>CM073002.1:68474855-68909855 GCA_037038555.1 Rhynchonycteris naso | reverse complement strand
TAGCCACAGCAATCAGATAAGAAGAAGAAATAAAAGGCATCCAAATTGGAAAAGAAGAAGTAAAACTATCATTATTTGCAGATGATATATTGTATATAAAAAAGTCTTCCAGATTGATTTCTAAAATATAATGTTTCAAGGAATTTGTCCATTTCATCTAGTCTCAGTCAAAAACTACTGAACCTGATAAATGAATTCAGCAAGGTGGCAGGATATAAAATTAATATTCAGAAATCAGAGGCATTTTTATATACCAAAAATGAACTTTCAGAAAGAGAAATTAAGGAAACAATCTCCTTCACTATTGCAACAACAAAAAAATAAAAGTACCTAGGAGTAAATATAACCAAGGAGGTTAAAAACTTGTACTCAGAAAATTATAAAACATTGATAAAAGAAATCAAGGAAGATACAAACAAGTGGAAGCATACACCATGTTCATGGTTAGGAAGAATAAACATCATTAAAACGTCTCTATTACCCAAAGCGATTTATAAATTCAATGCAATACCAATTAAAATACCAATGACATACTTCAAAGATATGAAACACATATTCCAAAAATTTATATGGGACCAAAAAAGAACATAAATAGCCTTAGCAATATTGAAAAGAAAGAATAAAGTGGGAGGCATCACACTTCCTGATATCAAGATATACTACAAGGACATTGTACTCAAAACAGCTTGGTACTGGCATAAGAAATGGCATATAGATCAATGGAACAGAACAGAGAACCCAGAAATAAACCCACACCTTTATGGACAACTGATATTTGACAAAGGAGATAAGAGTATACAATGGAGTAAAGACAGCCTCTTCAACAAATGGTGTTAGGAAACTTGGACAGCTACCCGCAAAAAAAATGAAACTAGACTACCAACTTACACCATTCACAATAATAAACTCAAAATGGATAAAAGACTTAAATGTAAGCCCTAAAACCATAAGCATTTTAGAAGAAAACTTAGGCATTAAGCTCTCCGACATCTCTTGCAGTAATATATTTGCTGATTTATCTCCACGGGTAAGAAAATTAAAGACAGAAAAACAAATGGCAGTATTTCAAACTATAAAGCTTTTGCCCAGCTAAAGACAGTAAGAATAGAATAAAAATACAAACTACACAATGGGAGAACATATTCGACAATATGTCTGATAAGGGGTTAATAACCAAAATTTATAAAGAACTTGTAAAACTCAACACCAGGAAGAAAAACAATTCAATCAAAAAATGGGCAAAAGAAATGAATAAACAGTTCTCCAAAAGTACATACAGATGGCCAATAGGCATATGAAAAATTGCTAAAGAATACTAATCATTAGAGGAATGCAAATTAAAACCACAATGAGATATCACCTCACACCAGTCAGAATGGCACTCATCAACAAAACAACACAGAATAAGTGCTGGCGAGGAAGTGGAGAAAAGGGAACCCTCCTGCACTGCTGGTGGGAATGCAGACTGGTGCAGACACTGTGAAAAACAGTATGGAGATTCCTCAAAAAGTTGAACTGCCTTTTGACCCAGCTATCCCACATTTAGGAATATACCCCAAGAATACCATAGCACTGTTTGAAAAGGAGAAATGCACCCCCCATGTTTATGGCAGCATTGTTCACAATAACGAAGATCTGGAAACAGCCCATGTGTCCATCAGTGGATGAGTGGATTTAAAAATTTTGATACATATATACTATGGGGGCATGAAAAAGAAGGAAATCTTACCTTTTGCGACAACATGGACGAACCTGGAAACTATTATGTTAAGTGAAATAAGCCAGACAGAAAAAGAAAAATATCATATGACCTCAGTCATTTGAGGAATCCAATGAACAATGTGAACTGAGATATGGAATTGAGACAGAGGAGAGATCAAAAGGAGCAGAAGAAAAGAGGACAGAGGGAAAAGGGGTGATTGGATGGGATAAACCTGAAGAAAAGTGGGGAGGGCGCTAGGGTGAGGGGGGAACTGTGAGATGTGGAGGAGAATACGAGGGATGGAGGATGCATTTGGGGCAACACTAGAATCTGTGTAAACATAATATATGAAAATCAATAAAAAAAACTACGATGAGCTTTTCTATGATATCATGTTTTAAATGAATTTCTAATATAACACTGGGGAACAAAATTTTTGTTGCATCCACAAAAACACTTGTTCTTACCTAATTTGAGTGTGCAGATCTAAAATCTGACAGTTTTTCTCTGTAAGATATTGTTTTCTGCAATTTAATATTTTAGGTTTTCATCTTATTGTAAAATTTTCAACATTTAGTTTAACGTAATAAAGGAGAATGTCTTCTTGGGCATCATCTTTGTGAAAATATAATAATTTATATAATGCAGTAAATACATCAATACATAAAAGATATAATTACATCAGAATTTGTCCACAATTTTTAAATAGAACATATGAAAATACTTATTTTAATCATAAAATTTGCGCAAAACTTATTTAAATTCTATTCAGGCAAAAATTTGCATTTGTAGCTCTTGCATTTCTGTACTTGTTGAGGACAATCTTGTTTGATGCTCCAGCAGTAGTCTGCCATCATATTTCTGTCCCATAACACTCTTCAATCGTCTTCAGATCTTGATGAAAGTGTTCTCCTTGCTCATCACTAACAGCTCCAAGATTTTTGGGAAACTCATCAAGGTGACTGTTCAGAAAGTGAATCTTAACGCTCATGTTACATCCCATGTCGCAGAAAACCAACAGCATCCTTTGAACTAGAAGTTCATAGTTTTCTGATTTTTTCTTGCCAAGGAAGTCCTTTGCCACAAAAGACTGCCATGCTGCTTTCTCTTCCTTATTCATCTTCCTGGCAAATTCTTCATCATGTATGATGATTCAAATTTGAGATCCATCGAATACACCTGCTTTTATCTTTTGAAAGACAAGGCAGGAAAAGCAGAAATAATATGTTGAAAGCATTCAGTTTCTCTATTCAAAGCCTGAACAAACTGCTTCATGGAGCCAATTTTGATGTGAAGTGGGGGGAAAATGATCCTGTTTGGATTAACTACAAGTTCATTTATAATATTTTTCATTCCTACTTCCAGAGCTTCACGTTTTGGCCACTCCTTCTGTGTCCAGTGTTTCTCCCGAGCTTGCCTCTCCCACAAACACAGAAAGCAAGGATACTTCATGAAACCTCTCTGTTGTCCTAGCAGAAAATTGACCAATTTAAGATCCACACAAATGATCCAGTTATACTCCTCATACTTCAATAAGTTGAGGACAATTTTTATCTCATTATCATCTTCTCACAGATGAGTTGAATAACCAGTTAGAATCACTGCATAAACATTACCGTTGTGTAGGAGAACACATTTTAGACTCCCTTTAGAGCTGTCAAGAAATAACCGCCATTCTGTTGGACTGTAAGTGGTAACACCTAGCTGGCTGAGAAGACTACTGGTATCATGACAGTAAACAAAGTGTTTGTCTTAAAAAAAAAAGTACACAAAAATTTGTTCACGCTTCCTGAAATGGGATAGTTTAGATGACCGGTAAAGTACATTTTTTTTCTTGAAGCCTGGAGGCTAGTAACTCGGCTGCTTTCTTTGATAGGCCCAAATCTCTTACTAAGTCATTCAATTTGGGTCGGCTAACTTGCTGAGGGGTTAATGACTGCTTGGCATCTGAAGAAGACCCTTCACATTCTACAACCATTTCCTCATGCATCTTATCAAGATACACTTGATCACCATGTTCACTTTCTTTGTCCTTAGAAGAAATAAAACCATTGAAAACGGAACTGAGGGTATCTTAGAGCGTGGGATAGGTTGTATTCTTGAAAGAATATTAGGATATACGATCATATGCCATTTTTTCTTGCAGATGCATTTTGTATGGATCAGACAGAAATAACAGTCACTACTGTGGTCCTTAGGTTCACGTCAAACCATGGGAATAGTGAAAGGCACTCCTTTGTGTTTTCCTTTTGTCCAGTTACAAAGCATTTCCTCATAATTGTGACACACAATATGAGGAGCCCAGTTCTTGTCTTTATTGCCAAGGGGAACTTGAAAATAGGCAACATATGCACGTGTCACAAACATAAAATATTGTGTCTTTGACGTTGAAGTGTGCAACAGCCACATATATAACAGAAGATGTCAGGACTATTCTTACATTTATGTCTACTCGAAGAAGCCATAATTCAATCTTAATATGAGATGGTGTTTTTATCAGATAATAATTTTTTACATTTAAAAACAACTACAATTATGTAAAAGTGATGTTTGTAAATCATTAATTGACTTGTGGTTATGTTCAATCCAAGAGTTGTTGCTCTTTAACTCCAATTCAAAAACCAATGAATGTCATTAACTGTAACAAAAATAAATTAAAATGACATAAAAACTAGAGCATGCACCAAAATATGGATTTCAGATTTGGAATTAGTGATGTAGCAGTATATAGAAAAAGTTCTAAAACTTTATGCAACAGAAAATGAAAAAAAAATTGTTCCCCAGTGTATAATTTGAATACACTGTATCCATAAAGTCATGGTGCACTTTTGTCCTGTGATCAGTCAAAAGTGTATTTATAATCTAATGCTATAAAACTTAATTTGTCAATGGAATCTAAAATTTAAAATATAAACATCAGCCTTACAGAAGTGGAAGCCATAGAACTAGTTAACTTATTTCAGTTTACATTTCATAAAACAGTCGAATTTGAAATTGCATAATTTAAAATTCTTTACCTTCATTATGCGTAGTATGCGAAGAAGTTCAATAAATTTTAAAAAGATATCAATCAAGTCCAAATTATAATAAGTGAAAATTCTTTCAGGAACTATCATATCTATGATGCCAGCTAGTGTAATTACTAATTCAAATGTGTTCCATGTCTGTAAAAAATATCCCTTCCTCATTACTGTTATCTGTTGATTTAAAAAGAAATTATATTAATTGGGCTTTTTCTGTACCATGTACCCACAATAACTGAAAACATCACTAGTTTGGTGTTTCTCTGATCTACCTTAACAATCTATTTCTCTAAATTACTAATGAGGGCCCTGGTTGGTCTGCTTAGTGATAGATTGTTGGCCTGGTGTTTAGAAGACCAGGTTAGATTCCTGGTCAAGGCACATAGGAGAAGCTACCCTTTCCTCCCCTCTCTCTTTATCTCTCCCTCTCTTCTCCCACAGCCATGGCTGGAATAATTCAAGCAAGATTAGCCCTGGGTGCTGAGAAAGGCTCTATGGCCTCACCTCAGGCGTTAAATTAGCTCGGTTGCTGAACAACGAAGCAGCAGCCCAGACCCACAGAGCATTGTCTGGTAAGGGGCTTGCCAGGTGGATCCAGGTGTGGGCACATGTTGGGGTCTGTTTGTGCCTCTTTGACTCTTACTTAATAATAAATAAATAAATAAATAAATAAATAAATAAATAATACTAGTAAGTATTTTAAATTGAAATACTAGTATTTTATTGACATATCTATCCCAAAGGAGAAAATATTCAAAATACCTACTATTTTATGATAATTTATTAATTTATTCCTTCTTTATTTCAAAATAACTTTTATTGAAAACCTACTATATCTAATAAAGTGGAAAGTATAAAAAATATTGTGTATTTCAGCCTGGGAGATTGGGTTTCCTGTGGAATTTTAAATAAAACGTTGGTTTGGAGAAAATACATTTACTTTAAATATGTTGTTTGAGACATCTGCACAGTAATTTGATGGAAAAATCCAGTCGGCTATTGTCTTTATCACCTGAGGCTCTAGATAAAATCTGACTGGAGA
The DNA here is from genome assembly GCA_037038555.1 of Rhynchonycteris naso. Taxonomy (NCBI): domain Eukaryota; kingdom Metazoa; phylum Chordata; class Mammalia; order Chiroptera; family Emballonuridae; genus Rhynchonycteris; species Rhynchonycteris naso. The sequence continues at coordinate 68,904,088 of CM073002.1, read as the reverse complement.
TGTGAATATAGGCAACATTAGACTATCAATGGTAATTGATGCCAAGGAAGTGAAGAGATAGCATGGCCTCTCTTCATATAATTCAGGGCTATGTCTCCTGTCTTGTTTTCTATCTTCCTCCCTCAAATTTAAGATCTCTCCAATATCCATTTTGACCAACTCATCCCTAAGCATGAGTCATCAGGAATTATATTCCTTGTGTGTGCCACAATGTTGCCTTTAAGTTTTTTCTTGTTCTTGTTTTTTATTATGCTATGTACTCATAGTACTCATTTCTTACTTTTGCTCTTACTCATTATTCAAAATTTAACTCAAGCATCACATTTTCTACTCTTGAAAGCCTTTCTTCTCTGACCCTACTATTCTGTGTAAGGATCTTCTTTTTTTTCCCTATAGCAACTGTGTAGTCTTTTATTATAATACCAAAGATAACTGATTTGTAATTTTGATTAATTTGTCTTCATTTAGCAGCCTGATACCCCTACTCACCATGATCCAAAGAAAATATAGGAGGCAGACACATTCATGTGCCAGGGAGAATATAAGATCTATTATAAATTAAGAAATTCTATCCTTATTTATAAACAGACTCCTGTCTGTTTAATGGTAGAATCATTTCCCTTGAATCTGCTCACATTTGGCCAGGATGATGAAATTTAATATCTGAATCTAGAATAAAGACCAGATTCCTGTCTTGTGAGGTCTGGCCCACATCACCATATAGCTTCTGTAGATGCCTAATTTCCTTCGTATTGAAACAGGCATAGGTTGGATCATTCTCTTAGAAACTTGAAATGAGTGGTATAAAGAATAAGACTTTATTAAAATACCAAGTATTCAGAAATATGAAGAAGTTATCTTGAAATCAGTAGAATATGGCCATAGGAGAGGTAGAACGTGGTATGAAAGGGTAATGTGAGCTTCAAAGAGACAGAGGTATGTTGAATGTAAGTTTGTCAGAAAATGTTTGTAAATTCAGGTCATCCCACCCTCTGGCTCTTGGATAAAGAATAGTGATAACCCTTTCTCTGAGAAAGTTTCAAAATACCCATTCCTCTAATAGGTTGAAGAGCATTTAGGGAAAATGTTGAAAATATAGGAAGGAAATTTTAATGCAGGTTTATTTATTAGAAAGAACAATAACTTTAAGGGACTAGTTCTGATTCTATTATTTGTTGGCTATGTGGCTTTATACAAGTTGTACAACTTATCAGAGACTCGGGTTCCTCATCTGTAAAATGCAAAGCATGGTATATATCTACCTTAGAAGGTTAATTTAAGGATTTAAAATGTTATCAAAATGACTGGTGTTTGTGGCTGATCCTTTATTGTTGTTATTAACACAATGGATATTTTAAAAGGCACAGTACAAAGGAGCAGAACTGAACTAAATAGAAAAGAGGATAAAGGAAATGGTAAGTAAAGGCAAGCTTGAAAATCGGGCAGTGATAGCTCTGGCTGGTTGACTCAGTGATAGAGTGTTGGCCTAGAGTGCGAATGTCCCTGGTTCGAATCCCAGTCTGGGTACACAGGAGAAGTGCCCATCTGCTTCTGCACCCCTTCCTCTCTCACTTTTCTCTCTCTCCCCTCCTTTAGCCATAGCTCAACTAGAGCCAGTTAGCCCCAGATACTGAGGATGGCTTCATGGCCTCTACCTTAGTTGCTAAGAAGAGCTTGGTTGCTGAGTAATGGAGCAACAGTCCAGTGGGCAGAGCATTGCCCCCTAGTAGGCTTGAGGGGTGGATTCCTGTCAGGGTACATGTGGGAATATGTATCTCTGCCTGCCTCCTCTTACTGAATAAAAAGGAAAGAAAAAGAAAATTGGACAGTGAGGATGAATCTTGAGTTAAGTAGAAGGAAGACAAGGCCAGGGTTGCAGAGTTGGGAGTATCCCCTCAGCCATAAAGTATAACCATGTCTCTACAGTCCAGTGCTGCTGTCATAAGTGGGCCTAAATGGATGAAGCTGCTCATGCATGACTGTGACAGCGGCTTAAAGGTACAGACTGCAAATAATAATGAAGCTAGAGAGACCCGCAATAATTATTTAGGCCAACCCTAACTTTTATAGAAGAAAAAATTGAAGAGGGAAGAAATTCAAGGACCTCGTGAACAGTTTGTCAGAGAAAACCGAAACCAGAGTCAAATTTACTGACTCTTCGCTCTGTGCTCTTTCCACTGTAGTACATTTTAGTACAAAATATTACATAATATAGGGAACTCCTCATTCTCACCCTAACCTCAAAAGTAATCCTAACATTAATTGTTTTATTTTCTCTTAAATATATAAAATATCTTGTCATTTCAAATAACTTGGAATTTATTACATACAATGCGACTGGGTGTGAATCCATCCCCTCTCCAACATTATGGCTCTGCAGTAGCATTTTAATTTTCCACTAAAAAATCTGAGGCCTATTTATTTGTCCAAATATCAAGTATAATTTTTTTTAAGATTCACTTATTAATATTTAGGGAGTGAAGAGAGGGATAGAAATGGGGGTGGATGGAGGAGCAAGAAGCATCAACTCATAGTTGCTTTCCATATGCACCCTGACCAGGCAAGCCTGGGGTTTCAAACCTGTGACTTCAGCATTCCAGGTCAATGCTTTATCAACTGCGCCACCACAAGTCAAGCATAATTCTTTTATTTAAATCCTCTGGCTAAAACATTTTATATTACAACTAATTGATCCATATGACATAATACTGTTATCATTTTGTGGGTATTTATTTTCATTATTTCATAACTATTTATAGTTTATATTGAATTTAAAATTCAAATCATGATAATGGTTATCAATCTATTTGTCCGTTTATTTACTATATATTATAAAAATAGTAAATCCAAAATCTATGAGCTCACTACTATGCTATAATTAGGAACATTGCCAATACTTGTGCAACTCACTCTAGGACCCTTTGACACACAATACTTAAAATTTATTTTTGCAAACACAAAATCAATCCTTAAAGTATAGCTATGTTCTATTGAGTCACTCTAAAAATCACCTTTAACAACTAAAGTTTATTTGTTTAAGAACTGGAAGATAATTTTATATACTCTTTTAGAAAACTGCAGCTAGTATTAAAAATGAAGTTAAGAAATCTCCCTCTTGAATATAACACACACACACACACACACACACACACACACACACACACACTTCAAATTACCTTAACTAGGGCCTCCAGGATGTAAAATGCAATAAAAAAATAGTAAGCATATTTTAATTCATTTTCATAGATATTATATACATCAGGCACCCAAGAAATTATAATAAAGAATATATTCATTAGTACTACAAGGTATCCGACATATTCAAATTCTTCAGTAAATACTATTTTATGTAATATACGAAGTAAGAGATATCTGTAAAGAAAGAGAGAGTTTTATTTGATGAAAGAATTGCACTGAATAACTTTCTTGATATGTTCAGTTCTGTTCTAATCATCAGTAGCTACAGAGCCCAGCTTAGTTCTAGGAGGTAGCCTCATGAGCTAGCACTTTCTGGCACCCTACTTTAGGTATTGTCCTTTTAATTCCCCCTTCTGCTAAATGACTCAGTACTGGTTTTTCCTCTTTCTTTCTCACCTTCCTCACCTCTCACTCATTTTTTACTGTATTTTTAATAGAAATACTCCTGTTTATAAGATAAGGCAATTTAAACTGGAAATATTAAAAAAAAGAAAAGAAAAACTTCCCACCCCCCAAAACTTCCATTTCTCAGATATAAGTACTACTAACAGTCTGAATAGTGCTCCAATTCTTTTGTTTATGTAATCAATATCTATAAACACAAAAGGAATTAATCATATGTATTGCCCTGTAACCTAATTTTCTTTTTCTCCTAACAATATATTATAAGCATCTTTTCTTGTCAAGGCATAAAATAAAGAACAAATCCCAGGATGTATGTATGGAACAGTAAGGGTCTACATTTTATCAAAAAATGTAATGTATTTTATATGCTGTGGAAAATCATATTCATACCAAATATACTAGAGAACAAAATTATAAAGATTTACTTCACTTGTTTCTCACATTATTTTTAAATATTCAGACAATATAATATGCATTTCTATTGTTAAAACTCAAATGAGCCTGACCAGGCAGTGGTGCAGTGGATAGAGCATCGGACTGGGATGTGGCAGACCCAGGTTTGAGACCCCGAGGTCACCAGCTTGAGTGCGGGCTCATCTGGTTTGAGCAAAAGCTCACCAGCTTGGACCCAAGGTCGCTGGCTCCAGCAAGGGGTTACTCAGTCTATTGAAGGCCCACGGTCAAGGCACATATGAGAAAGCAATCAATGAACAACTAAGATGTCGCAACGGCAACAAAAAACTGATGATTGATGCTTCTCATCTCTCTCCGCTCCTGTCTGTCTGTCCCTATCTATCCCTCTCTCTGACTCTCTCTCTGTCTCTGAAAAAAAAAACCTCAAATGAAATAATTATTACTGATTGTAGATTGGTTAAAGTACCATATTTCCCCATGTATAAAATGCACCTTAATTTTGGGGCCCAAAATTTGAAAAGAAATGTATTATATAAAGTTACTGAACTCAAGTTTTATTCATCATAAAATTTATACAATTCCTCTTCGCTGTCAGAACTCCCATCCATTAGCTTGTCCTCATCTGTGTCTGATGACAAATAACTGTCTTCATATATTGCCTCATCCTCAGTTCCATCTATGGCATTTGAAATACCATATTTCTTAAATGATTTGACAACAATCTCAATCTTCTTTTTTTTTTTACACAGAGAGAGAATCTGAGAGAGGAATAGATAGGGACAGATAGACAGGAACGAAGAGTGATAAGAAGCATCAATCATCAGTTTTTCCTTGCGATACCTTAGTTGTTCATTGATTGCTTTCTCACATGTGCCTTGACTGTGGGCCTTCAGCAGACTGAGCAACCCCTTGCTGGAGCCAACGACCTTGGGTCCAAGCTGGTGTGCTCAAGCCAGATGGGCCCGCGCTCAAGCTGGAGACCTCGGAGTCTTGAACGTGGGTCCTCTGCATCCCAGTCTGACACTCTATCCACTGCACCATGGCCTGGTCAGGCACGATCTCAATTTTGATATTATTTCAGGACCTTTTCACCCAGGTGCAAACTTCTCCTACCGTTGATTTCTTCACTCTTCCTGTTGGTGTTGAATTGTCCCCTAAGACTTTATCCACTGGTTCCATTCATCTCTTGTTGCAGCTTTGAAGAGTTTGTTAATGCTGACATCAAGTGGTTGGAGCTGGGATCTCAAGCCTTCCAGAATGACGACAGGTTTTGTTTTTTGCTCTGCAGCAATCTTTGTTTTTTGCAGTGGCCTAGGGAATATAACTGGTGCCCGGGGTATGACACTTTATTGACACCCCCCTGAGGGCATAGTATGCTTTTCTTGTTTGTCTTGAAGACCATTTGGCGCCCCTCTGTGAGGGGCACCCAAAGCATGATAGACCCCCTTGCCCCCCCCCAGCTACAGTTTTTTTGTTATGTGTGAACTAATCAAGCACCAATAGGGCACGTTTGCATAAGAGCCCACCTAATCTCCTTTTCTAAACTTTCTCAAATCAAATCTTAATCTTATTATGGTCCATCTAACCCTTATTATGAACATGAACAATCACTCCTCAAGGAATGTCTTCTTCTGGCATTGTTATGCATTTGAAAATCAGCATAAGAGGCAGCTTGGTTCTATCAGCACAACAAGCTGGAACAACTGTATAATGGCTCTTGTCTTGTCCACTTGTCTTCACAGTTACAGTTTTCACCCCCTTCTTATCAACAGTTCTGCTACTTGAGACATCAAATTGAAGAGGGACTCCATCCATATGTGCAATCTGTCCCAACTTGAGCTGATGTGTCTTCCAACATTGAATGAAAAAATGATGAAATTCAAGGACCTTCTTCTGCTCATGGCTTTCAGACATCTTTTGGGCAAGTCTAGTGCTTATACACATACTTAGTCCATTCCATTTCATGAACCTGAAGCACAATTGTGTCCTTTGAAATCAGTAACTTCTTTTTCATCAGCAGTTTTTCTTGCCTTGTGCTGAAACATCTTTGTGGACGCAGGGATTCTAATTGCCCTTTGCTCTTAAATCCAGATCTTCAATTTTCTCTCTAAATCAAGCCATTTTGCTGACTTGCCTCTCATGGCCTTTTTCTGTTGTGGCGTTTTTCAGTAGGGTTTCTTCTGTTCGTAGCCAGTTTGGATTGATTTCTCAGTTGGAGGAGGATCAAACTTACGTTCAGTAGCACAATTACCATTCACTTTTGCAAACTGGATCATTTTTAACTTGAATTCAGCACTGCACAAAAATCTTTTCTGAGGCATTTTTAGGCAGAACATGGCAAAACGTAACCTAGCATAATATACCGGTAACAGATGCAAAACAATGAGTGCAAAGACAAGCGTGAAAAAGTGGGAAATGCAAGTAAAAAATTTACAACCGCTGTGTAAGTAAGACATACCCAGTTTTTAGACCCCAAATTTTTCAAAGGGTGTGTCTTATACATGAGGGAAATATGATATTGGATCATGTCCCCATTCTCAGAAGTCAATCTGAGTTCCACAAGATCTGAAACATTTACAATCTGGAGTCCTATTTAAGAAAAAAATGTAAGATTATGAACACATATATACCCCTGTCAGTAAATTGATAAGTCTCTCCAAGGCCTTCTAGGCAGTGAGACTGGTTTCCTTGCTTTCTTCCAGCAATAAAATCATATCTGGTACAGCGTTGCACTTGAGGTTACCTTTTGCCTAAATTTACAATGAACTGTAATCTGACTTGTTTATGTCACATAGATGAATTGAAAAGGATATAATGGAGATAACTCACAATTCCTTTACACCCTTAATGTTGATATTAATTTCTTAATCCTGGAATGCTGTGCATTGCTTCTTATTATTATTTTGGTCAGTGGTTCCCCTTGGCCACTTGGTCCTTTCTGCCTTAAAGAGTCTTGCCTGTATGTCAGTTAGACAATGTGTTTGGCTAAATGCTACGTATGTTCATCCAAGTTATGCACTTAGAGACTCAGGAAACTAACCACATAGTGGATCTGTTGGACTTCCATGAGACAGACTGAGTTAGAAACTTTGTATATCATCTAGCCTAAAAATATGATCCCAGTTTAACTTGAGAACCATGATAGCATTTCAAGCTTTTGGTGTATCGGAAAAAGTCATATACCAAAAGTACTAAAATGTGGGTATTCTGTTTTTTCTAATGCACAGTAACTCTGGTAAAGTGACTAAAGGTCCATTTGAAAAAAAGATTGAGAGACTATTTATCTTGTATACATGTGGCATTGTTGTCATCTTTTCTCAAGGGCTATGGGCCTGAGAACTGATGTAGATCTAGAGCAGTGGTTCTTAACCCTTTTTGAGGTACCGAACCCACCAGTTTCATATGCGCATTCACTGAACCCTTCTTTAGTGATAAATAAAATATGGGTTTTTTTCCAAATTCAGGACATAGGTATATGTTCTTTTACTGGTGCACAAAATGAGCCATGCATGAACATCACCTTGCTCAAAGAACAAAACCAACAACGTGCATGAACTCACAACAAATTACAGTATTACTTTATTCTGGCCTTCGCGACAGAGGCTTCTCCGAAACCCTGAGACCAACTCATCAAACCCCTAGGGTTCGATAGAACCCAGGTTAAGAACCACTGATCTAGAGAAAAGATGAAGGATCTTGATTTTTTTTTTTTTTTGTAGGTGATCTCATCCCTTTGCCCACCAGTCATTGTCTTTCTTTCATTCTTTCTTTCTTTGTTTTTAAGAGAGAGAGACAGGGACAGACAGACAAGAAGAAAGAGAGATGAGAAGCATCAACTCATAGTGATGACACCTTAGTTGCTCATTGATTGCTTTTTCATATGCAACCCCTTGCTCAAACCAGGGATCTTTGGGGTCAAGCTAATGATCCTTTGCTCAAGCTAATGATCCTGTGCTCAAGCTAATGAGCCTGCACGCAAGCCGGCAACCTCAGGGTTTCAAACCTGGGTCCTCAGTGTTCCAGGCCAATGCTTTATCTACTGCACCACCACCTTGTCAGGACAGCTCTTTGTCTTTAGAAAAGTCAAGTAACACTGAATTAATTGTATATTGCCCTTTGACATACATAATTTGTTAGTCATCCCCAGGTTTACTGTTCACAGAATAAAATATGCACACTTTTTCTTTGACATTTAAGTGTTGCCATTTGTCTTCTGCCAGTCCCAAATTCTTTTGATACAAAAGAGACCAGTTCTCTCAGCTTCAGCTATTGCCAACCATGTCCTGCAGAAGACATTTATCATTGAGTTTATCACTATTGCCTTGGTGAAGGGAAATGTCCTTCAGGTGAATAAAGACAGAGAATAAGGTCATGAGGTTAGTTCTTCATTCTCATATAATTAGTGTAGTTATATATCCCAATTTTTATCATCTGCACCTCATGTATTGTAGGTTTTTGACCCAGTCAAGCTTCAAAAACCCATCTAAGGAGTGTAACTGTACCAACTCCAAGTGTCCTTGACAGCATGTTGAACCTTGAATTATCATGGATAAGACCATCAGGCCAATAAATTCTTCACAGTTTGGCTTTGTGTTCTAATCTTTTCAAGAATTATTCCCTTATACGTTCTACTAGTGTTCTATGGTATTAGTCAGGTGTTGTAATTCCTTCAGTTGATAAGTTTTAGTATAATGAAATAGAGACTATTTTTTATTCTCTAGCTATGCTGAGATCTAACCTGGGTGATTACCTTGGAAACAATGAAAGGTGGTAGAGATTAATCTGAAACAAAGACAAGCTCCATCTTGTGATGTCTTGGCAGCATCTGAAGGTGCTAGGGGGCTTTTATCCTCTAGCAGGGTAAAGGTGGCTGCTTCTATCAGAACAGAATGTTCATGAGACTGTGGGGGTTCAAGATCCTCAGGTTGGTTCACCAAAATGTTACCACATTGGAGCTCAGGGTCCTGATATTTTTCTATCAGAGCCCTGCCAATGCTATGCATTTATTCTTATTTCTCAGTTCTAGCTTTATCTCTCCAAATTAGATACACCATATTGGTTTTATATTCAATTCTGAATAAGTTTAATTTTTAATTTTAAGAATTATAAGTATTTTTTCATTTTTCTGTTCAGTTTCTTTTGGTGATTGACTTGTCCACGTTTATGAGTTCGTCACCTATGAATTGCAACATTTCAATAATACTTATGGCCCATATTAAATGATTCTATTAATTGAAGTTTTAGGGATGTCAATCTGCTGTTATTTCTGCTCATTTCCTTTCGTGGTTATTTGTTTCTCTTTGTGTTTGTTGAATTTTGATGTTGATAATTTCATCCACTGATTAGAGAACTTAATTTTGAATAGAACACTATTCAGCACTTACTAATAAGTGTTAACATTTGTTAAGTGCTTACCCAGTGCTAGTTTCTAGACTAAGGACTTTTACACATACTATGTAATATTTACAACAATTCTATAAAGAAGGCAGAGGAGAACCCAACTAGCATATTTTAACTATATGTTTAAACTACATATTTACTATATGTCAGTTGCTTTGCCAGATGTTTTATGTAAATCAGTTAGCCTAGAATATGACAGATATTAGTATACCCATTTTTCTTTTTTTGTTTAAAAAAATTTTTTTTTATTTATTCATTTTAGAGAGGAGACACACACAAAGAGAGAGAGAGAGAGTGAGAGAGAGAGAGAGAGAGAGAGAGAGAGAAAGGGGGGAGGAGCTAGAAGCATCAACTCCCATATGTGCCTTGACCAGACCAGTGCAGGGTTTTGAACTGGCGACCTCAGTGTTCCCAGGTCGACGCTTTATCCACTGCGCCACCACAGGTCAGGCTAGTATACCCATTTTTCAAATGAGAAAACAGAGACCTAAAATACTCATTCAGCTAATAAATGATGGAGATGGGAATTCAAAAAGCATGTAACTTTGGAATATGTATTGCACACATTGAGATGAATGGCATTTTGGAGATTGTCTAAAGGATGTATTGACTATCAATTCTAGTTTTCCAAATTTCCCTTTTTTAAAGTCATGTCAACAGAAATAATTACTCAGAAAGTTGTCGCTCAATTTAGTACTAAAGGCTTTAAAATAACTATAGTACAAAAATATTCTTTGGTGTTTATTAAGTATGATGGATTAAAGATAGACATAGTCTTTGATACTCTTACTGAGAAGAAGGGTCTATACTTCTTTCTCTTGAAATGAAGAACTAAAAACCAACCAAATTGGAAAGGAAGAAGTAAAATTATCTCTGTTCATAGATGACATGATCTTATATATAGAAAATTCTAGAAAATTCCTAAAAACTGAGAATGAATTTAGCAAAGCTTCAGGATACAGGATCAATGTATAAAAATATACTAGGAAGAAACAATAAAAAATAAAATTAAGAAAAAAATAGGCCCTGGCTGGTTGGCTCAGCGGTAGAGCATCAGCCAAGCATGTGGAAGCCCAGGATTTGATTCCTGGTCAGAGCACACAGTAGAAGCGACCATCTGCTTCTCCACCCTTCCCCCTTCTCTCTCTCTCTCTTCCTCTCATTCTCCCCTGTCTCTCTCTTCTCCTCCCACAGCCATGGCTCAAATGGGCACTGAGGATGGTTCCATGGCCTTGCCTCAGGCACTAAAATGGCTCAGTTGCTGAGCAATGGAGTAGCAGCCCCAGATGTGTAGAGCATTGCTTCATGGGGAGCTTGCCAGTTGGATCCTGGTCAGGCACATGTGAGAGTCTATCTCTGCCTCCCACCTCTCGCTTAATAAACAAAAGTAAAAGAAAAAAACTGATTTCAATAGCATCAAAAAGAAAAAAATGCTTAGGATTAAATTTAACTGAAAACTTGTATGCTGAAAAGAGTAAGACACTTCTGAAACAAATTGAAGAACTCAGTTAGTGAAAAGACATCCCATATTCACAAATTAAAAAGCTTAATGTTGAGATGACAGCACTCCCCAAAGCTATCTAAAGATTCCATGCAAGCCCTGTGAAAATCTCAATGACATTTTCCCAGAAATAGGCAAGCTAATTCAAAAATTGTTATACAATTGGCAGTGACTCCAAATAACTGCAGCAATCTTGAATAAGAAAAGTAAAGTTGATGAACTCATACTTTCTGATTTACAAATGGTCTAGAAGTTATGTAGAACAATTTGAAGTCTTCTAAAAAAACTAACAATATTATCACATGATCTAGCAATTTTACTCCTAGCTGTATACCCAAAAGATGAAAAAAAGGTATTCAAATACTTATACACAAATGTTCATAGCAGCACTATTAGCAATAGCTAAAAGGTGAAAATAACCCCAATGTCTATCAATTGATGAATGGGTAAACAAAATGGATATATTCATACAATGGATCATTATTCAGGGTAAGAAGAAATAAAAGTATTGGTACATGCCATGATGTTGATAAAAACATTATGCTGAGTGACAGACACTGTTTAAAAAAAGCTACATATTGTATGATTTTATTTCTATAAAACATTCAGAATGGGTAAATTCACAGAGACAGGAAGAAGACTACTTCTATCTAGGTGTTCAGGCAAAAGGGCAACGGAAGTGAGTGATGAATAAGTACAGTACCAGGGTAATGAAAATGTGAAATTTGTTAGGAGGTAATGGTTGCCCATCATTGTGTATTTACTAAATAACACTGAATGGCATGCTTAAAAATTGTTAATAGCTAACCTTGTTATGAGAAATTTATTAAAAAAATAAAAAGTTATACTATCTATTTTTAAGTAACATTGTATGTATGTAAGTAATATTTTGGAAAGTATTCGGAATATAAAATTTAAAAGATAAAAAGAGAATTTCAAATAACTATAATAGCATTTCTAATAAGGTTCAAATGCACTTACCTTGATGGGGCCTCTTCTTCCCTTTTAGTATTATACATCAAATTGAGCAATACTTTTCTAATAAAGCGAATAATTTTTTTGCTTTCAGAATAATTTTTTATTGTCTCCGGATCCATATAGCTAAAAAAGAAAGAAAGAAAGAAAGAAAGAAAGAAAGAAAGAAAGAAAGAAAGAAAGAAAGAAAGAAGTATCTTTGAACATGCTTTCAAAATATTGGGTTAAGTTTAATACAGTATTATCAGAAAGCAAAAAGACTATTTTGCCCAGGGATGATTGAAAATGAGACATTTTATTTTTTATTAACTTTAATGGGGTGACACCAATAAATCAGGGTACATATGTACAATGAAAACATCTCCAGACATTTTTATGGGCATAGTTTCACAAAGTTGTAGATACAGTAGACACATAATTATGAAGTTCTATTGTGGGGGTCTCCCATTCAACAGAGAGTATAAAATACTAGAGCTAGATGGTTTAAAATAGTAGAGAAGCGAGGTTCAGGGATAGAAAGCATACCATGTTTCAAATATTTGGGACCTCCATTACCCAGTGTAGCAATGTACAAATTGCCTCAGTAACATGTTTGCTTTGTAAAATGGAGGTAAAAATACCTGTGCCAGCCTGAGATAATTAAATGAGAAAGTAGGTATGAAACATCCTGGCCATCTCACGTATGCTCTCATCTTTTCTCTTTTATGTTCTGGGCAGTAGTCAGGGAATTTATGAGGAAAATACAAGTGATATATTGAGAATTAAAATGGTTTCTTGGAGAAGTCAGTGGTAATAAAATCCCAAAAGACATTTGTCTCAAGTTGTCAGTAGATTTCTGCTGACTTTTCTATTGACACAGCTTAGATCTCTGTGCTGTGATTTGGTTATGCTTAGGCAATTCCCTTGGTTTCATGAGGAACCCGCCTGCTGCTGACCAAAGAATTCATTGTCTTTATCACAAGGAGGATAGAATTTGTCTTTGGGTCAGAGGTCTTAACTTAAAAAGTGGCTTAATGAAAGGTGATTGGTGACTTAAGTTCAAGGATGGACTTTGTCTTTCCTACTGATTATAACGTCCTCACTCTGAAATTTGTGCAATTTCTCTGCTATAAGAAAACTGATGTAATTGGGGGAAAAAATCTTCAGTTCTCTGTGATTCAATGTAATAATGTAATAATTACATAGAACATCACTAATATGTATATGACTTGAGTCAATCTCAATTTTTGAAATATTTATTAGACACCTATTATGCTTGCTAAATGCTGGGAGTAAACCATAAACAAATACTAGTTTCTCTTTTCAAGAATTTAGCGGACTGGTGGAATAAAACATGTAAATAAAAGCTGCATTATATATAATAAATATTCCTGTGGAGATGATAAGTAAGAGGACACACTGGACCCACAAAGGGGGGGGGGAACACAATTAGTATAGTTTTGGAAAACCGGGGAGACTTCTTGAAGGAATTAACATCCAAGATATGATCATTTTACAAGTTCCTATGAATCCTAAAATTCTGCAATATCAATAAGTGTGTGATATTTGACAACCCAAATTACTAAGTAATTCAAGCTAAAAAATTTCTATTTTATACCAACATGCTCACTGTTTAGATCTGCACTAGGAAAAGAGTATGATCTTTTTAACTGAATGGTAGGACAGTTTAGCTTCCAATCCAAGCTCTGTAATTCATTGAACAAATGACCTTAGGTAAATTATTCAGTCTCTCTGTGTCTCACTTTTCCCATCTGCAAAATGAAGATAATGATAGCACTTATCTAATAGGACTTTAATACTTAGAACTTGTAATATATGTAAAATGTTTAAGACTGTATCTGACACAGGACTAAATAAATGAAAGCTCTCTTTTCAAAGTATTATTTCTTAGGTCATTACACAGGCATTTAGCAAAGGCCCCAGTATATCTGCATAAGCCTGACACTTTCTCTCCTTAGATTTTTATTTTCTTGCCAGAGGACACTCCCAACACATGAGGCTACTAATAAGAATCATCAGCAAATGGCAAAATCAGCTCCAAGGCAGCTCAAAAAAGAAGTAAGTACTCAATACAAGTATAATTAACAGAAAGGTCTCTGGGGATTGGGACACCATTTCACTAATCTTGAAATTTCCCACAGTGCCTGGCTTATAGATTTGTGCATATTAGTATTCAACATTTATCTCTGTATTCCAAAGTTTGCCCTCATTGTCCACTACAGCGTCTTTCAACCCTTTAACCTATTTCTTCCACTGTTGACCTCCTCTTTGTGTCCATTTATTCACAGGCATATCTGCTGCTTCTGCCTTGTTGGAGATTTAAAGAGAAAAAATCAAGGCACTGGGTTGAACTGCCCTGTACTGTTTTTGTTGTTATTGTATATATTTTTGCATTAACTTCTCCTGGAAAATGCAGTGATAATACTTTTCAGTATGTCATTTATTCATTCTTTGAAAAGTACACATAATATTGTTTTAAGTTGATGTTTGCCCTACCCTCTCCCCAAACTACCCTGACACCACTCAGGTCCCCTAAGCATTTGAAGAGATTGGAGCAACAGAGTAAATGGAGGCCCTTGTACTGTATGTATATAAAATATTTAAACATTATTAATCAAGAAACTAAAAATTTAAGCAAGATATTTATTTTCCTATCTTGACAGATAATGTCATAATGATTTGTATATATAGGTTTCAATTCAAATGCATAGGCCCTTTGAAAATCTGTACTGGAACTCTAAAGAGAACATGCAGCAGTGTATGCTGGTTTTCACACATTCTTCACCTCTCCTGTACCACAAACTGGTATTTGTGGGTGGACATCAGCCTGACACATCTTTTAAGTTTGGGGCCTTTTTTCACAAAGGCTCAGTTTGCTTATGAGATCATTAATAGCCCATGGAAAAAGGTCCAAGAAGACTTCATAAATGAATTTAGGATCATTTGAGCAGGGGATTTTGGCATCCTTAGCACCCAGAGTGTGAACCATAACAAAAAGTTATGTTTGGGCTTTGTAGCTTTCTTCCTTGCACAGGGGATCAGCTAAGGGTAATGCCTAAAACTCTGACTTTGAGGAACTCATTGTTCATTGTGGAGACTTTAGGAGAAATCATTACAAGTGAAAACTGGGTATTCAGAGAGGATGCATTGTGGGAAGATGTGTCTGGGTGGGGGAACAAAGGAAGTCTTTGACTTAGTGAGGCGTTTGAGTAGTCTTAAAGAAATAAAAAAGGTTTATCACAGCTTCACTTTGGGGACAAAAGTAGAAAAGGTTGAGCATCTCAGTCAGAAGGAGCAGCTTCTTTATGTACACAGAAGTCTGAATGAGGAGTGCAAGTTAGGAAAACCGAGTGTACGTGGTTTGGCCTGATTGTGGGGTGTAGAGCAGATAGTGGCTTGCACACATAATACTGCATGATCCCAAATTACCAGACAAAAGCAAGATTAACTTGCATGACTTCCTAAATGCAGTGGCTTAGGAGAATGGAAATTTTCTCCTGACAAAGTACTTACTCGCCCTTCTCACCGAGGCTTCCTGCTGCACCTACCAGCATCTGGACTGCACTTTGAGACAGAATCTCATTCCTGTATTGTCTCTGGTAGCTTGCCTAGAAGAAATGTTAAGTCAAATCATTAAGCAGCGTGAATAACAGTGGCAACTTATTCCCTTTAATGAAAACAAAATCGGTGAGAAAGAAGTCAAAATCCCCAAATAATCTATTAGTATATTTATAAAAGGAATCTCCCATGCAGTCCGGACCATGAGACCAGTGTAGAAGATGGGTCTGAGCTGTGGGTAGAACCCAACTCATTCTGTAGGAAACTAGGATCCTGCCTGATACTAATTACATTTTCCAAAATAGGTGGAGTTCTGTGGCCAAATAAGTATGGTAACCACTTCAAGCTGTATTTCCACTTCAAAAGTTTATAATGGATATCAGAATATTGAAGGCTCTGAGAAAATCTACAGTGAAGGATCCTGATTTACATTTCTATTTAATTCTATTTTCCCAAATATTTTGACTACAGAACTCTGTTTTCAATGTATTGTTGCTTTAAATAAACTGCTATTGCTGTGGAGACACAGTCACTCATTCATTCAGTCCATATATTTAGAGCTCACTCCATTTTAGGTTCATGCTGGGAAAAACCACTGTCCACACTGCCTCTGGCCTCCATGTGCTGAAATACTGCTTAAAATCATTGCATAGACCACCTTCCCAAATTAGAATGTGTGCTATAATTAGGGATTCCTGGGTTCCTTAGAACCCAAGGGCAC
Organism: Rhynchonycteris naso; assembly: GCA_037038555.1. Lineage (NCBI taxonomy): Eukaryota > Metazoa > Chordata > Mammalia > Chiroptera > Emballonuridae > Rhynchonycteris > Rhynchonycteris naso. The sequence goes on along the minus strand of CM073002.1, from coordinate 68,887,916 downwards.
TATCTTCTCTACCATCTGCACAATCATTTATAAATATTAAAATATGTTTTTGATCCTGGTGGATACTAGAAAGAGATAGAACTGAATTAGAAGATGAGGGAATTCGATAGCATAGCATTTATTTCTCCTCAAACAATTAAAATACTTATAAAATAATGTAAGATTTAAATATGTTCTGTATTCTCAAAGATAAGCACTGTAACTTATGAAAAAATAAGAAAGCAGAAAACCATATATGGAATTCATGAAAGCAACACAAATGATAAAGCAGTTATATTACTAGAAATCTATTAGTTCTTAAATCACCATTCACACCCAAATGTAAGAAAAAATTAAGAGAATGCTTGATTCCTAAAAATAACTGTCATTTATTGAACACTCTATTATTGAATTAACTGATATACATGTTTTATTTATCTGTTTAAGTGAGAGTTGGGGAGATAGAAAGACAAATTCCCACATGTGCCCAAGTGAAATCCACCCACCTCCACCTGTCTGGAGCTGATGCTTGAATCAACTGAGCTATCCTCAGTGCTTGAAGCCGACACTCGAACCAACTAAGCCACTGGCTGCAAGAGGGGAAGGGGAAAGGGAAGAGGAAGAGAAGGGGGAGAGGGAGGAGAAGAGAAGCAGATGGTTCCTTCTCCTGTGTGCCGTGACCGGGGTTGAACCCAGGATGTCCGCATGGTGGGCTGACACTCTATCCATTGAGTCAACTGGCCAGGGCCCAATATATATGTTTTATGTAAAAATATTTAATTCTTATAATAAATTTGTGAAGAAGGTATTCTGATTTGTATTTCTTTGATGAAAAAGCTGAGGCTCAGGGAGGTAAGTAGTTTTCCCAAGATCACATTAGCAACTCAGTTCTCTCTAAATCAGTGGTTCTTAATCTGGGTTCTATCAAAACCTAGGGGTTTGATGAGTCGGTCTCAGGGGTTCGGAGAAGCCTCTGCTACGGAGGCCAGAATAAAGTAATACTGTAATTTGTTGTGAGTTCATGCACGTTGTTGGTTTTGTTCTTTGAGCAAGGTGATGTTCATGCATGGCTCATTTTGTGCACCAGTTAAAAAAACATATACTTATGTCTTGAATTTGGAAAAAAAATCATATTTTATTTATCACTAAAGAAGGGTTCGGTGAATGCACATATGAAACTGGTGGGTTCGGTACTTCAAAAAAGGTTAAGAACCACTGCTCTAAATGTAAACCTGCCTCCCGTTTCCCCATATAGTGTACAGCTTCTCCTGTACCATGCCTTGCCATGCTCTGCTGCTTCTTCTAACCAACAGTAGTAGAGAAGATATTGCCCCAGTTAACAAGAGCTGGATGAGATTTAAATAGACATTCCCAAAGCTTTGAATGCTGTAATAGACTAATAAATATTATGGTTAAGAGCAGTGACCATTAGAATTAAGACTGCAGGAACCAAATGAACAAACTGAGATAAATATGAAAATATGTCTAGAGGGAAGAAGGACTAAAAAGATATGTGGTGAAATGAAAATTTAGTTCAGAAAGATTCAACATACTTTGGAAAAAATAGGATTTCCTCATTAAGAATCACACACAGCACAAAAGCAACAAAGATGTAATGGTAGAAAACAAATATTTAAGACAAGAAATCAGAAAGGTACATAGAGTGTACACTGTACAAACACAGTATATCAAAAGTGGAAAAAATCTAAGAGGTTAGTCATTTAGCATAAGTTTGCTCTTTTACAGACAGGGAGAATAAAGACTAAAAAGAATAAGTCGCGAGCCACATGTCTTTTTAACAGTAAAAGTAAGACTAAAATGGGGTTCCCTGCATTGTTTTAAGAGTTCTTAAATACTGTATTTTCCTGAAAAATCCAGAAACTGGCTGGAAAATTAAAAATCTGAAAGTGAGTCAAAGACATGATCTTATAAAATTCTCTGGTGAAACAAAGCACCATATATGTATGAGTTCATCCTTCGTGGCAGTACCTCAATTGCTTAAAGAAATTATTTTTAGGTTCTTAGAAAAGCTGCCTCTGAGACTCTACCTGTCTGCCAGGATTACTGCTGAAGAGAGAACAATTATACCCAATAGGCCTTTTATTTCCCAAGTTAGATTGAGCAAGTAGAATACTTGGAGTCCTGTACGGCCAGAATAGCTGAGAGAAGCATGACTGTTGCATATGTAATGAGGCAGGGCTGACATGAACTTTTCAAGAGGATGAGTCATGGCAACTATGTAGACAATATTCAGTTCTGCATAAGAAATGTTAACTAGCAGTTTCCCATAGAGTCTATATGCTGCTGTATTACAATAATTTGTCTAGTTTTTTTACCCAAGATTTTGTATAAAAATATACTTCCTTATACTAGCAATTATTAATGAACTTGGTGGTATCCTTTCATAAAAACTGGCTTGGACCCAGAAAGAGGCAGTGTCATTGAACTGACTTCATGCCACACCTGAAGGCTGAGTTGAGCTGTATTTCCTGCTATTGGAATCTATGACATTCCCAATTCCTCATAATAGAGCATCTTTTACTTAAACAAAATTAAGATTTCTTTTCTCTCTCTCTCTCTCTTTTCAGCCAAGATGCCAAACTTCCATTTGTCTTTGTAAAGAATCTATTAAGCAATGCAGGTGAGCATAATAAAGATTGTTTCAGCAAGGAAAAATGTCTTTAGTATAATTTTAGGTCAAAATTACTTTTTTTTAAGTTATAGGAAGGGAGATAGAGAGACAGACTCCCACATGTGCCCTGACTGGGATCTACCAAGCAACTCCTGTCTGGGGCTAATACCCAAATCAACTGAGCTATCCTCAGTGCCTGAGGCCGATGCTTGAATCAACCAAGAACTGGTGTGAGAAGGGAAGGAGTGAAAGGGGAGAGAGAGGAAAAAAGAAGTATATGGTCATTTATCATGTGTGCCCTGACCGGAATGGAACCTGGGATGTCCCTACGCCGGGCTGAAGCATTATCCATTGAGCACACCAGCCAGAGCCACGAAAAATAATTTTAAAAGTGTATAATAAAATACTAACTATTTGTGCTGACAAGAGATGCCTATTGGCCAGCTGCATTGCTTCAATGTTAAGAGTTTCGTCTATTTCTTTGTTACAGTTTGGACAGTTCACCTTTTGATGTTCTGTTGTTTCTCCTTGTTTCAGCTAAGTAAAACACAAATCAAAACCAAATTATAATGCATGAGTATTAACATATGTTTAGCATAAAGTTCAAGCAATTCATGTACCAGTTTAGTATGAAAAATTATAGAAAATGTTCTAGATACAAAAAAATATTCAGATGAGTTTTCTCATTACTCACAATGTAAATGACTGCCAGTTTGGGGGGTGTGTGTCAGAATTATAGCATACTTTTATCTTTACTTGGCATTATTAACAGTTCCTAAAGGATAACCACATATATAATTACACTTTAAACCAGTAGTTCTGAAAGTATGTTCCCTCAATAGCATCAGCATTACCTGGGAACTGTTAGAAATGCACATTCTCAGATTCCTTCATAGACCTTCCAAATCAGAAACTCTGGGGAACAGGGCAACACTGCTCCTGTTTTTAACATACATGTTATTATATATATATAATTTATCTTCTTCTTTTCCAAGTGAGAGGATGGGTGATAGAGAGACAGACTCCTAGACTCCTGCATGGGACCCAACTGGGACTCAACCAGCAATCCCTGTTTGGGGCTCATTCTTTGCCCATCTTGGGCCATGCTCACAACCCAGCTATTTTAGCACCTGAGGCAGAAGCTCCATGGAGTGCCTTGGGTGAATATGCTCGAACCAATCAAGCCATGGCTGTAGAAGGAGGAGAGAGAGAGAGAGAGAGAATAAGAGAGAGAGAGAAGGGGAAAGGGTAGGGGTGGAGAATCAGTTGGTCACTTTTACTGTGTGTCCTGATTGGGAATTGCACCTGGGACATTTACACTCCAGGCAACGCTCTACCACTGAGCTAACTGGCCAGGGCCGCATATATTTTTTATAAACTCAAAGAGATGGTCACTTCTCCTATGTATGTCCCATAGTAATCACAAAATTCCCTATTGTGTTAAGTAAGGAGATACCAATACAATGTGTCTGTCAATTATAAGCATTAAAAATTGTGAGTTAATATTTATAACATTTATACTTATTTAAGGGCAATCATACCAACTTTGAAGGCATAAATTAAAGATACTACTTGCTTACTACATATGGATTTTGAAATAAAATTGCTTTCTCCACCATGCTCCAATCTGCGTTAGCAAGATCTTTGTCTAATTTGAGTGAAGAGGCTGCAGATTTGATGATCTCTTGAAAGTGTTGAAATGTATAATAAAGTGATTTATATTTTGTCGATGTGGCATCACGAAGACCTTTGATACAAAGAGCACATCTTATAAATAGTAGAAACATCACCATTTTGTTCTGAATTATAAAGTTTCCTTTTGTTCGTATTGTATCTCTTAAGTAGTTATTTTTTAAAGTTAAAGACAACATAAATTATTTAATAATAGAAAAACTAATAATTTAAAATTTTTCTTCTTTCATACTTCTCACAAAAGCTGAGGTGCACAATAATAATAATAGCTAATATTTATTGAGTACATCTCAGCAGTTTGCATGTATTAAGTGTTTTGATAACCTTGACATTTTTTAATTTATTTATTGATATGTGAGAGAGGGAGAAAAACATGGCTTTGTCATTACACTTATTCATGAACTTATTGGTTGGTTCTTTTTATTTTCTTTCCTTCTTTCTTTCATATTTATTTAGTTAGTTAGTTAGTTAGTTAGAGAGGAAGTTAGAGAGAGAAACAGGAACATTGAGCTGCTCCTATATGTGTCCTGACTGGGGAATAAATCCAGCAACTTTTGTACTCCAGGACAGTGCTCCAACCAACCAAACTATCCAGCCAGGGCTTAATTTTCACTGATTTTTAGAGAAAGGGAGAGAGAGGGAAGGGGGAAGAAAAGCATCTGTTGTTCCACTCAGTTGTGCATTTTTTGGTTGTTTTTCATATGTTTCCTGACTGGGGATCGAACCCACAACCTTGTTGTTTTGGGCCAATGCTCTTAACTGACTGAGCTAACTGGCCAGGGCCTATTGGTTGGATCTTATGTGTGCCCTGATTGGGGATCAAATCCACAACCTTGGCATATTAGGATGAATCTCTAACCAACTGAGCTTCCAGGTCAGGGCATGCTGACTATCTTTTGAGGTGAGTCTCTTTTCCCAGTTCCATAGACAAGGAGACAGAGGATTAAATTAAATTGGTAGACTGAGTAAAGCAGAATGGATATCTCAATGTGGGCAGACCTCATCTAATTTCTTAAAGAGCTGGATAGAACAACAAGCTGAGCAAAATAAAATTCACTCTGACTAATGGAATTTAAGGTACAGAATGGTCTTACTTCTGCTTTCAGATTGGACTGGAAGTAACACCATTGTCTTTCTTGGTTCTCAAGCCCTTGGACTGCATGTGCATCTTCTATATTTATACATGCCATGTAAGTATAGATAGGCATAGATAATACATACATATACAGAGTATATATATATATATATATATATAACCTATATGTAAGATCATATATGTAAGTATGTATGTTATATATATTTATTGATACACACACACATATACATATGCACACATACATTTATTTATATATCCAGACCTCCTCATTAAGGTTTGAAGGACTCTTACTATCAGACACAAAATTTTTTTTGAGCCATAGAAGCTTATTTGGAAAGCGATAATGTTTCATGAGCAAATGTTTTCTGCTCTCAGTGCAATAAACAGATGCTCCACAATAAGAATTTTAGATTTATTTAGCTACGAAGTAGAACATCTAATACTCTTTGCAAAACTTCTTTAATACCTTCTTATTTTACTATGCTAAGGCTCACAGAATTAAAAAAGAAGAATAAAGAAAAGGAAAGAAAAAAGATTTTGTTGCAAATATGTAAAAGGAAGGGAGATTGGATAGTATAATATATAAATTTCATAAAGATGAAATTTCAGATTGATAAAATATGCTATGGGAATGAAAACTGTGTAATAAAAAGAATAACAGAGCAGTTAAAATATAATGGATTAAAAGAATCAAGGCAGTATGTTTCTAGTTCTTAACTACCATTACATAGTTGTGTGATTTTAGGTAAGGACTTTTAACTCTCTAAATCTCAATTTCTCAGTTGTTAAAAATGGGAGATTAAAACAGACATATTGCTTTATGCAAACAACCTTTTGTAACTACTGTTTCTGCTTTCTTTCTCTTTATTCCCTTATCCCCAATCAGTTATCCACAAAACTAGAGTGGCCTTTTATAGACTTTAATGATATACTATTACAAATATAATTTCCTCAGTAATCTACTATCTGCTATGTTTTCTAATTCATTTATATGAGGTTTGTTAACTTTGATGAACACATGACTCTGATATTATTATTCTAAATTAATATTAAATAATACATATTATTTAGAATTAAATAGAATATATCTCTTTCACTCAGGACAGTAATTAGTAAGCTTACCTAGTTTACTAACTGCCATTGGCAAAATGACTCTATTGGCAATTAGAGTAAATAAGAACACTGACATTCCATGAAATAATACCTAGAATTGAAAAAAAATACAAAATATTCATTATAATTGCACATCTCTTATATTTACCAATGTAAATTAAGTTAGGTTGGCAATAGATATTCATGAGGGGCAGAATTTGAATGTCAGACATGATGAAAATTCTCAGGGATTCTTTATCTTCCTGTATATATTTCATCCATGCTTTTGGAACCAAACCAAAAATCAGCACACATCTTTTGACAAGTAAATGTACACTTATACAGACATGGGGAAAAATACTTGTCTTTAAATCTCACTGCTGAATTTCTTGGGCCTTGAGAATCGCCTGTACTTGATCAATTCTTACCCACTATACATACCTCCATGTGCATAGTCACAAAGTTCTTTGCTCCACATTACCAGTACATGTATATCAAACAATTCTCTTCCTGGTGTTGAGTTTTATAAGTTCTTTATAAATTTTGGTTATTAACCCCTTATCAGACGTTCTGTCGAATATGTTCTCCCATTGTGTGGTTTGTCTTTTTATTCTGTTCTAATTGTCTTTAGCTGTGCAAAAACATTTTAGTTTGATATAGACCCATTTGTTTATCTTGCCTTTTATTTCATTTGCCGGTGGAGATAAATCGGCAAATATACTGCTGCTACAGATGTCGGAGAGCTTGCTGCCTATGTTTTCTTCTAAGATGCTTATAGTTTCACGGCTTACGTTTAAGTCTTTTATCCATTTTGAGTTTGTTTTTGTGAATGGTGTAAGTTGATGGTCTAGTTTCATTTTTTTGCAGGTAGATGTCCAATTTTCCCAGCACCATTTGTTAAAGAGGCTGTCTTTACTCCATTGTATGTTCTTTCCTCCTTTGTCAAATATCAGTTGTCCATAAAGGTGTGGGTTTATTTCTCGGTTCTCTGTTCTGTTCCATTGATCTGTGAACCTGTTCTTATGCCAGTACCAGGATGCTTGAGCATAATGGCCTTGTAGTAAACCTTGATATCCGGAAGAGTGATACTTCCTGCTTTATTTTTTCTTTTTAAGATTGCTGAGGCTATTCGTGTTCTTTTTTGGTTCCATATAAATTTTTGGAATGTGTGTTCTACATCTTTGAAGTATGTCATTGGTATTTTAATTGGTATTGCATTGAATTTATAAATTGCTTTGGGTAATATAGACATTTTAATGATGTTTATTCTTCCTAGCCATGAGCACGGTTTATGCTTCCACTTGTTTGTATCTTCCTTGATTTCTTTTATCAATGTTTTATAATTTTCCGAGTACAAGTCCTTAACCACCTTGGTTAAATTTACTCCTAGGTACTTTATTTTTTTGGCTGCAATAGTGAAGGGGATTGTTTCCTTAATTTCTTTTGCTCACAGTTCATTGTTGGTATATAGAAATGCCTCTGATTTCTGAGTATTAATTTTATATCCTGCCACCTTGCTGAATTAATTTATAAGGTCCAGTAGTTTTTTGACTGAGACTTTAGGGTTTTCAATATACAATATCATATCATCTGCAAATAGTGACAGTTTTACTTCTTCTTTTCCAATTTGGATGCCTTTTATTTCTTCTTCTTGTCTGATTGCTGTAGCTAGGACTTCCAGAACTATGTTAAATAAAAGTGGTGAAAGCGGGCACCCCTGCCTGGTTCCTGATCTTAAGGGGATTGCTTTTAATTTTTATAAAACTCAACACCAGGAAGTCAAAAAATCCAATTTAAAAATGGGCAAAAGAAATGAATAGAAATTTCTCCAAAGAGGACATACAGATGACCAAAAGGCATATGAAAAAATGCTCAACATCACTAATCATTAGAGAAATGCACATTAAAACCACAATGAGATATCACCTCACATGAGTCAGAATGGCATTCATCAGCAAAACAACACAGAATAAGTGCTGGCGAGGATGTGGAGAAAAGGGAACCCTTCTGCATTGCTGGTGGGAATGCAGACTGGTGCAGCCACTTTGGAAAACAGTTTGGAGATTCCTCAGAAAATTAAAAGTCGAACTGCCTTTTGACCCGGCTATCCCACTTATAGGAATATACCCTAAGAACACCATAACACTATTCGAAAAGAAGAAATGCGCCCCCATGTTTGTGGCAGCATTGTTCACAATAGCGAAGATCTGGAAACAGCCCAAGTGTCCGTCAGAAGACAAGTGGATTAAAAAGCTATGGTACATATATACTATGAAATACTACTCAGCCATAAGAAATGATGACATTGGATCATTTACAACAAAATGGATGTACCTTGATAACATTATACGGAGTGAAATAAGTAAATCAGAAAAAAAAACTGAGAATAGCATGATTTCATATATAGGTGGGACATAAAAGTGAGACTATGAGACATGAACAAGAGAGTGGTAGGTGGTTATAGGTTGGGGGGAGGGAGGGGATGGTGGGATAGGAAGGTGGGGAGGGGCACAGGGAAAACCAGATAGAAAGTGACAGAGGACAATTTGACTTTGGGTGATGGGTACACAACACAATTGAATGATAAGATAAGCTGGAGATGTTTTTATTGTACATATGTTCCCTGATTTATTGGTGTCACCCCATTAAAATTAATTTAAAAAACCCCACAATTCTCTTCACCCATGAAGAGAACAACATGGAGGCCTTGATATGTTTGCTCCACCTCATATTTTGTGTTCTGGTATCCCTTCATTGTCATCAAGGAGGAGCAATTCATGTTTCTGGTGACACTTTTTTTCTATCTCTTATATCCCAAGTTGATTTCCAAAGACAAGTGGAGAAATATTTTTCAATCTGAGACTGCATTCCTGGTGATTTATGGAATTCTGACTTCCAGAACTTGGTAAAACCTTATCCAGTTCCCTGTTGTTTGGCCACAGATGGAGTTTAGGGACAGAGCATTAAATCACATCGGGAGCTCTCGAGATTGCATATTACAATCACTTGGAAAACTTTCAAATACTGGTGACCAGAGTACATTCAATAAATATACTGAATTAATTCTTTACGAGTGCATCCCAAGCATTGGTAATTTAAAAAGCTAAGGTACAATCTTCCTACATTGAAATGTACTTGTACACCATTGATAAATTTGGATAGAGCATATGCACATCCTATCATGATATGGACTATCCTCATATACCCTCAAATTTCAATCTCCACCCCATGCAAGGCAATTACTGTTTTAATTTCTATATCTATAGATAAGAACTGCCAATTGAAAAACCTTCATATAAGTCAAATATTAAGTTTCTCATTGTAGTGTTAATTTGTATTTTCCTAAAATAGTGTTGTTGAGTATTATTAATGTGCATAGTGGTATAAATATTTCTGTTTGAATTATCTATTCAACTCTTTTTTCTAGTTCAAAAATTTGGTTGTTTTTCTTTTATTATAAAATTTTAGCAATTTCGAAATATATATTCTAGATAGACATACATGCATTGTCAGATATACATAGCGGATATTTTCTCCTGGTGTGACTTAACTGTCCGTTTCTGTAAAACTGTCTTTTGATGACCACTGGTTTTAATGTTGATGAAGGCAAATTATTACATTGGGGAACAATTGAAATTTTCATTTTCTGTTGCATGAGGTTTCAGAACTTTTTCTATATATTTCTGCATTGCTGATTCCAAATATGAAATCCATATTTTGGTGCATGCTCTAGTTTTTATGCAATTTTAATTTCCTTTTGTTACAGTTAATGGCATGCATTGGTTTTTAAATAGGAGTTAAAGGGCAATGACTCTTGCATTGAACATAACGACAAGGCAATTAATGTTTTACAAACATCACTTTTACATAATTGTAGTTGTTTTTAAATGTAAAAAATTATTATCTGATAAAAAACACCCTCTCGTTTTGTTTTAAGATTGAATCATGGCTTCTTTGAGAAGGTGTAAATGTAAGAATAGTCCTGACACCTTCTGTTATATATGTGGCTGTTACACACTTCAACATAAAAAGGCACAATATTTCATCATTTGTGACACATGCATATATTGCCTATTTTCAAGATACCTTTGGCAATCAAGACAAGAATTGGGCTCCTCATATTGTGTGTTATAATTGTGAGGAAATGCTTCGTGACTAGACAAAAGGAAAATGCAAAGGAATACCTTTTGGTATTCCCATGGTTTGGCGTAAACCTAAGGACCACAGCAATGACTGGTATTTCTGTCTGATCCATACAAAGGGCATCGGCAAGAAAAAATGGCATATGACTGCATATCCTAATATTCTTTCAGCAATATGACCTATCCCACACTCTGAGACACTCCCAGTTCCCATTTTCAATGGTTTTATTTCTTCTAAGGACAAAAAAAGTGAACATGGTGATCAGGTGTATTTTGATAAGATGCATGAGGAAATGGTTGTAGAATCTGAAGGGTCTTCTTCTGATGCCAAACAGTCATCAACCCCTCAGCAGTTTAGACAACTCGAATTGAATGACTTAGTAAGAGATTGGGACCTATCAAAGAAAGAAGCTGCGTTATTAGCCTCCAGCCTTCAAGAAAAAAATGTACTTCATTGGTCAGCTAAAGTATCCCATTTCAGAAAGCGTGAACAAGTTTTTGTGGACTTTTTTTTCCGAAGACACTTTGTTTACTGTCATGATATCAGTAGTCTTCTCAGCCAGCTAAGTGTTACCACTTACAGTCCAACAGAATGGCAGCTATTTCTTGACAACTCTAAACAAAGTCTGATATGTGTTCTCCTACACAATGGTAATGTTTATGCAGCAGTTCCAATTGGTTATTCAACTCATCTACGAGAAGATGATAATGCCATAAATAATTGACCTCGATTTTCTGAAGTATGAGGAGCATAACTGGATTATTTGAGAGGATCTTAAAATGGTCAATTTCCTGCTAGGACAACAAAGAGGTTTCACAAAGTATCCTTGCTTTTTGTGTTTGTGGGACAGCCGAGCTTGGCAGAAACACTGGACACAGAAGGAGTGGCCTAAACGTGAAGCTCTGGAAGTAGGGTCCACAAAATATTGTGAATGAACCTGTAGTTAATCAAGACAGGATCATTTTCCCCCCACTTCACATCAAACTTGGCTTAATGAAGCAGCTTGTTCAGGTTTTGAATAGAGAAAATGAAAGCATTCAACATAATATTTCTGCTTTTCCTGCCTTGTCTTTTGAGAAGATAAAAGCAGGTGTATTCGATGGACCTCAAATTTGAACCCTGATAAGTGACGAAGAAATTGCCAAGAAGATGAAAGAAGGAGAAAGCAGCATGGCAGTCTTTTGTGGCAGTTACAAAAAACTTTCTTCAGTTACAAAAAACCCAGAAAACTATGAACTTCTGGTTCAAAGGATGCTTTTGGCTTTCCATGACATTGGCTGTAACATGAGTGTTAAGATTCACTTCCTGAACAGTCACCTTGATAAGTTTCCCAAAGATCTTGGAGCTGTTAGTGATGAGCAGACTACTGCTAGAGCATCAAACGAGATTGTCCTCAACAAGTACAGAAACAGAAGAGCTAGAAACGGAAATATTTGCCTAAATAGAATTTAAATAATTTTTGCACAAATTTTATGATTAAAATAAGTGTTTTAATATGTTTTATTTCAAAATTCTAGACTAATTCTGATGCAATCATATCTTTTCGTGTATTAGTGTATTTACTGCATTATATAAATTATTATATTTTTACAAAGTTGATGCCCAAGAAGACATTCTAGTTCATTATGTTAAACTAAATGTTAATTTTTTTTTTTTTTTTTTTTTTTTTGGCAGAGACAGAGAGAGTCAGAGAGAGGGACAGATAGGAACAGACAGACAGGAAGGGAGAGAGATGAGTAACACCAATTCTTCGTTGCGGCTCCTTAGTTGTTCATTGATTGATTTATCATATGTGCCTTGACCAGGGGGCTACTGTAGATTGAGTGACCCCTTGCTCAAGCCAGCGACCTTGGGCTTAAGCTGGTGAGCCTTGCTCAAAGCAGATGAGCCCACGCTCAAGCTGGCAACCTCAGGGTCTCGAACCTGGGTCCTCCACATCCTAGTTCAACACTCTATACACTGTGCCACTGCCTGGTCAGGCTAGTTATTTTTTGAGAGTAGCTTTTTTTACTCAATATAGTTCTCTGGAGATTTATCAAGGTGGTTGCTTTTATTTATAGTTTGTTCTTTTTTATTGTTCAGTACTATTCCATTGTGCAGTTGCATAACAGTATATTTAAACATTTGCCTATTAAAGGACATCTGAGTTATTTCCAGTTTTTGGTTATTATAAATAAAGCTACTACAAAAAATTATATGCAGGTTTGTATAGACATGAGTTTTTATTTTTCTAGGATAAATTACCAGGAATGCAATTTTCAGACTGCATGTTTGTTGTATGTATAATTTTTTTAAGTGACTGACAAATTCTGCTCCAGAGTGACTGATTATTTCTAATAGCTATATATAAGTGGTCCAGGTTCTCTGCTCTCTCACCAATAGCTATATTTTATTTTCTCCCTTCTTATAAATAGATGATATCTCTTTGTGGTGTTAATTTGCATGCCCTTAATGGCTAATGATACTGACCATCTTTCCATGCTAACTTATTATCTGTGCATCATTTTTTTAGTAAGATGTCTTTTCATTTATTTGGTGCAATGGACCATGTTGTTTTCTTTTACTCTATAGTTTTGAGGATTCTTTATGCATTCTAAGTATGAAACTTCATTAGATATGTGGTTTGCAAATATTATCTCTCATACTGGAGTTTGTCTTTAATGTTCTTAACAGGGTCTTCTATAGAGTAAGAAAATTTATTTTTATAAAGAATTATTATTCTTTATGAATTGTGCTTGCTATTGGTGTCAAACTTAAGAATTCTGTCCAATACTGCATTGACAGTTTTTAAAAATTATTTTATTTTACTCCAAGTTTTTAAAAATCTTTTTAGTTTTACATTTTATATTTAGTTCTGTAATCCATTTAAATTAATTTTTATGAACAATGTGAAACTTAGGGTAAAGTTAATTTATTTTTCTTTTTGCCTATTAATGTCCAATTTTTCAGCACCATTTGTTAATAGAACTATTCATCTTCTACTGAATTTCTTTTGTACCTTTATCAAATATCAACTGGGAACTTTTGTGTGGATATATTCCTTTATTCTGTTCCATGTGTCTTTCTTCTTGCCATTACTGCAGTCTCCATTACTATAAATGTTATAATACCTTAAAATTAGGTATACTGACTCCTCCCACTTTAGTCATCTTTTCCAAAATTGTTTCTATTTTTATTCTCTTGCCTTTTTACTTTCTTGAATAATTGCACGTGACATTATATCATTTATTTGGTTTTTCTGCATCAACTGTTAGTATATAAAATTACATTTTCTAACATTCATATCTTGAGATCTTAATGAGCTCAGTTAGTCCTAAAAGGGTTTTTATTTTCTTCTGATTTTTAATCTTTGAGATTTTTCTATATAGATAATATACAATTTGCAAATAGAGATAGTTCGATTTCTTTTCAATACTCATGCATCTTCTCAATTTGCTTATCTTATGATGCAAGCTAGAACTTCCATTATGATATTCAATAAGAGGAGTGAGAGTAGACATTCTTGCATTATTCCTAATCTTAAAGAGAAAGCAGTCTTCTATATTACTTATAATATTACCTATAGACTTTATGTAGATGTTCTTTATCGACATTAGAAATTTCCTTTTATTTCTATATCTTGAGGGATTTCTTCATGAATAGTTACTGAATTTTGTTAAGTGCTTTTACTACATCAATGATATAATTCTATAATTGTCAATTACATCCTATTGGTTGATGTTATTTTTCATTTCTTGCATGTCCTTGCTGATTGCTGTTCTATAATTTGTTGAACAAATTACAGGGAGTAGTGTTAAAGTCTCCAAATAAAACTTGTCTATTTCTCCATTTAGTTATTAGTTTTTGCTTCACATAATTTCCCACTCTAGTTTGGAACATTAATTTAAGATTGCTTATTATTTTTTCTTTGAGTTCTTGAATGTATGTTTAATAGTGCTGCTAGTTTTAACATCTATGTCATTTCTGGGTCTGTATCAATTGAATAATTTTCTCTCTTAATTATAAGTCACATTTTTCTGCTTCTTCATATATATAGTAATATTTTATTTTAGGTTGGACATTATGGATTTTACCTTCTTGAGAGTCTCGATTGTTATCTCCCCTTAAAGAGTTTTGAGTTTTATGTGTCAGTCAGTTATTGTATTGGAAAATCAAATTATCCTGCCAGAGCATGGCTTTAGTCTTTCTTAGACTGAGTCTAGAATAAACCTTATTATAGGGCTTAATTGTCATTTCTGAGGCATGGTCTTTCTGGGGTCAGGACTTAACACATGTGGTGCTCATGAGGTTTACAGTGTATGTAGTCAGAGCTCTAGTATCTGTTGGTTCTGTTTGGCCTCCAGAATGTCTAAAGCTCTTTAGGAGCTTTTTTTCTGATAATCTTTTTCTAATTCTCTGCTTGCACAGTTTAGTATTGGACTAATGACTAGAAGGAATCCCCATGCTGATTTCTGGTACCCTATCTCTTTACACTTCCTCCTTCCCTGGCACTCTGCCCCCAAATTCATGCTGCTTCAGTCACCCTAATGCTATTTTTTACACTCAGTGAGACTACTGTTCTCTGTTTGGCTTCCACCTCCTTGTGCCACAATTTGGAAGAAAGCCAGAGTGAATGTGAACTCACCTAATGTGTTTATCTTTCTCTCAAGGATATAACTATGCAATGTCCTTGTCCTACTTAAAGTCAGTTGCTTCATATATATGTAACTAATTCTATAGTTATTTGCTATTGGAAGTAAGTCTGATATTTATTATTCATCATGGTCAGGGTCAGAATTCCATAAGCATTGATATTTTTCTAAAAGTTCCTGAAGCTTTCTAAAGTGCATTCAAAATTGAAGACCACTAAGTTAGCTAAAGACAATTTAATAGTAATAAGAGCCAAAATTTATATAGTAAGCATATTATACAATATATGAGGCTTACTTAATTTTCACTACAATTCTATGATGTAAACGTCAATATGGTCCATTTATACAGATAGGAAGCTGAGGCACTATAACTTACCTCATTTAACTTGTGAATAGCAGAAATAGGATTGAGTTAATATTTTTAACCTTTTACTGTAGTCCCTCTTTATGAGTGATTAATAGTTAGCTGTAGGAGTTAGACAACTTAAAGGAAAGAAGGAATGTTATTTTCTTCTTAATTAGTTACTACTAGTTAGGATATTTTATTAAATGGTTTTATTTACTCAGGTTTTATTTCAAAGAAGGTCTGCATGGCATCATCATCATAGCTCATGTTATGTGTACTTACTATATGTTAAACATATTATACATTTTATGTATATTTTCAATTTCGCACAATAACCATTTGAGATAGTAGAGTGCTAGAGATGACTCTTACCAGTTTATTATTGATTAGGCAGGTTGAGATAGTTTACAAACAAGGGGGAGGCCAGGTAATATTAGATAATTTTGTTTTTAAAAGCAGTTTTTAAATATTTTGTTTTTTTAATATGTGGACTATTATTGAAATAATGATCTTGCTGTTGTTCTCTTTACACTTGGAATTTATATAGAGAACTGCAGTGCAAATATTAGATGCATTATGATATCTGCATAAAAAATTTCTTACAGAGATCTTACCTTGAGATGAGATAGAAAGAGAGTAACACCCATTATGTTCTGTTAGGGAGAGTTTGGGAGTACTATCTTGAATATAACTTCATTAACAATTAAAATGTTTTGGTTCCTGGCATTACTAAATATAGACTCATAAAGTTACAGAAGGCAATAGAGCAAATCATAAGTAGGTTTCTGTTTTTCTTGAGTGGATATTAGATGGAAATATAAATAAAAACATTGATTAAGTGCATATTCTATATCAGATACTATTTTAAATGATTTATAAGTTTTGATTCCTTCAACTTTCATAATAAACTATATTTAGGAGAATGAGAAAAGAATTTAGGGATGCCTAAGCTAGAATGAGGAAGAAGAAAGTTGCCAATTGTTCCTCCTTTGCCCAATCTCGCCATCATAGCTAAATCACCCCCACAATCCAAGTGGTGTTGAGCTACCTCACTACAAATGCATATTTTAGGACAAAGCAACAGTTTCAATTAAATAGTAAAAAAAATACATGTTTCTTTACTTGCGATTTTTCCCTCTCTGTTCCAAGAGGAAGGTCAGAGTAGGCAAGTATAAAGGCCATGTTTATATTAGGCACTCCTCTCATTTCACTACAGACTATTATGAATGCTGAGCGCCAGCTGACTTCATCACCAAGTCGAGACAGAAGAGGGATCATTAATAGAAAGACCAGAAGTCTAAAAAACAAAACAAATTTTAAGAAATTATTCTTATCATAGAAACTTTTATCCTACTCTATTCATTCCAATCTATTCTCCGTGGAATTACCAACTCTCAGTCAAATGAGCCATCTTTCACACACTGTTGCTATAGCATTAAAGGAAGGCAGAGGGGCCTTCCATAGAAAGACATGTCAAGAAAATGATAATAATCTTTCTCATTTCTTCATGTTGGATGAGTAGTAGAGAAATTCCACATGAGCAGTGAGTGTGCTTTTTTAGCTGGAAAAGAAAAAGTTAAAGGTGTTTTGTAGATATGCATTTTACTCTGGGGTCCCCCTAAAAATAAAAACAAGTGTAATGAATAAAAAAGTTCTCCTTTTCTTTTTCTTCATAAATTTAAATCTTGCTGAATCTGTATAATACTGGTCAACTCATTTCTATTTCTTCTTTCAGTTACATATAATTTCTTTATTATCAGATACTAAATGTATCTGATAACTTGGCACTAATTTTTATTTACTTGGCACTAGCTGATTTGATGTCGACTTCCAACTAATTTTCCTAAATAGAAATAAGATGTTAACAGTTTTAGTGATGTGAATTAAAGAGCTGTGAGACTCAAATTATGGTGGGTTTTCCTCTCTATGTCATCTTCTCACTTCTATGGGCACACCCTTTTCTGCCTCTCCACATTGGAAAAGAGACTACAAAAAGTATTTGAAAAAAAAGCACATTTACAAAGAGGACTTCCTTATAATTGTAAAAAAGCTATCTTCATCTATGATTAGTAGAAAATTGTTTCACAATATTATGTAAACAAAGCAAGAAAATGAAAAACCACTGGACAAAATGTACCAAATGTCAATAGTGGTTGTCTTTAGATAGTAAGGTTATACAAATTATTTTCTTTTCTCTAATTTTCAGAAATTTAGATCAAAAATATACAAATAAGTATATGGAACCATACAATGTTAATGTATAAGAAGAATTAACATTATTAAAAATGTCCATACTTCCCAAAGCAATCTCAACATATTTCTTATCATGATACCAATATATTTCCCAGCAGTAGAACAAATATTCCAAAAATTTATATAGGAACACAAAATACTCTGAATAGAAAGAAGAACAAATTTGAAAGCATCACATTACCTAATATAAAAAATGCTACAAAGCTATAGTAATCAAAACAGCATGGTACTAACATAAAAACAGACATATATATCAATAGAACAAAATAGAGAGCCCCAAAATAAACCCATGCCTTTAGAGTCAATTAATATTTGACAAATGAAGCAAAAACATACAATTGGGTAGGGATAGTCTATTTAAGAAATGGTGTTGGGAAAATAGGGCAGATATGTGCAAAAGAATAAAAATGAACCACATTCTTACACTATATACAAGAATAATTTAAAATAGATTGCAGACTTAAATGTTAGACCTGAACCATAAAAATTCTAGAAGAAAACATAAACAGTAGAATCTTAAACATTTCTTGTAACAATATTTTTTGGATATATCACCTCAGGCAAGGGAAACAAGAGAAAAACAAATGGAACTGTATCAAACTAAAACTTTTATGCACAGCAAAAGATACCATCAACTAAATGAAAAGACAACTCACTGAATGGTAGAAAATATTTGCTGACACATCTGATAAGGGCTTATTATCCAAAATTTATAAGGAACTTATGAAACAACACCAAAACAAACAAGCAAGCAATAAAAAACAACAATCCAGTTAAGAAATGGGCAAATTACTTGAATAGACATTTCTCCAAAGAAGACATAAAGATGGCAAATAGTCATATAAAAAGATGCTCAATGTCACTAATCATCAGAGAAATGCAAATTAAAACGAGAATGAGATATCATCTCACATATGTCAGAATGGCTATCATCAATAATCATATATATATATATATATATATATATATATATATATATATATATGCAAGGATAAGAAGAAAACAGAATGCTTGTGCATTGTTGGTGGGAATGCAGTGCAGACTGGTACAGTCACAGTTGAGAGCAACATAGAGTTACTTCAAAAATTTAAAAATAAAGCTACTTTATGACCCAGCAATTCCACTTCTGTGAATATAAAAAAAAGAAGTAAAGGTTTCATCTTTGAAGATGATATGATCTTGTATACAGAAAACCCCAAAGACTCCACAGAGAGGCTATTAGAAACAATAAACCAATAAAGTAAGGCCACAGTACACAAAATTAATATACAGAAGTCTATTGCTTTCTTATATGCCAACAATGAAACCTCGGAAAAAGAACTCAAAAAAGAATAATCCCTTTTACTGTTGCAACAACAAAATCCTAGGAATAAACATAACAAAGAATATAAAGGACCTATATATTGAACACTACAAAGAATTATTAAAGGAAATTGAAAAAGACAATGAAATGAAAAAATATTCCTTGTTCATGGATAGGAAGAATAAATACAGTTAAAATGGCCATATTACCAAAAGCAACATACAAATTTAATGCAATTCCCATCAAAATTTCAATGTCTTTTTTTAAAAGAAATGGAAAAAAAAGTCATCAGGTTTACATGGAACCATAAAGAACCTCAAATAACCTGACCAGGTAGTGGCACAGTGGATAGAGTGTTGGACTGGGATGTAGAAGACCCAGGTTTGAGACCCCGAGATCACCAGCTTGAGCACAGGCTCATCTGGCTTGAGAAAAAGCTCACCAGCTTGGATACAAGGTAGCTGGTTCCAGCAAGGGGTTGCTTGGTCTGCTGAAGGCCCGCAGTCAAGGTACATATGAGAAAGCAATCAATGAACAACTAAGATGTCGCAACAAAATCTGATGATTGATGCTTCTCATCTCTCTTTGTTCCTGTCTGTCTGTCCCTATCTATCCTTCTCTCTGACTCTCTCTCTGCCCCTGTAAAAAAATAATAATAATAATAACCTCAAATAACCAAAGTAATCCAATCCTCGGGGCTGGGGGAAATAAAGCTGGAGGCATTACAATACCTGACTTCAAACTATACTACAGAGCCACGATAATCAAAACAGCATGGTACTGGCAGGAAAATAAACACACAGACCAATGGAACAGAATAGAGAGCCCAGAAATAAAACCACATATATATGGTCAAATCATCTTTGGTAAAGGAGCCAAAAACACATAATGGAGAAAAGAAAGCCTCTTCAATAAATGGTGCTGGGATAATTGGAAATCCACATGCAAAAGAATGAAACTTGACTACAGTTTGTCTCCTTGCACAAGTATTAATTCAAATAGATCAAAGACCTAAATTTAAGATCTGAAACAACAAATTACATAGAAGAAAACACAGGAACTAAACTCATGGACCTTGGTAGTAGAGAACATTTTATGGATTTGTCCCCAAAGGCAAAAGAGGTAAAGACAAAGATAAATTAATGGGATTATACCAAAATAAGAAGCTTCTGCACAGCAAATGAAACAAACTGTCAATAAAACAAATAGCCAACTAAATGGAAGATGATATTTTCAAACAATAGCTCAGATAAGGGGCTAATATCAAAAATATATAAAGAACTCATAAAACTCAGCATCAAACAAGCAAACAATCTAATAAAAAATGGGAAGAGGACATGAACATACACTTCTCCCAAGAAAACATACAAATGGCCAATAGATATATGAAAAAATGCTCATCTTCACTAGCTATCAGAGAAATGCAAATCAAAACTACAATGAGATACCACCTCACACCTGTTAGATTAGCTATTATCAATAAAACAGGTAATAACAAGTGCTGGAGAGGCTGTGGAGAAAAAGGAACCCTAATTCAATGTTGGTGGGAATGTCAATTAGTACAACCATTAAGAAAGAAAGTTATGGTGGTTTCTCAAAAAATTAAGAATAGAGGGGGGGAGCAAGATGGCGACGGAGTAGGAGGACGTACCAACTTCCAACTCCCAGAACCAAAGTGGATTACAACTCAATTTTAAGAACCATCACCTGGATAAACCAACTTTGAACAAAACTAAGTGGACTCTTCAACCAAGGAACACAGAAGAAGCCACATTGAGACTGGTAGGAATAGCGAAAACGCGAAGAGGGCTGCCCAGCTCCCCGGAGCAAACGGCAGCCCGGAGAGACCCGTGTGGCGCGAGGAGATTTTGGCGGAGAGGGAGGGACCTGGGTCCCAGGAACCAAGCCCCAGCCTGCAGACCCAGAGCCAAGAAGAGGCGTTTGGACAGTTTTGAGCTGTGAAACAAGTGAGGGAGCTCCCAGGCCTACAGTGTGGAGTATTAGGTCCCTTCCTACTCTGCTGAGGGCTGCTTAAGGTTTTGGGGCGGCAGGACGCTGAAAGGCGGTTCTGTCAGCGTGGGCAGAGGCCAAGCCGGTGGGAGATCGGTCTAGCCCAGAGGGTCGGAGGGGAAGCGCGAGAGCGGTCTGGAAGCTGCGGGCCCGCCTTTAATCCCACTTACGGGGACAAAGCGGGAGGCCAGGAACAGGCAGGCCCTGCGCAAGCCGGCCCTGACCGCGGGGACCGGGCTAGGACCAGGGACGGGCAGGGGCTCGTGGCTGAGCTGACGCTACCAGTCCGCCCCCCCCCCCGCCGCCCGCCGGAGAAACCGCGGTTGGCCAGTATACGTGCGCGAGCGGGCTCCGAGCGCGGGAACGGGGTGGACCCCGAGACAGGCGGAGGCTCGCAGCTGAGCCCACGGCTGCTATCCCCATCCGGCCGGAGAAACCCCGGATAGCGTTAATACGTGCACGAGCGGGCTCCGAACGCGGGGGCGGGGTAGAGTCCGGGACAAGTGGAAGTACGCAGCTCGGCGGAAGCCAGCAAACACGCCCGCCCCAATAAATCTTGGTTTCCGACCCTGCGCAAAGGGCCCTGGCCTCGAGGGCGGGGCTAAAGCTCCAGACGGGCAAAGGCTTACAGCTGAGAGCACGTCAAAAGCCCCGCCCAACCCGCGGAACTGTAGCGAGCAGGCTCCGACTGCTGGTTCTGGGCGGAAGTCCGGAAATAGGTTGGGTCCGCAGCTGAGGAAAGGTGCTCGCCTCTACCCTTGGTGCTAATCTTGTGGCTTCAGTGACAGCCCCTCCCACGGAGGAGAGGCAGAAAGCACAGCAAAAGCCACAGTGGGCCGGCGCTGGCAACGCTCATACCCAACCACCCTAGGCGCCGGCAGAGGGGGTGGGGGGCCTGCAGATAGACCACACCTAGAGAACACAAAGGCAACACCTACTGGACTCCAGTGGCCACAACTTGCTTATACACAGAAAAAATGGGCAGGCAGAGGAATGCAAACCAATTGAATCAAGAGAAATCCCCAGAGAAGGACCTGAATGAACCAGATATAACCAAATTACCAGAAGCAGAATTTAGAATAATGATAGTTAGGATGTTCAAAGAAATTAGAGCAACAATGGATAGTCATTATGAACACCTAAATAAAGAGATAACAAGTATAAAAAATGAAATTGAAATAATAAAAAAGAATCAGACAGAAATGACAAATACAGTATCAGAACTGAAGACCACAATGGAAGGAATTAAAAGCAGGATGGATGACGCTGAGGATCGAATAAGCGAGTTAGAGGACACAATAAACAAAGGCACAGAAGCAGAGAAGAAAAAGGAAAAGAGACTTAAAAAATGTGAGGAAACTCTAAGGGAGCTTTGTGACAACATGAAGAGAAACAACATTCGCATCATAGGGGTGCCTGAAGAAGAGGAGAGAGGACAGGAAATGGAAACTTTGTTCAATCAAATTATAGCAGAAAACTTTCCTAAATTAAGGCTGGGAAACACTCCACACATTCAAGAAGCATACAGAACTCCATTAAGGAGAAACCCAAAAAAATCTACACCAAGACACATCATAGTTAAAATACCAAAGCTAATGGATAAAGAAAAAATTTTAAAAGCTGCTAGAGAAAAAAAGACTATCACCTACAAAGGAGCCCCCATAAGGATGACATCGGACTTCTCAACAGAAACACTTGAGGCCAGAAGGGAATGGCAAGAAATAATCAAAGTAATGCAGAACAAGAACCTACAACCAAGACTACTTTATCCAGCAAGGCTAACATTTAAAATTGAAGGAGAAATAAAGAGCTTCCCAGAAAAAGAAAGCCTCAAGGAATTCATAAAAACCAAACCAATTCTGCAAGAGATACTAAG
The DNA here is from genome assembly GCA_037038555.1 of Rhynchonycteris naso. Lineage (NCBI taxonomy): Eukaryota > Metazoa > Chordata > Mammalia > Chiroptera > Emballonuridae > Rhynchonycteris > Rhynchonycteris naso. The sequence continues at coordinate 68,864,863 of CM073002.1, read as the reverse complement.
GGGCCTCTTGTGAACAGTTTAAAGGGAGGAAAGAATAGAGCAAAAGAAGAATACAGCTTTAAAGAATAAAATGGCAATAAACAACTACATATCAATAATAACCTTAAATGTAAATGGATTAAATGATCCAATCAAAAGACATAGGGTAGCTGCATGGATAAAGAAACAGGACCCATACATATGCTGTCTACAAGAGACACACCTTAAAATAAAAGATGTTCATAGACTGAAGGTAAAAGGATGGAAAAAAATATTTCATGCAAATGGAAATGAAAAAAATTAAGAATAGAACTACCATATGACCCAGCAATCCCTCTACTGGGTATATACCCCTAAAACTTGAAAACATGGGTACATAAAGACACATGCACCCCCATGTTCATTACAGCATTGTTCACGGTGGCCAAGACATGGAAACAGCCAAAGTGTCCCTCAACAGAGGATTGGATAAAAAAGCTGTGGTACATATATACAATGGAATACCACTCAGCCATAAGAAATGATGACATAGTATCATTTACGACAATGTGGATGGACCTTGATAACATTATACTGAGTGAAATAAGTAAATCAGAAAAAGCTAAGAACTGTATGATTCCATACATAGGTGGGGCACAAAATTGAAACTCAAGGACATAGATAAAAGTGCAGTGGTTACCAGGGGGAGGGGAAAGGAGGAGAGGAAGCGGGTGGTGGGAAGGGAGAGGCATAAAGAGAAACAAGATATAGGGAAACAGAGGATGATTTGACTTTGGGTGATGGGTATACAGCATAGTCGACTGTCCAGCTGATGTGGAGATGTTTTCTCTAAATCTGTGTACTCTGGTTGACCAATGTCACCCTGTTAAATTTAATTGTCTAAATAAAATAAATAACCGAAAACACTAATTTAAAATGCAATCTTATGTTCACTGCAGTGTTATTTACAATAGCCAAGATTTGGAAGCAGCTCAAATGTCCATCAGCAGATGAGTGGATAAAAAGTTGTGGTACATTTACACAATGGAATAGTACTCAGCCATAAAACAAAACAAAACAAAACAAAGACAATCTTACCTTTTTCAACAGCATGAATGGACCTGGAGAGTGTTATACTAAGTGAAATAAGCCAGCAAGAGAAAGAAAAGTACCATATTATTTTAGTCACATGTGGAATCTAATTAACAAAGTAAACTAACAAAATAGAAACAGACTCATAGGTAGGGAGAGCAGACTGGCAGCTCCAGAGGGAATGTGAATTTGGGGGCTGGGTGAAAAAAAGTAAAGAGACTAGGCAAAAAAAAAATGTCATAGATGCAGACAACAGTATGAGGCTTGCAAGAGGGAAAGAGGTGTGGAGTAGGTAAAAAAAAAAAAAAAAACAAGTAAAGGATGGGTAAATGGTGAAGGAAGTAGACTTGGCAGAGTGGTGAACACACTGCAATGTACAGATGATGTATTATAGAACTGTACACTTGTACCCTGTATAATTTTATTAACCAATGTCATCCAAATAAATTAAATAAAAGTTAAAAATATATATTTTACAGAGGTCTTACATTGCTTTGAAATGCAGTTGAACACTAAAAAAAAAAATACTAAGCACTAATTTGCTGATGATTTCTTGGAAAGTTTAAGAAACAAATTTTTATTGTAAGGAATGAAGTATTTTTATTATTTAAAAGAATATCTTCAGGCTTATTCAGTGTCTTATAAATAGAAAACTTTAAATAATGTTCTTACCTTAAAACACTAAGTATGAAGAAGATATTTAATGAATAATATATATCAGAAAATGATGTATATAAATACGTATGTGCAGGAATCAGAAGTCCAGTGAATGTAAATATCATAATTAAAGCAACAAATGATAAACAATTCCAGAATCTACATTTTCAGAAAAAAATAATACAGTTAATTATGGTTAATTGACGTATTTATTGCAAGGCTCATCTATGAGTGAGGCATTGTGTTAGGCATTAGTAATACTCAGGGAGCTTATAATTTAACCGGGGAGAAAAGTGCACTGAGGCAAGTTAACAATTCCAAAGCAATTTCAACCATCTTACACTGAATGTAAGTTAGTGTTTTTCTTTTTGGGTTGGTTTTGAAAGACATGTTTAGGTTGTAGAAATGTTATTTTGACAGAACTCCTCAGGCATCACAAGTTACACAGCTAAGAAGTACTGACTATGAGGTCCTTGTATCAATTAGAAGAACAAAAATCATTGATCTTGAAAGGGAATACTAAACCGCTAGTCTAATTTACAGAGTAAGAGAATTAAGCATTTGCCTAAAATTGACAAAGCGCTTGGAAGATGTGAATGAAACTTTTATTCACATGACTGTCCTTTTGTAGGTTCTCGTTTTGGAATTTGTGAGCGTGTGCTTATTCAAGAGCTTTGGAGCCCAGAAAACTGTCATTCCCAAAGCTCATTTTCTCACCAGCTGCATGTAAAGCAGTTTGAAAAGCACAACTTCCGTTAATATGGATCATGTTTGCTTGTTTGTGTGTTGGGTGAGGCTATTTAAAACTGGCTTCTTCTTGTCTTTTTATATATTTCATGACTTTGATGTCAACTGTTATAACAAAATTAATTGAAAAGATTAAAAAGACACATGAATACAATTTTATGAGAAGAAAGTAGGTTGGTTTTACCCATATGCTGTCAGATTCTGTCCCTAAAACCCTTTAAAACTTTCACTTGGAGTATCAAGGCTCAGGCCTCTGACTGTTTGAATATTAAAATAATGCTGCTCAAAAAATAATTTTCATTGTTTCCCCCAGAAATACTGCTTTTGCTTAAAAACAAATTCAATACTAAAAGAAAAAAGTTCTCTGTTACACTAATAAGTAATCTCTGTTTCTGAAGCATACCTAAGAGGTATAATTACCTATGTATTTTCAGAGAAAAATTTAATATAAAACATTCTAGCCTGGGAAATATTTCTAGCCTGGCAAATCATTCAAAATATATTTTTATGACTGAAGTTAGGTTTATTACTGTATTCTGAGAGTTATCATCTCTTTCTCACATATGTGTGGCCATACTTTAAATTCTGTTAGCTTCTGGGTTAAATATTGCATCCAACAATAACTTGGGGAAAAACATACTAAAACATGTTATGACAACTGTGTAATTTTTCTATCTTTTATTCTTCTCTTGATTTCGCTATCAAAAGCATATTTAATTTTGCATCATAAACATAGGCAACCTCCCCCAAAATTTTCTCAAAGTATTATATTCATTTATCCATACAATTAAGAAAATCACTTGTAAACATTGAGTAGGAAAAGTTAGTCATGGGACTGGTAAATAATAATATACTTCACTACTCATTTAACAATTATGTAATTTTAAAAATTAACCTTAAAATTTTGAGAAAAAGCCACCAAATATCTAAATGAGTTTTGTTAAGTAGCATAAAATAAAATTAAACCAATTAAGCTATAAATATTGAGAAGCTGTCATTACCTTTCATATGTGGTAGAAATAAATAAGAAAACCTGACAATGAGAAAACTGGATTTTCTAAGCAATCAGTCTCCATCAAATTCTTAGTGGTTTGAGCCAAACAATCAGTCAACCCACCTAATAGATGTGTGCATGTATGTATGTGTGTATGCATGCAATAAGTCTGGCACACACACAAAAAGGAGTCTCTAAATATTTTTTTAAGTCCCTTTCATTTAGTGATCATGACTTATGCAAGGGGTCGGGAACCTTTTTGGCTGAGAGAGCCATGAACGCCACATATTTTAAAATGTAATTCCGTGAGAGCCATACAATATGTTTAACACTAAATACAAGTAAATGTGTGCATTTTATGTAAGACCAACACTTTTAAAGTACAATAAGTCTCTGAATTATATTTAATAACATTATTATGCTGTTGCTAACCAATAATGAATAAAGTACTTCTTACCATTAATGCAACTTCTGGTGCTGCATGGTTTTGCTGATGGCTTTGTAGTCTGGTTGATACATGGTGAGGTTAAGCATCATGCAGGCATTGAGACTTCCATCCGTTAAACGTGATTGTAGGTTGGTCTTACCATTCTTTAGATGTGAGAAAGACTGCTCACATGCACACGGACAGCCAAACATTGTCAGTACAGCAATACTCACAAGCTTTAGTGTGTGGTATGTGACAGGAAGCGTGTTCCAAGTTTTGACATTCAGTTGGTCTGCGGGTTGAAGTCTGTTCATTTCTTTCCACTTGTGTTTGCTCGCCAACTCTGCTTGCTGTAGTGCATATCTTTTCAAATCTTCATTCAGTGACTTGAATTTATTCACCCATATGTCTGAGGCCTTCAGGTCAGCAGCTTGTAGCTCTAAATTTCTGACAGAGACACCGGGGATGTAACTCAGGTCGGTGCTGTCCATTGCACACTCGTGTGGATGAGTGATGAACTTAAAAAGAAGAGTGCGCTCACAAAATTCTCCAAATTGTGCTTTGAATGACTGCAGGAGATTAGATGTGAAGCCCGCTAGCTGCTGGAGATTAAGATGTTGAACAGGGTCACTTACTGTGCATGCATCTTTAAACTTTCCCAGTTCTTCAAAGTGTACTAAACGACCTGTTTCAATGTCTGAAATGAAGAGGTCCAGCTTGTTTTCAAATGCAAACACTGCTTGTTGAAGGGGTAAGACTGTACTTACAACACCTTGCATTTTCACTTTGAGCTGGTTGAGATGTTCAGTCATGTCCATGAAATAGTAGAACTTCAGGAGCCACTCAGTGTTAGCTAACTCAGGATGATCGACGATTTTCATTTCAAGAAAAGTCTGGATTTCACTCAGACAAGCTGCGAAACGGCTGAGCACCTTCCCTCTTGACAACCAATGCACATTGCTGTGCAGAAGCAGACCAGGATAATTATTCCCAACTTCATCCAGCAGTGTTTTAAACTGGCAATCATTTAAAGGTCGGGTAACAATAAAGTTGACCACCCGAATGACCAGCGACATCACCTCACCAAGCTGCTTGCCATATATCTGAGCACAAAATGCCTCCTGATGTAGGATGCAGTGAAAACTTAGGATGAGTCTCTTTTCATGTTCACAAAGAAGCTCTACAAATCCTCTGTTTTCCCCACCATGCACTGAGCACCATCAATACACACCAAAATAAGTTTATCCATCAGTAGATTTTTTTCTTTAGTGAACTCAGTGGAAGATTTCAATAAATCCTCCCCTCTTGCTGTCTCTTTCATAAGCAAAACAGCAAGACTTTCCTCATGTAGTGTGTCACTCACAGCATACGTTGCAATCACGCTGAACTAGAATAAATGGCTTACATCTGTTGACTCTTCCAAAGCAAGAGAAAAGAATGGTGCTGCATTTATGTCCTTCACTTGTGTTGCCTCAATTTGATTTGCCATCATGATGATACTATGGTGAACAGTTCTTGCAGACAGAGGCATGTCTTTTATTCATTTGATTATCTTGTCTTTATCCGAAAAGTCGTCAAAAAGATCATTGGCAACATCAAGCATGAATGTTTTGGCATACTCCCCATCTGTGAATAGCTTTCTGTTTCTCACAATTGCTAAAGCACCAGCAAAGCTAGCCAAATTCCAGTCACCTTGTTAGGTCCAAACACGGAGTTGCTGCTGACTAGCTTGCACTCTGCACAGTAGCTCTTGACATGCTTTCTTCCTGCCATATCCCGCTGGATATTTTGATGCAAATGTAGTATGGTGTGTGTGTCAAAGTGCCACTTTATATTTGACTGTTTCATCGATACAATTTTATCATTGCATATTAGACACACTGCAGAACCTGCTCTCTCCACAAAGGCAAATTCCTCTGTCCATTCCTGCTGAAAAGTATTATACTCCTCATCTTTTTTTCTTTTAGCCATCTTCTTCGTCAAAAGGGTTTCTGCGATTAGCTAGCTGACTACTTGATTAAAAGAAGGGAAGTTACTTCCTGACCTCACAATGACCCGTGTACATTACACATTATTCGATAAAAATTTGGTGTTGTCCCAGAGGACAGCTGTGATTGGCTCCAGCCACCCACAACCATGAACATGAATGGTAGGAAATAAATGGATTGTAATACATGAGAATGTTTTATATTTTAACATTATTATTTTTTTATTAAAGATTTGTCTGTGAGCCAGATGCAGACATCAAAAGAGCCACATCTGGCTCACAAGCTATAGGTTCCCGACCCCTGACTTATGCTAATAAATCCAGATTTTTTATGGTAGCAAAGGGTTACAACTTTATATGCAAATGTCATCTAGGGAGCATTTTGTTTGTTGGGTTATTTTTTATTTTGTTTTTTTTTAAGTGAGAAGAAAGGAGATAGAGAAACAGACTTCTGCATGTGCCTGGACCAGGATCCACCCAGAAACCCCTGTCTACTGTTGATACTCAAATCAACTGAGCTACCCACAGTATTTGAGTCCAATGCTCCAACCAACTGAGCTATCCTCAGCACCTGGGGCTGATGCTCCAACCAATCAAGCCACTGGCTGTGAGTGGGGAAGGAAGAGTGAAGGGGGAGAAGATGGAGAAGAGAAGCAGACGGTTGCTTCTCCTGTGTGCCCTGACTGTGATCAAACCCAGGATGTCCACATGCCGGGCCAATGTTCTACCCACTGAGCCAACCACCCAGGGCCAGGGGCATTTTTAAAAATTAGAGGTGTTATGCTCTCATCCTCATAGATTTTGACTTTATAGATCTAGGTATCTATATTGTTTTTATTGCCTAATATTGCACAGTCACTAGCCTAGAATGATAAGAACTTATGGACTGGACATTTTAGGGATGTCAATTTGCTTGGAATAAAAGACTATACAGAATGCCAAGGAAATAGTTTCTACTTGGAGAATTTCTTTCTAACAAGGTAATGTATAAACAGAATCATGAAAGAAGTGAGGCAGTTACTTCTGCCCATAGTAGGAAAGTAGGAAAAGTATGCTGATATGTAGAGAAAGCACATTTAAAAATCAGACACACAAGGACACAAACCCAAACAGAAGCATGTTTGGCATGTTTGAGAAACAGCAAGGTGATCAGTGTGGCTAGAACAGGGTGGATGAGGATGAGAGTGGTAGAAATGAATCATGAAGATAATTAAGGGACATTTCATGGGACTTCGTTTGCCATTAAAACAACTTTAACTTGTAGCCAAATGAGATGAGAAATTAGATGATTTTAAACAAAAGAAATGATCTGGGAGAGGAGAAAGTGAAATAGATAAGGTTCAGTAAAAGATCGTAGGTCCAATGCATTATAGTCACAGTGTGTTTGCAGAATTATTAGAATTGGGGTCCTGGAGGGCAAAAGGTGAGAAGATAGGAGATGGTGCACCTCTGATCTTAAAGAATAAATGGACCTTTTGTAGATTATTGTAAGATGTAGTAAGATTTATCATTATCACCTTAGGCTTCAACTATCTTGGAGAATAGAAGCTGGCACATACCATATTTTAGATACTACTAAGATCCTTGAAATTGAGAGTGTAAGGTAGTAATTTGTATATTGTATAAATGAGTTGCTGAAGCAGAGTGGTGGACATGCTCACAAGAGGAGAGGAAGTCCCAGAACTGAAAGGTGAGGCAGTAGAGGGATCAACTGTTTGGATACTGACTGACATCACTAAGAATGATAATAGAGTAATGTTGAAGAGAAGTCATGGTGGAGGGATGAGAATTTTCTCAGGGCTCTAGGGATAACTACAAGAAAGAAGGTGACAGATGGTATAATCTGATCAAGAGCTTCAAAATTTAGTTTTGCTATACTTTCTTCTATAACACTGCTAATTCTCTTCAAATGCCTCAGCTTGACCTTTTAGTTTGCATTGCATGGCATCTCTTTATGGTCTTGAAAGTATTGGTCTTCTACTCTAGTACCAGTGCCATGCTGTGCTCTCTTGGAGCCCGAGGCGAAAGAAACTATAAGTAATATTGATCTTATCTTTATTTAAATTTTTTGTATTTTTATAATGAATTTTTTGCATTAGTTTACCCAAAAATATTTCATTAAAATATTATTTATCTTGATTATTGAGTTTTTGGCACCTTCTAAGATTGTGTGCCTAAAAGACTGCCTCATTTGCCTTCCCTTAATCCTGGCCTTGTCTAGACTGAAAGTTACTGAGTGTGTGGTGAAGGAATTTGTGGGGGAATAGAGCCAACGTGAGCTTAAGGTGAACTTACAAATTTTGCTTAAAGTTAAAAGAGTAGAAGACACAGCCAACAGAGTTTTTAGGAAGTATTTTTAGTTGGTTACTTCCAAGCAGTATGTTACTTTGACCATGTAGATGTAGTTACTACTACGATATAATGGCTCCTAATGTATAAAACAAAGTACAAATATGCTAGCCACTCACTGAAGAAGCAGTTTTTCAACTTCTGGTTTAAAACTTTTAGAATTTAAAAAAAGTCCCATAATGGCCAGCGTGAAGATTCCAGACATTCCACTGAGCTTACCTATTTTCAAAAAGAAATAAAGTATTAATATTACCAGGGATGACCATATCTTGATAGTACAGTGACTTTACAGGGAGGCTACCCGACTTGGTTTCAACTGGATAATATTGCAGATTACTACCAGCACCCTTCATTCTTCTTCCTCCTCAGATTCACGCCCAATTGTGTAGTAAAGTCTACACTGGACATCTTTACACTGTTTTAGCTTTGGATCATTGTCAACAATACGGAGCTTACAAACTTTTCATGGGCCCTAGTGAGGCAAGAGCATCCTTGACAGGTCTAATTTTTTCAGAGAGGCTCTGGTTGAATAAAAGTGAAGTGAGCTGGTAAGTTCTTTATGGACTAGACTGCTTCGTATGCTTTTCTCTTGGGAAGGCAGTAGGATATGAAAATTGTTTGATTCTGTGACAGGTATAAGGGAGTTGAGTCAGGTAAAACCCAGTATGAATCTACTTCCCCACTTTAATTTTACTTTTGTGCAATTACTATGGAGGAATGAATAGCCCAAAGTATTATGGCATATTCTTAAAAGTAGCTCTAGTAGAGTTATTTTTCTTGCCCCCAACTAATGAAAATAGTATACTATCACTGAGAAAAATTCAAATCATATGGTATAGTATAGATAATGTATTTTTTTAAAAAATAGAACACCTTTAATTCCACTGCCACAATGTCAAGTATAATTTTAAAGTAATTTTTAATGGCAATTTCTTTTAAAAAGAGGGCAATATTTGCCTAGAAGAAATAATTTGATAAGCTAATTGAGAATAGAGAATGAGATCCAAAGGGTGGCTTCAAGAATTAAAGAATGCTTAATGATTTTTATCCTGGAGGCAAGTGGTGAAAATTAAACAGGAAACATGGAGAAGCCAGAAAATAGAGGTAGCCATCAGATCTCATGGACCTGTGAACTATGGAATATAATTTACACTGTGAGCTATCCTTATCCCCATTCTCAGTAAAATTTGCTAAGAACTAGGAACTGTGGTATTTATAAGAAGATCATATGGAAAGGAACTCCAGAAATTTAGAAATCATAGATCTTTGGCTCTTTTAGGTTATAGAAATGGGAATTTAATGTAATTGGTTGGATCAAGGGCTTTGAGAGGAATAGAGTAGTACCCAGTGAACATTTATGTTGGCATACATTCAACATACATATACACAAATAAAGTAACATATAAAAACCTCCAATGAGATCACACAGTAATACAGTTCTGTGATGGGTTTCTTTTTTAACTTAATGTTAAGCAGACATTGTTTTAGTTAATAAAAACAAAAATTTTTTAATACTGAAGAACATTGATTGTAGATATGCCACTGTATCATAGTGCCATATTTATCAAATTACCCTATGTGTGTCTTTTGTTTCCTTTGTGTTTCTTTGTTACAATAGCTGTATTTTAATTATTGTAGGCTTGTTAACTATTTAATTCCTACCTACTAGGGAGAGTTCTTCACTGGAAAACTGTCTTGCTTATTTTCTCAATTAATATTTCCAGATAAACTTTGAAAATTTTCTTGTAAAATCTCCAAACCCAAACTATTTTGTCATTGTTTGATTCGGACTCTGATACATTTTATTTTTATTAAATCAGCATTATTACTATTTTTAGAGATGGAAAATTACAACTTTTATATTTTTTATTTTAGTTCTGACTAGAAATGGTACTTTAGCCAGAAACGAACCCATTACTCATTTTTGAATCATAAAAGAAGATTGCCATAGGAGCTTTAAGGCAATCAAGTCTTGGACTCATCATTGTAACTACTTAGGCAATGGTAAAATTTGGAAAATATTTATGTTGGCTACCTCAAAGATACAAAATTATAAAAATAAAGCCAGGACAGAGTCAAAGTCCTTTTATATTAGATTTATATTCACTCTGTATCTTGTTTTTATAAATTTTTGTTCCAGAAATTTTCTTTCTAAAATATTTATTGAGATATTTTCACTCAATGTTTATTATTTCCTTGTGTATTAGCCTTAATGGAGGTTATGTTTGCTTACTAAATGATGTCAAAGGAAATTATATTTCTTGGCATATATTTTTGTAGAAATTTAGGCATACACAATTAAAGTAATACATGAGGAAGCACTTGTACTCACCACTTGCTTATTGTCTATTAATTCATTTCTTGATCCTATAACCTCAGTTGTGGTTAATTGGCTTTAATTCACTGATTAATTAATTTAATTTACTGATAAATCTCAAGATCCTATGTTCTGCCCTTTTTTCTCAGACATGAAAATGAATCTTATTACATTAGCACTTCTAAAGAGAAGCCTTTTTGTTGCAATTTATTCATATGCTATACTTTTCAGTAAACTCTGGTAGTTTTCTGTTCAGGTCCAAACTTCCTAACAACTTTATTCTTTGATATTTTATAAATTTTTGCCAATGTAAAAAGAATCATATTTTTATTATATTTTCCAAATAGTTATTTCTAACTTATAAGACACTATACTGATTTTTTTTGTATACTAACATTATATCAAACTATTAAAAAGCATTGATGACTTAGTATATTAATTCTTTTGAGATTTCTATGTAATCTAAAATGTTGCAACCCTGTCTTTCAAAATATGTATAAACTTTGTTCTTGTTATTATTATTATTATTAATAATATTGTATTAGCTAGAGCTTCTAGAATTACTTTAAATCTTGGATATGAATATAGGTAACATTATCATATTCTTTAGTAGTTATTTTTTCATATGACAACTTCAAATCATTTGCAGAGCTCTCTGAAGATATGGGTTTAACATGATTCTGAGGCTGTATCAAGAAATAGTAACAAGGCTAATTGTCAGTACATGCATATCTCCATAAGAAGAAAGTAGTGGTAAGTGGGTTAATAATTCAATGGGGAACAATTTTTTTTTTTCATTTTCTGTTGCATAAGGTTTTAGAAGTTTTCTATATATCTCTGCATCATTGATTCAAAATCTGAAATCCATTTTTTGGTCCATACCTAGTTTTTACACAATTTTAATTTCTTTTTGTTACAGTTAATGGCATGCATTGGTTTTTAAATTGGAGTTAAAGGGTAACGACTCTTGCATTGAACATAACCACAAGGCAATTAATGTTTTACAAACATCACTTTTACATATTTGTAGTTCTTTTTAAATGTAAAAAATTATTATCTGATAAAAACACCCTTTTGTTTTAAGATTGAATCATGGCTTCTTTGAGTAGGTGTAAATGTAAGAATAGTCATGACACCTTCTATTATATATGTGACTGTTACACACTTCAATGTCAAAGGCGCACTATTTCATCATTTGTGAAATGTGCATATATTGCCTATTTTCAAGTTCCCCTTGGCGATCAAGACAAGAATTGGGCTCCTCATATTGTGTGTCATAATTAATTGTGAGGAAATGCTTTGTGACTGAACAAAAGGAAAACGCAAAGGAATGCTTTTTGGTATTCCCATGGTTTGGCGTGAACCTAAGGACCATAGCAGTGACTGGTATTTCTGTCTGATCCATACAAAGGGCATTGGCAAGAAAAAATGGCATATGATCGCATATCCTAATATTCCTTCAGCAATATGACCTATCCCACACTCTGAGACACTCCTGGTTCCAGTTTTCAATGGTTTTATTTCTTCTAAGGATGAAGAAAGTGAACATGGTGATCAAGTGTATTTTGATAAGATGCATGGGGAAATGGTTGTAGATTCCAAAGGGTCTCCTTCTGATGCCAAGTAGTCATTAACCCCTCAGTAGTTTAGCCAAACTGAATTGAATGACTTAGTAAGAGCTATAGGCCTATCAAAGAAAGCAGTCGAGTTATTAGCCTCCAGGCTTCAAGAAAAGAGAAAAGAGTGTACTTTACCAGTCAGCTAAAGTATCCTTTTTCAGGAAGTGTGAACAAATTTTTGTGGACTTTTTTTCTGAAGACAAACACTTTGTTTACTGTCATGATATCAGTAGTATTCTCAGCCAGCTAGGTGTTACCACTTACAGTCCAACAGAATGGTGGTTATTTCTTGACAGCTCTAAATGGAGTCTGAAATGTGTTCTCCTACATAACAGTGATGTTTATGCAGCGGTTCCAATTGGTTATTCAACTCTTCTGCAAGAAGATGATAATGACATAAAAATTGTCCTTGACTTTCTGAAGTATGAGGAGTATAACTGGATCATTTGTATGGATCTTAAAATGTAAATTTCCTGCTAGCACAACAGAGAGGTTTCACAAAGTATCCTTGCTTTCTGTGTTTGTGGGACAACTGGGTTTGCGAGAAACACTGGACACAGAAGGAGTGGCTGAAACTTGAAGATCTGGAAGTAGGGATGCAGAATATTGTAAATGAACCTGTAGTTAATCAAGACAGGATCATTTTTTCCCCCACTTCACATCAAACTTGGCTTAATGAAGCAGCTTGTTCAGGCTTTGAATAGAGAAAGTGAATGCTTTCAACATATTATTTCTGCTTTTCCTGCCTTGTCTTTCAAGAAGATAAAAGCAGGCATATTCAATTGACCTCAGATTTGAACCCTCATACATGACAAAGAATTTTCCAGGAAAATAAATAAGGAGGAGAAAGCAGCATGGCAGTTTTTTTGTGGCAGTTATAAAGAACTTCTTTGGCAACAGAAAAGCAGAAAACTATAAACTTCTGGTTCAAAGGATGCTGTTGGCTTTGTGCGACATTGGTTGTAACATGAGCGTTAAGATTCACTTCCTGAACAGTCAACTTGATAAGTTTCCCGAAAATCTTGGAGCTGTTAGTAATGAGCAGGGAGAATGTTTTCATCAAGATCTGAAGACGATGGAAGATCATTATCAGGGGCAATGGGACAGAAATATGATGGCAGACAACTGCTGGAGCATCAAACGAGATTGTCCTCAACAAGTACACAAACACAAGAGCTACAAATGCAAAATTTTGCCTGAATAGAATTTCAATAAGTTTCTTGCAAATTTTATGATTGAAATAAGTGTTTTAATATGTTCTATTTCAAAATTGTAGACAAATTCTGATGCAAGAATATATTTTAGTGTATTAGTGTATTTACTGCATTATATAAATTATTATATTTTCACAAAGATGATGGCCAAGAAGACATTCTTCTTCATTATGTTAAACTAAATATTGAAAATTTTACAATAAGATGAAATCTTAAATTGCAAAAAACCTGTAGCTTACAGAGAAAAGCTAATGTCAGATTTGAGGTCAGCACACTCGAATTAGGTAAGAACAAGTGCTTTTTGGATGCAACAAAAATTTTGTTCCCCAGTATAATAGATTTTTCTAATATGTAACCTTAATTGATCTGTAACTTCTATTTTTGTTTTCTTTTTGATCTAAGAGTTACCAAAGAAAAATATATTTAATTTTAGGCTGTTGGAATGATTATTTTTTAAGACTCTTCTTTTGTAGTTAGTATTTAATTGCATTGTACTAGAGCAATATTTAGAATTTTATTGAAATGTTCTTGTAGGATAATTTATTCTTGTAAATGTTCTGCAGGTATAAGTAAGGGATATGCATTATATTTTGAAGAGGAAAATTCTTTACATAGCTTATAAACCACACAACATTTAAGTTTTTATTTAACTTTGTATAGCATAATAATTTTTTCCAAGTAGTTATGGAATTATTTGAGAATGTCATGCTAAAATATCTCATTGCAGTTATGATTTTTTCAAATTCTTCTGTCTTTAATAATTACATTTTAGTACATTTTGACATATTGTTTTATGTTGTATAACACTAATATTTTTAACTCTTTTGATAGATTATTTTAACAAAATATTCCATCTACATCAGTTAATTTTTTTTAAACCAAATTTTGCCTGGTATATTTATTTTGAATTTTTATCTTTAATATCTATTTTGAATTTTTTTGTTATTTAATTTTAGGAATAGGCCCTTTACTTACAAAGAAAAAAGATGAGGTACAGCATTGAGAAGCTAAGACTTATATGATTGACATCATCATCAAGAACAGTAGACATCCACAACTGATACAGTTTTGAATTTAAAATTCCAGATGAGAAACTTGCTAGATAATAGAACAATACTTGCTTCATAATGGACCATGCTGCCAGAAAGGAAAGAGAATAAAAAATAGTTAATAGAACTTAATTTTCAATGATTTTCTGAGTCAACTTTTCTTTTTCTCTTAAAAATAGCTCATTCAAAAAAAAAAATAGCTCATTCATATCTGTTAGGGAAGATGTAGGGCATTTTCCTATTCTTTGAAAATCTCTTTTCAAATTATAAAAGCCACACTTAAGTTTATAAAATTCAGTCAGTTTAGTGTAAAAGTTTCTTTCAGTCCCCAATAAATGTACACATTTATTCAGTGCTAGACAGTATAATAAATTTTGGAGATGCAGTAATGAACAAAAAGTAAAAAGTCTCTAAATTCATATCACTTATATTGTGTGTGTGTGTGTGTGTGTGTGTGTGTGTGTGTGTGTGTGTGTGTGACAGAGACAGGGAGAAGCAGAGATAGGGACAGACAGATAGGAAGGGAGAAAAATGAGAAGCATTAATTCTTCATTGTGGCACATTAGTTGTTCATTGTTTGCTTTCTCAATATGTGCCTCGACCTGGGCACTACAGCAGAGTGAGTGGCCCCTTGCCCAAGCCAGTGACCTTGGGCTCAAGCCAATGACTTTGGGCTTCAAGCTAGCAAGCTTTGGGCTTAAGCCAGTGACCATGTGGTCATGTCTGTGATCTCATGCTCAAGCCAGTGACCCCACGCTCAAGCTGGTGAGCCCCCACTCAAGCTGTATGAGCCCGTGCTTAAGCCGTCAACCTCAAGGTTTTGAACCTGGGTCCTCCATGTCCCAGCTCAATGCTCTATCCACTGTACCACCATCTGGTGAGGCCATATCACTTATATTCTTGTTTTTTTTTTTTTACAGGGACAGAGAGAGGGATAGATAGGGACAGACAGACAGGAACAGAGAGAGATGAGAAACATCAATCATCAGTTTTTCGTTGTGACACCTTAGTTGATTGATGGCTTTCTCACATGTGCCTTGACTGCAGACCTTCAGCAGACCGAGTAACCCCTTGCTCAAGCCAGTGACCTTGGGTCTAAGCTGGTGAGCTTTTTGCTCAAGCCAGATGAGCCTGCACTCAAGCTAGCAACCTCGGGGTTTTGAACCTGGGTCTTCAGCATCTCAGTCCAACGCTCTATCCAATGCGCCACCGCCTGGTCAGGCATCACTTATATTCTTGATCTAATAAGACACTGGGAAATACAGGAAAAAGGAGGCCTCTTGGCTCCAGCTAAGTGAGTCTCTCATATTGTCCTGCACTGCCAACCCACTGGTTCCCTATTGTGGGGCATTGTATATTTTTCAGTTTGTCTCCTGATAAAGAATGTTGCAGTGTATATTTCCTTATATAGTTTTATTACTTCTCTGATTACTTCCAGAAGTGGAGTTATGCACTAAAGGATATTTGCTTCTTTGTTATTGTTCTATTTTGCCAAATTGCTTTTTACTGTCACTTTGATACCTTTCCCAGGAAAACAGGAAACCTAAGTTTTTGGTAGGCTCCTTAGCTGGAATAGGGTATGCCAATGGGAGAGAAAGTTCTCCTCACCTTTATTGCATAAGGAGAAGAGGAGCAGAGTTTGAATCACAGATGAAAGTGGGCCCGGGGGAAATGAAAGCCTGAAGGGTCAACTCCAACAGAAGAGGAAGAAAGCAAGAACAAAACCATAACAGAATGGTGAGCAGAAAACAGCCACAGCAACCACAAAAAAAAAAAAAAGGCTAACTTTGTAAGCAAATCATAGAACTGTGCTCGGAGGTGCCAAAATGAAGGAGCAAGAACCCTTTTATGAATTCCTGTCTATAAATGTCCACTGGTGGGAGGGCACTATTAAGAGTACTGAGGCAATTTAGATCTCTTTTTACCTAATATCATTCTCATGGTTTAAAAGGAGCCCTGGTCTCTACATTTGCCACATAGAAAGATTTAACATCTGTGGGGATAGCGTGAACATGGGAAGGTAGTTTCATGAATGGCCCTGTAGTTCACATCTGTTCTAGGTATAGATTTAGCCATGTTGATAGTTTTGGGAATCCAGCACATCCAAACAGAAGAGGCCAACTCTGGTTTCAGAAGAATTGGCAGGGAACTAGAGTTAGAACATTCAGTGTAAAAACTGCTTTCTCTTTAAAAGGAAAATAGCTTTTAATCAGTAAAATGTTTACTGAATAGATTTATTAGACCAAGAAAATCTTAAAGTAAATTTGTTATTTTTTACAATGTTCTTGAACTGTTAACACTCAAGTTGGAATAGGTAGAAATTCTTAGTGCAATAACTTCTTAATTTTTTCCCTCTTATAAAACATGTGTTAACTTCAAAGATAAAGAAACTTTACAAATAAGTTATAAAAATATTTTTTTTTCATGGCAAGGTCTTCCAGGATAATTTATTTTTTATTAATTTATTGTGTTTACATAGATTCTAGTGTCCCCCGAATACCTCCTCCTCTCCTCTGTGTTCCCCAGTACATCCCGCTTGTCCCCTCCTAGTAACACCCTACCCCCTTCCCTCCAGAATTTGCTTTCCTGCTCTCATCCTATCCTATCACCTCATCATCCCCTTTCCCTCTGTCAGCTTTCCTTCTGGATCCTTTGATGCCGCCCCTGTCTCTATTCCGGTCCTCAGTTCATATTGTTCTTCGGATTCCTCAAATGAGTGAGGTCATATGATATTTTTCTTTCTCTGCCTGGTTTATTTCACATAACATAATAGTTTCCAGATCCATCCATGTTGTCACAAAAAGTAATATTTCCTTCTTTTTCATGGCCCCATAGTATTCCATTGTATATATGTACCACTGCTTTTGAATCCATTTGTCCACTGACGGGCCCTTGGGTTGTTTAAAAGGAGCCCTGGTCTTTGTTTACGATCTTGGCTATCGTAAACAAAGCTGCCATAAACATGGGGGTGCATTTCTCATTTAGAATTGTTGATGTGGTGTTCTTGGGATATATTCCTAAAAGTGGGATGACTGGGTTAAAAGGTAGTTCGACTTTTAATTTTTTGAGGAATCTCCATACTGTTTTCCAGAGCAGCTGTACCAGTCTGCATTCCCACAAGAAGTGAAGGAGGATTCCCTTTTCTCCACATCCTCTCCAACACTTATTCTGTTGTTTTGTTGATGAGCGCCATTCTGACTGGTGTGAGGTGATATCTCATTGTAATTTTAATTTGCATTTCTCTAATGATTAGTGATGTTGAGCATTTTTTCATATGCCTATTGGCCATCCATTTTTTTATATGCCTATTGGTCCTCTTTGGAGAAGTGTCTATTTATCTCTTTAGCCTATTTTTTTTATTGGATTGTTTATCTTCCTGGTGTTGAATTTTACAAGTTCTTTATAAATTTTGGTTATTAACCCCTTATCAGATGTATTGTCAAATATGTTCTCCCATTGTGTGGTTTGCCTTTTTATTTTGTTCATATTGTCTTTAGCTGTACAAAAGCTTCTTAGTTTGATATAGTCCCATTTGTTTATCCTGTCCTTTATTTCCCTTGCATGTGGAGATAAATCAGCGAATATATTGCTGTGAGTGATGTCGGAGACCTTATTGCCTATGTTTTCTTCTAGGATGCTTATGGTTTCATGACTTACATTTAAGTCTTTTATCCATTTTGAGTTTATAAAAATGATCAATTCACAGTTGTGTCAATAGATGACAATAAAGTATCAGTAAACCTTATTTCTTTACTGATATTTCTTTCTTAAGGGAATATTTTTTCAAAACTATTAAAAATTCAAAGTTCCAAATGCTAAGAAAGTAAGTTCACTATTCAGTATAGCTGTACTTTTATTATTGTAGATGTTACTATTATAGTTTAATAGGGTGATTGTTTACAATTTTTATTTCTCTGAAACCTAAACAAATATAAAATTGTGTTCCATTGATTATTATCAATATTATGAGGCATATTCTATGAAAACAAGGACTATTATGACTCACCAAGACCTATAATAGGAACTATAACATAGTATATATCAATAAATAATTGTTGAACTATTGAACAAATGAACTTCCACATCAGTACCTTTTATTAATTTCTACTTTTCTTTTTTTTTATTTCCAGTAAATATAATATTTAAAAAGTTCTCTTGATTAGACTATAGATGTCATCTCTCATATGGATCCCTGAAATTCTGCAGTCAATATTTACTATCTTAAATGAGGTCCAGTAGAATATTGGACTAGTTTTAAGGCTAGGCATCAATATTTCTGTTTATTATACAAGACTGTACTTCTTTGCATTTTTCAATTTCCTCCAAGAGAGGTCCTTGAGTTTTTAGGATGCTTCTGAATAGAGATATCTTTTTCTTGATCACTTTAGTCGTCTTCATGAAGAACTTATCTGTGGAAAGGTTTATGATAAAAGGCCCTGATTACTATATTGTGTCAACTTCTTTTTTTTAATTGAATTTTAGAAGATGTGTGTGTTTGGTGGTTTGGCTTTCTAACACACCAGAGAACAGATATAAAATATTTAAAAAGGTTGTACCTTCCTGTGCTAAATTGGGGTTCTAGATTCACTACAGATGTTCCAAGCCGCAATGGCCTGGGTAAACTGATTGGATACAGAGCAAATTTAGAGGCAAGTATTATTTTTTAATTTATTTTTTTAATGTATTTAGTTGACATGGTGTCCGTGCCTCTGTTTCTGTTTTGTTCCTCAGCTTATCGTGTTCATTAGATTCCACATATAAGTGAGATCATATGGTATTTGTCTTTCTCTGCCTGGCTTATTTCATTTAGCACAACAATCTCCAGGTCCATCCAGTGCTGTCATAAAAAGTTAAGATTTACTTCTTTTATGGCTGTATAGTATTCCATTGTGTAAAAGTACCATCACTTTTTTTTATCCACTCATCCACTGATGAACATCTGGGCAGTTTTCAGACCTTGGCTATTATAAATAATGCTGCAGTGAACATAGGGGTACATATCTTCATTTGAATTATTGTTTTGGGATTCTTAGCATATATTCCTAGAAGTGGGATAGCTGAATCAAAAGACTCCATTTTAATTTTCTTTTAGGAAACTACATACTATTTTCCATAGTGGCTGCACAAGTCTTCATTCCCACCAGCAGTGCACAAGAGTTCCTTTATTTCCACATCCTCGCCAGCACTTGTTGTTTACCGATTTGTTGATGGTAGCCATTCTGGCAGGTATGAGGTGATATCTCATTATGGTTTCAATTTGCATCTCTCTGATTATTAGTGAAATTGAGCATTTTTTTCATTTGCCTATTGGCCATCTGTATGTCCTCTTTGGTGAAGTGTCAATTCAGGTACTTTGCCCGTTTTTTAATTGGATTGTTTGTCTTCCTAGTGTCGAGTTTTTAAGTTCTTTATAGATTTTGTTTATTAACCCCTTATCAGGTGGTGTATTGGTGACTATGTTTTACCACAGAGTGGGCTGTCTTTTCACTTTATTGCTGGTTTCTTTTGCTGTGCAAAAGGGTTTTCGTTTCGTGTCATCCCATTTGTTTATTTTTTCCTTTATTTCACCTGCCCAAAGAGATATATTGGTAAAAATGTTGTGATGAGAGATGTTTGAGATTCACTGCCCATGTTTCCTTTTAAGATTTTTATGACTTTACTTTCTATACCAAGTAGTATAATTGCCTACCATCTGGACCAGCTTCCTTGAGGAAAACATAAGAGTTTGATGGTCCCCTGAATGGGTCTTCCTGGAAAAAAATAGTCTTATTTTTGTTCTTTTTTTTAAAATGAGAGGAAAAGAGATAGTGAGGCAGACTCCTGCATGTGACCTAACTGGGATTCACCCAGCAACCCCACCTGGAACTGATGCTCAAATCAACCTAGCTATTTTTAGCACATGAAGCTGACATATTTGGACCAATCAGCTATCCTCAGTGCCTGGGCCAATGCTGGAACCAATTGAGCCCTGGCTGTGGGTGGGGAAAAGGGAGAAAAAGGGGGAGAGGGAGAGGGAGAGAAGTAAATGGTTGCTTCTCTTGTGTGCCCTGACTGGGAATTGAATCTGAACACCCACACGCCAGGCTGGTGCTATATCCACTGAGCCAATAGGCCAGGGCCGAAAAAGGATACTTTTTAATTTTGAGTTTTAGGCATTGATTATAAATGCGTAAGGTATGATGAGTTAGAACAGAGGTAAACAGGGTCCCTCTCTGTCCAACAATGAAGCATTTTCCAGAGGCAGAGAAAACAGAGATGTCTAAAACTTTTTCTTGAGTGGTTGAAAAGGTATTTTGGTTTATGCTTTAAAAGGTGGTAGAGGTAAGGATGTCACTTCAACACAATAGATTATTTGGCATCATACAGACCCTTTGGTGTACTAGAATGTGGTCTGAAAGCACCTCCCAAATACTTTTCTTTTTCATGGAATAAGGAAGTAGAATGAGATAATGCTGCAGAAGGCCTGAGTACACAAAAGACATCAGTGAGTAGAACAGCTATACATCAGCCATTTTCTCCAGAAGACTATAATCATTGTTATTTCAAAATCAGCACAAATGGCAACATAGTAAAAAAAGTAAATAACTTCTTAGTAGTATTATAAAAATATTTGACTTTATGGCACCCTTGATTGGTCTTATGGAACCTTTCCCCTAACCCACCAGACACTACGCTCTAAAACCACTATTTTAGGAGAAATGTATAGAGCTTTTGATGAAACAGAGGCACATAAGATAATTCTGAAGATGCTGGTAACAGTATATTTCTTTTCCTGAGTGATAATTACATATACATCATTTATTCTATACATACATATGATAAAAGGGAAAGAACACATATGGTCAGGGCTATCTGAATGTGATAAAAGAGCTCATGGGCACCTTGCAATTTCTCTGCTTGCAAGGCCCTGTAGATGGCCACATAATCCACACTTTCTTCCTGAGCTGACAGCTTCCTACATTGCCTGCAGGGAGACAGTCTCAGGGGAAAGGGAAGGGAAGCTGTCTCCTCTCATCAGTAGTGAATGTACTCAGTACGAGGCTTATTTTCTGAGTTCATCTTCAACACATCAACAACATTTCTCCTTCTTGTTGTCAAGTATAATGGTTCAGCTTAAGCCAGTGGAGAAATGCTGCTTTTATAAGCAATTTTGTGAAAGTTTCAACTCAGCCTCATAACAAAATCATAACTAATATTAAGTGATGAGTTCTGTAAACATATGTAGGGCTTTTTATTTTTATTTTTTAAGACTTTATTTATTCAATTTTTTCCAGAGAAGAGAGAGGGAAAGAGAAAGAGAGAGAGAGAGAGAGAGAGAGAGAAAGAGAGAGAGAGACGGGGGAGAAGCAGGAAGCATCAACTCCCATATGTGCCTTGACCAGGCAAGCCCAGGGTTTCAAACCGGCGACCTCAATGTTCCAGGTCGACGCTTTATCCCACTGTGCCACCACGGGTCAGGCACAAATGTAGTGCTTTCAAAAAAGTAAATCACTATACCAATACTCATGATTATGCTTGTTAGAACAACTTGTGGTAAGATATTACAAAATCAATGTTAGTTTTCAGAAAATACAAAATTCTTTTAAGAAATTAGGGAAAAATAATAGGATTTTACCGAAGGAATAGCCTATCTTTTTCAGGTCAGAGTTAGTATCCAAAATACTAGTAAACACAATAAAAGACATTACAGAGGTGATCAGACTTTCTCCAACAATTAAATTGGCGAGGCCTCTAGAAAGACCTATGGGAGAGAAAATATTTCAGGTGAAATAATCCACAATAATATTAAAGAATAAAATTTTATTAGTAAGTAGAAGAATATTCTTAACTATAAATATGCATCACATGATTTTCCTACATACTTAAATAAACTTTAGTTGTGTTTAAAAACTCTTCAAAAATTTTTAATTATATACTAATTTTAAGTTAAGCCTAGACCATCATAATTAGTTACTCAATTAACTGTGCTTGATTATGGTTTATTTAATTGCAATAATAAACTAGAGCCCTCATTTTTGTTTCAAAGCAGATGAAAATATAAAATTCTTTTTTTTTTTAACTCAGTGATTTGTTAGCCTGATCTGTGTGGTGCAGTGCATAAAGCATCGAACTGGAACGCTGAGGTCACCGCTTCAAAAAACCCTGGGTTTGCCTTGTCAAGGCACATTGATGCTTCCTACTCCTCCCTCTTTTATCTCTTTCTTTCTTCCTTGCCCTTCTCTAAAATGAATAAATAAAATATTTTTTTAAAAACTCAGTGATTTGGCCTGACCAGGTGGTGGTGCAGTTGATAGAGTGTCAGACTGAGATGCAGAGGACCCAGGTTCAAAACCTTGATGTTGCCAGCTTGGGTTCATCTGGCTTGAGTGTGGGGTTGCTGGCTTGAGTGTGGGATCATATACATGACCCCATATTTGCTGGCTTGAGCCGAAAGGTCGCTGGCTTGAAGCCCAAAGTTGCTGCCTTGAGCTAGGGTTCACTCGCTCTGCTTAAATCCCTGGTCAAGGCACATTTGAGAAAGCAATCAATGAACAACTAAGGAGCTGCAACAAAGAATTGATGCTTCTCATGCCTATTCTTTCCTGTCTGTGTGTCCCTATCTGTCCCTCACAAAATATATATATTTGAAAAAACAAAACACAACTCCATGATTTGGCCTATACAAATATTTACATCATGTATTTATTTCAAGATAGAAAAATAAAACAATGACAGGATAAAGTAAATTCATAAACCAAGGCTTTATAACACTACCTAAGGCAATTATCCAGATACTGTCACTATAATAGAAATTGTCTTAATGATTTTAGAAATCAAGCTCCATGAATGGAAAGTACCCTGATATTATCTACTTTGATCCTAATTTTCCTTCATTTATGATGATATTCTACGTTTAGATAACCATCAATTATAATTTATCTCTGTTATTAAGTGTGCCTACCATGGCAAAACTACAAATTTGAGCATCTTTGAGATTTTTCCAAATTTCCCCAGGGAGGAAATGTGATTGCATGGTAAAAGCCCTTCTTGTGAACCAACTACTCCATAGCTTTCATTATAACCTAACATAGTAAGCATACTGTTGGAAGGGAATAAAAGCAAGACAGTATGGTCTCATGAAAGCTCAACTGATTTGGTGGCTCACTTCTTCACCTATCCCTGCAACTGTGTCTTCTGCTACAAGACTTCACAGTTTCTCTCGGTGCAGAGATCCAGTCTGTTTCATTACGAAACTCGATGCAAGCAGAAGCTTGAAAAAGAATTCTGTTTCCTATCTTGGACTCCTGCCACCACCATGGCAGCATTTCCTGGTGACCATACTGGAGGAATGTAAGAAATGCTTAGAAAAACATGGATACTCCTATTTGAGGACATCCTGAATCACTTAGCGTGCAGACAGCCCTTCAGTCAAATAAAGATTTATTATTGAGCCTAGCCAACATTAGCAGAGCCCAGCCCATGTCATCAGAACTGCCTGACTCAAGAGAAATAATACCGTACATGCTTGTTATTTTAAGCCACTATGTTTTAGAGTTGTTTCTTACTCAGAAAACACAAAGCCTGTTGTATAATTATTTCATTTTATAAGTGAGAACTATAACAAAATGTGAATATTTGGAGATAAATAATATACTTGGGTGCATAAGAGGAGAGTCAGACTATAAAATGCTTAAAACAATATGAATGTACTCATGTACTCTACTCATAAGCCTGGGCAGATTTTCTTTTCTTTTTGAGAATAATGTATTTTTCCTTTTATTTTTTAAGTGAGAGGTGGGAGCTAGTAAGACAGACTCCTGCACGTGCCCCAACCAAGAGCTACCTGGCAACCTCCATATGGGGATGATGCTCAATCAACTGAGCTATTCTTAGTACCCGAGGCTGACATGCTGGGACCAACCAACCAAGCTATCCTTAGCACCTGGGCTGATGCTTGAACCAATTGAACCTCTGGCTACAGGAGGGGACAGGGAAAAAGGGAGGGGGGGTGAGAGAAGCAGATGGTCACTTCTCCTGTGTGCCCTGACTGGGAATTGAATCTGAAATGTCCATACACCAGGCTGACACTCTAGCCATTAAGCCACCAGCCAGGTGGCTCAATAATAAAATTTAAAAGTGTAAAAATTTTGCTTTGAAAACTCAGGCAAAAATACTTAATTTTTTAAAAGCTACAAAGTGAGAAGAAATACAAAGTTCTAAAAGTAATGACAAGAGGACCAAAATTCACAAGAAAAGCCTTGAAACTAACCCAAAGAAATTATTTAAATTTAGCAATAACAGGCCAGGAAACCAATGGAATACTAACTAGATTACCAGATTGTAAAGTTAAGGAAGATATGGAATGCTCTTAGGTAGCATATAACTCCCCCAAATATTTTGGCTAGAAAAGAGGCTGGCACAGAGAGAATTCCACAGAGGCAAAGTTAGGTGATAGATACTGGCACTTCTTTCTAAAGTCTACCTCATAATCTTAATCTCCTTCTTTTTAAGACATTGCCTTCCTTTATTCATATAAATACACTGGTGTGTCTCCCCTACTTTATTTCTACCTGTCTCAGACAGCTCTTTATTATTTAAGTGGCTATAAAATAAAAAGTGTGTGTGTGTATGTGTGTGTGTGTGTGTGTGTGTGTGTGTGTGGATGCACACATGCATGTGTGCTAATAGAAAAAAATTATTTTTAAACAAATTATCTGGTTCTCATTATTAAAAAGTGACTGGGGGAAACAAATTAGGTTATTGTTTTTCTTAAATGAGGCTCTCAAATTTTCAATGAGGTACATTGATTTGTGTATATATATATATATGTGTATATATATATATATATATATATATATATATATATTCTAGAATAGCACACTTTGTACTTTTCGTTCAAATGGTGACATTGACTTCAAAAGCAATTTAATTATTTATTTTTTGCAAATGGCATTCTTTTATTTATTTATTATCTTTAATTTCTTTAGTGAAAGGAGGAGAAGCAGAGACACTCTCCTGCATGTACCCCAACCAGTATTCACCTGGTAAACCCAGTAGGGGGCGATGCTCTGCCCATTTGGGGCATTGCTCCATTCAGAACTCTTCTTAGTGCCTGAAGTGAAGGCCATGGAACCATCCTCAGTGCCCAGGGCCAACTTTGCTCCAATAGAGCCATAGCTGCAGGAGGGAGGGTGGGAGAGAGAGAGAGAGAGAAAAGCAAGAGGGGGACAGGTGGAGAAGCAGAGGGTGCTTCTCCTGTGTACCCTGACCAGGAATTGAACCTGGGACATCCACATGCCAGGCTGATGCTCTACCACCAAGCCAACCGGCCAGGGCCTAGATGGCATTATCTTAATGACAGTGTTTTCAAAGGAAAATGGTGTTGGACAATAGAAATGTCCCCCCAGTGTGTGTGCAATATTGTAAAGCTCCCAGAACTGTTCTGTTGGTTGAAGGTAGAAACATGTGTAAAGTCAAGGATTCTAAATAATTCCCTGTTCTATTCCATAATTGAATGTAAGACTTTAAAATATATAATATAAGCCCATCACTGGCATTTCATTCTGTTCTAAGTATCACCACCCAAATCTCTATGCCTAATACCAATACGCTAGTACCTCATTTACATTATAAAAGACTACAATAAACAAAATATCTCAAAAATAGACAACTTAAATATAGAATGATATTTTAAATACAGGAAAGGAGAAAAAATATGTACCAAGGTCTCTTATAGCAGCTGCAGTCAGCATGGGATCTGAACTCACAAGGATAGCAGAAAATAATAACCATGAGGTGATTTTCAAATTTACTATATTCACAGATGCCAGGTGCCATAGGATTAAGGTATAATTGATAAAGAATCCAGGACCTGTAATCAAAAGTATCTGCAAAGAAATTTTACAGATAGAAAAATTAGATTGACATGGTATTTCATTTTAAAAAGCAGATAATCAGCTCCCAGAATTAAAACAGTTTTCTTGGGAATGCTCTTCTCTTCTGCATAATAATCTCATTCTCATTACCGAAGTCACATTAGGAGTGTAGGTACAGTTTGGAAGAAGTATTAATTTAGAACAGCCAATAAGCTGTCAAGTCTCTTTAAAATGATTCCCACTTTCATTTTGGTCTGAGCCTCTACTGTTCTTCTATCTCCCTGTGGCCTCTGAACCAAAACGTTAATTCCATGCAAGAAGTGACTTGTGGGATGAAAAGGGAATGGGCTTTTAGGTCTGACAGGAATGGTTCTGAATCCCACCTCCATGTGTTAAGAGCTGTGGCTTTCCTTACAGGGTGTCTGCTGTGATTAAAAGAGATAATATGAGTACATAGGTAGAGTATACAGTCAGTGCTCAACGCACAGGAGTGCTTTGGTTTGGTTCACATCATTGTGAACCATAAACATACCTTGCTGTCATAGCTGCTTCTGCCCTGGATGAACAGCCATCTCACCTGGTTGACACCCTAGCCATCTGTTCAGTCCAAGATTAACTGATACCTCTTCTGGGAAGAAGTACCTGGTTTCCAAGTCAAATAAGTTATCACACATGGAAATGTGACCATGTTCTTCCCCTACTCAGAGCCACTGGGCGATTGTTGCCTAAGGAACAAAACTTAATCTCTTTAGGAAGAACAACAAAGCCCTTCATGATTTGACCTTTGTCCCCAGTCCTTCTACAAACTTCACCTTCATTTTACATTCCAACCATATTCATCTACTGTGGTTTCCTGAATATAGCAAGTTCCCATCAAAGTCAGGTAGCTAAATCAACTTGCATATGAGTTTCTGGGATGTGAGGCATGGAAAACCTGGGACCCAGTTGCAAGAATTCTTTGAAAGTTTCTTTCTTTAAAGCACATTGAGAACCATGCCCAAGGTAGGTCCTTAAAGGATCTTCTATCAGCATTTTGAAAACGGAGCACTCCGTGAGTTCATATGAAGCCACCTTCTGAGTGAGCATGGAAGATATGCTTGTGCCCTCATTCCCCAAACCAACCTGTCTTGCCTGGCTACCTCTCAGCAGCTTGGGGTCCAGGGAAAAGGTGTCCCTCCCATGGGTGGACTGAGGATCCAGGGCCATTACTCTGTACCAGGTAAGAGTGTGTCCCCCATGCAGAAAAATACCTGTCTCAACCCTGACTTATCACTTACCAGTTATGGGACCTTAGACATGTCTCTGAACCTCCATTTCTTTATCTGTAGGAGGTAAATGTTAATCACACTCCAAAATGTTATGGGGAGGAGTGCCTGGCATATAGCAGGTATTATTAGAATTCCTGGAAGCAGCAGGCAATGGTTCCTCTGAAATACCACTGGACCACAACTAGCATTTGGGCTGGGTTGTACACACTGACTGAAGAGATTGATCTAACCTCCTTGGATATATCTATACTTCAACATTAAAAGGTCACGGTCATGTCTTCCATTCTCAACCTTCCTTTTGAGAGGCCTCCCTGTAGAAATTAGTTAACAGAATCTCGTAAGTCACTTCTCAGGAGGGAAACATATCTACATATCTGCACTCCAGGGAACATGTTCAAAAATTTGACCTCTGCTACTTTGACTTTTCAGCACTTATTGTATGATGTGTGGTTTACGGTGTGGAAAGATTCAAGAAGTTGGAGACATAAGATCTGGGTTCCAGCCCTGGCCCAACTGGTTACCAACTGAGCTATGCAGTCTTGGCTAAGTCACTTAATCTCTCTGAACCTCAAATTGTTCTTCTGTAATACATGGGTGTCTACCTCACAGATAAGACAATGAGAGGGAAAGTACTTTGTAAACCCCAAAGTATGACTTATGTCTAAACTTCTTGGGTTTGCTTTTTTTTCTCTCTAGGCCTATTACTATAGGTTAAAAGTCTCTTATCCAGAATTCCCAAATGCAAAATTCTATGAAAAATAATATTTTTTGTAACTCATTTGGCTGCAATACTTGACCTGAATTGATGTGAGTCTATTTAAAAACGTATTCATTCCACTTATGAAACTACTTTGATATCTCTATTCTTTTCAATTTTATTTCTGGGTCATTTACCTGACCTCCCTTTTTTTAAACTCTCTAATGTTATGTTGTTTAAATAGTTTTGTTTCTAATGTAGGTTAGATAATGGCCTTATACTTACAAAACTGTATAGTTTACTTTGAAAGAACTACATTCTTACTTAACATCTGAAGTATTTTTTCCTCAAGGCCTTCCCTTGATGAGGTCCAAATCTCACATGATTAGAAAAAATAATCATAATAGTTTGTAAATTGAAGTTGTAGTTCTTTTTCTAAATATTCTTCTCTGTCTTTTTCTTCTATTGTACATGCAGGTATGGGAAGTTTTAGATGGTGAATATTTAAAACATGACTTTTATTAATATTTTTGTTTTACTGGACCTAATGTGTTTCATAACAGCTACCTTTCACATGTCAGAGTTAAAATTATAACTGGCATTAAGTTTTACCACTTAGATTTTCATAATTACTTTTTCCTCCGTAATTGTTTTCTTGAGTCTTCACTATGGTAGACATATGGTTTATTCATTAAAATATAAAGTTGAATTAACTTCTCCCACACCTTGTACTTTTTCTATATCTTCTTGGTTCTACTTTGTTTGTATCTGAATATAGATACAATGTAATGGCTCATGAGTGAATGATATTGAAAAAGAATACTTTTTACCTGCCAAAATAACTTCTGGAGCATGTAAATGTCCATACCAAATGCAGTAGTAAAGATAATTACTGGTGTAAATAAATCAAAAAAAAGTTTTGGATCCATCCATTGTATAGCATCTGCATATCTTTGGACCTAATAATATTAAAACATATGTCATTTTCTTATTTATCCACCCTTCTGGTAGCATAGTATATATGCCAGACACTCTTATCTCTAGCAAAAGAGGAAAATAAATATGATAATATAATAAGTGCTAAAGTTTTAACTGTTGGATTTTTATAATTTTGCTTCAGATTATTACCACTTACAGTGGAAAGTATCTATGTACATGTTTTTAAAGAAAGCACATTATAAATAGGAAGTATATTTACATGGTCACTAGAGAATATTTGATTTTTCTAGACATACAAAAGGAAGAAAGATACTTCAGAGAGATGGATTATCATACACAGGATCTACACAGGAGTAAACAATCATATCAAATTGTAGACAATTTTATTTAGCCATGGCTTAAATAAAAGTTGTGTGTCAAGAATAACAGTGTATGGGAAGTTAATGCAATTCATGAAATAGCTAATTAACAGTGTTTACCATAAACCATTTAGTTGATGTTTATACATTTTATTAGGGGCATCCATGAAGTAAAGAAATATTGAACAGTTACTAAGTTAGGTGATAACTACACATTTGGGAGCTAGTTCTCCATGGTCTCTCATGTTTCTCTGTGTCCTATATAAGTGGAGGCACTGATTACTTTTCTTCTAGACTATCTTTTCAAGGATACTTGAATGACTAACAACTTTGGAAGATAGAGCAAGTATTTCTTTCTGGAGCAAGGGACAGATTTACTATTTGCCCAGTATCATATAAATATTATCTCCCTCTGGACAAGAGGGCAGTTGAGCTAACTGTGCATTTCAAAGTACTCAAGTTCTCTAAGCTTGGGTTTCTTCTGTAATACAACACATTACATATGCAGGTTTTCGTCTGACCCTCTTAGCTTCTCTTTGCGAGAACTGGAACTCATGGAACAAGCACAAGAAAATGATACTTTGACTTCTACTACTGCGATGAGTAATCAAATTCCTTTTAGCTGGCCCATGGCTTCTGCTAGAACCATGAAACTGTGGCAGCTTGTAAATAAAGTAAAATCAGAGACCCTTACAGTTTTTGACATATGGTCTCCTCGTTTAAAGAACTGACAAATAGTGAAGTTTAGAGAAGTACTTAAAATTGAGTTCTATCAGTAGCAGGAGCAGAGAGTAGACCCCAGAGGGCCCTAAGCAGCCCCACCGCTGCTGCTGGTCTAGTTGACATCACACCCCAGGAGGAGTCACAGCTGCCACAGCCCACCCAAGTCACCATCATCAACAATCATGAGCAAGGTCAAGATCCAGCAGCTACCCACTGCTCACCCTTCTGGCACCACGAGCTATGGCTCAAACAGTATTGACTCAGGGAAGTCTCACATCAGTGGTGCCTGTTGGCAGGAACAAAAAAGTCAAGCCAGGAAGGTTTTGGGAAAAGGAAAATGGCTCAATGTAAGAAATGGATATGGTTTCATCAACAGGAATGATACCAGAGAAGGTGTATTTGTACACCAGACAGCCATGAAGAAGAATAACCCCAGGAAGTCCCTTTGCAGTGTAGGAGATGAAAAGGCTATGGAGTTTGATGTTGTTGAAGGGGAAAAGGGTGCAAATGCTATAGGCCCTGATGGAGTCCTAGTGCAAGGCAGAAAACATGCAGCAGACCTTAACCATTATGGACACTAGCCACCTCACAGGGGTCCTCCATGCAGTTACCAGTAGAATTACCAGAAGAGTGAGAATAGGGAAAAGAATGAGGTATCAGAGAGTGCTCCTAAAAGCCAGGCCCAACAGAATTGGCCTTACCACAGGCGACAGTTCCCACCTCCACCTTACTACATTGCAGAGACCCTACGGTCATGACCACAGTATTCCATCACTGAGCAGATAGAAGTGATGGAGGGTGCTGACAACCAGGGTGCAAGAGAAAAGGTAGACCAGTGAGACAGACAATGTATCATGGCTACAGACCACGATTCTTCAAGGGTCCTTCTCACCAAAGATAGCCTAGATAAGGTGGTAATTAAGAAGATAAGGAAAAATCAAGGAAATGAGATGCAAGGTCAACAGACATCTTATCTACCATCACAGCTTCAACTGCCAAATGCAGATGCCCAGAAAACTCTAACCACAAGATGACAAAGAGACAAAAGGAACTAATTCACCAGTGGAGAATTTATTCTACCCTGATGCTGAGCTGAGCAGGGCTGAGTAAAAATGCTCATTAACCATCTCTACTATCATCCAGTTTACTCATCCAAACAGAAGAAATGAATATGAAATTCCAGCAATAAGAAAGGAACAAAAGATTGGAGCTGGAGATCTTAAATACTTGCTATTTGTCCATTTACCAGATTATTAGATCTGCATTATCTATGCAACATGGGGTTTATATATCTCTTTTTGGTAATGACATGTTTTTTAAAGCCTGTTTTATCTCATTACAGTTTTAAAGGTCTTTAAATTGTTTTATATCTGGTGATGTTGAGATTTTTAAAAACCTAATTTTTAATTTGTAATATAAGTTTATAACTTAATATTTTCAAAAAAAGTCAATCAACCACAAGCACCTGTTAAATTTCTTAAATAATTGTCAAAAAAGTACTTCGAAACACTATTTTATCAAAATCATATGGTTAATGGTGTAAGTTGATGGTATAGTTTCATATTTTTGCAGGTAGATGTCCAATTTTCCCAACACCATTTGTTAAAGAGGCTGTCTTTACTCCATTGTATGTTCTATCCTCCTTTGTCAAATATCAGTTGTCCATAAAGGTGTGGGTTTATTTCTAGGTTCTTTGTTCTGTTCCATTGATCTATGTGCCTGTTCTTATGCCAGTACCAGGCTGTCTTGAGTACAATGGCCTTGTAGTAAACCTTGATATCTGGAAGTGATACCTCCTGCTTTATTTTTTCTTTTTAATATTGCTGAGGCTATTCGTGTTCAAAAGAAATGAATAAAAATTTCTCCAAAGAGGACATACAGATGGCCAATAGGCATATGAAAAAATGCTCAACATCACTAATCATTAGAGAAATGCAAATTAAAACCACAATGAGATATCACCTCACACCAGTCAGAATGGCACTCATCAGCAAAACAACACAGAACAAGTGCTGGCAAGGATGTGGAGAAAAGGGAACTCTCCTGCACTGCTGTTGGGAATGCAGACTGGTGCAGCCACTGTGGAAAACAGTATGGAGATTCCTCAAACAATTAAAAATCGAACTGCTTTTTGATCCAGCTATCCCACTTTTAGAAATATACCCTAAGAACACCATAGCACTGTTCGAAAAGAAGAAATGCGCCCCCATGTTCATGGCAGCATTGTTCACAATAGCAAAGATCTGGAAACAGCCCAAGTGTCCGTCAGAGGATGAGTGGATTAAAAAGCTTTGGTACATATATACTATGGAATACTACTCAGCCATAACAAATGATGACATCGGATCATTTACAACAAAATGGATGTACCTTGATAACATTATATGGAGTGAAATAAGTAAAACAGAAAAAAAACTGAGAATGGCATGATTTCATACATAGGTGGGACATAAAAGTGAGACTATGAGACATGGACAAGAGTGTGGTGGTTATGGGGTGGGGGGAGGGAGGAGAGAGTGGGAGAGGGTGGAGGGGAGGGGCACAAAGAAAACCAGATAGAAGGTGACAGAGGACAATTTGACTTTGGGTGATGGGTATGCAACATAATTGAATGATAAGATAACCTGGAGATGTTTTCTTTGAACATATGTATTTATTAATGTCACCCCCTAAAAATTAATAAAAAGAGCATTGTAAAAAAATCATATGGTTATAAAACCTATTCATAACAAATAAAAATGTAATCTGCTTTTATTCTTTCTTTAATATGTTTTCTATAGTGTGTGTGTGTTTGTGTATTTGTGTGTGTGTGTGTGTGCTTTACATGATTGGTTAAGTTTGTTGGGGAAGGTCAATCACTTTCAGACACATTATCCTCATATTCTGACTGATTAGAGCAGGTGTTGGCAAACTATGACCCCTTAGCCAAATCTGGATCAATGCCTGTTTTTGAAAAGAAATTCTTATTGGAACACAGTCATGACAATTCACTTATATATTGTCTATGGCTGTTTTTTAAGCACAATAACAGAGTTGAGGAGTTCTAACAGAGATAATATGACCTACATAACCTAAAATATTTACATTATTTACTTGTATAGAAAAAGTTTGCCACCTTGGGTTAGAAGGCAATTGTGTCAATAATACATTCTACAGGGGATTCCAAGATGGCAACAGAGTAGGCAAACGTTCCAACTGCTACCTCCCAGGACCAAATTAGGTTACAACTTAATTTAAGAACAATCATCTTGAAAAACTAACTTTGGACTAAATGAAGAGGAGTCTATAATCAAGGATTGCAGAAGAAGCCACAAAGACTGGTAGGAAGGGTGGAGATGTGAAAAGTGTTTCCTCACTCCCAGGAGAGAGCAGCAGCTGAGGATCCGGAGGGTTTCTCACTGTGGGGAGGTTCAACCTGAGAGGGGAGGTTTCTCATCCTCAGGCTGGGTGTCCCAGCCTAGAGCCCCAGAGCCTAGAAGAGATGCCCACACAGCATGTGGCAGTGAAAAGAGCCAAGGTTTCTGTCTGCGAGAATGAGACGGGAGCTCACAGGGATTCAGGCTCCATCTTAAAGGGCCAGTGCAGAAAGTCTCATTCACAGCCACTTACCTGCCACCCCCTGGTGGGGGAGTGGGGAGAGGAAAGGGCTGAGAGGACTAGAGTTGCGTAAGGAGAGTGTGAAGTTGGAGGCACATGGAGGAACACTGTGTGGGATAGTCACCAAAACCCCTGTGCTGAGTCATTCTCCAATACCTCAGTCACCATCTTCCTTGGATGGAGCAGTCCTCTTGTGCAGCATCGGCCTCGGGGAAAGCAACTGCCTCACCCTTGGGAGTCTCTCCTATACCACCTCATGGAGACTGGGCCGTTCTGAGAAGTCAGCCAGGAAGTAGGGGAGCATGTCAGTGACTCAGTTTTCCAGCGTTTAGGCCAGAACTTTTTCAAGAGTCTATGACTGGTGTTTCTGCCTCATGGTAGGCTCAGTAGAAACTGTCCAGACTGTGGGCAGACCACATCTCTGGGTCTCAGAGGCCACACCCACTGGACTCTTGAGGCTACACCCTAATGAGGTCTATGAAAAAAGTTTGGACAGACTGACACCTGGAGCTGAGCCACACTCACCACCCTTCCTAACCCCTGAATTGCTCCAGTCTCTAGCCTCTACCAGAGGTTTTCTCAATGGGTGAGTCCAACAAGCAGCCAGCAGACAGAGACTGCAAGAGAAGGGGCTCAGGGAGCTTTGGCCTTTTGTGGACTTTCCCCCAGGTCCAGTGTGGGTAAAAGCCAGCCTAGATGTGTAGCTTGGTATTTCCACGTGCACCCCTGCCCAGCAGAGGCAGCCACAAATTCTGGATTGCTTGTAGCACCAAGAAAGTTGCTGAGGGCCAGTCACAGGCATGTCTCCCTACTAGTCTGCACCAGGTACCCTCCAGAAAGGCCCAGGGCCACCACATTCACAGGCCAGCCACAGAGAGCATCAGTTCAGGACCTAACAACTCTTGCTGGTGATGTATCTTAAGGAAGGTCTCCTCACACTTGGCCCACCTGAGGCAAGTTCCACTCTCTGTGATCAAGCACCGGCACAGCAGCTTGGGTGCATTGGACAGAGTGGAACTTCACGTTCAGCCAGCACAAGCGCTGGATATCCTGTTCTACTCAGCTAGGTTTCACAGAGAGAAGAAAGAGAGGCTTGGAGCACGAGCATTTAAAGTATGGGTCCCCATGAGCCTATTATTGGGTCTGGTCAAGGGTCTTAGCCACTTTCTGAGCAGGCACAGTCAGTCCCAGTGGAGAACTCTCTGTCTTCCTTCCTGAGACCAGAGGCTCACCAGCTATAAGAACTGCATAGGGGACTGTCAGCTCCACTCAATCTGAACCTGCTGCTCATCTTGTTGGGGAGAAATAAAATTTGAGTATCAAGCAGTGGCTAAGGAATTAGGCTCTGGAGTAGAGGCTACTTTCTCTGAATTGAGCTCCTGACCAAGAGACCTCTGAAGTAGGGGGTCCCACAAATGTTGTATTCACAACTTTAGCTGCCCTAACCCACGAAACTTGCAATCTGCAGAGGAGATGGTGGGGTGAGGCCAGTCTAAGCCCATACTATAGTCTTTCTACAGAAGATTCTGTGGGAAGACCAGGCAGCTGCAAAAAGAGGTGGAGCAGCTGTAAAGTGGAGGCAAGTCTTATGGAGCTTGGGGCTTTTACAGAGGTGCTATCATCACTAAGCAGAAGAAATCTAACCTTTATACATAGTTTAGCTCTTCCCACACTACCCAGGCACAGAAAATGCAGACACAAACAGTGAACAGAGCAGTAGCTCCAGACAGGTAGCTCCTGGCAGATGACAAACAACAGCTGATGCTAACCTAAGAAGACCTAGAACCAATACAACCAGTACTAGGTGGCAGACAGCATCGACACTAGACTCAGCTACTTACACAAGCAGCACACCTAAAGGAAAAATCCAGAGGGGACCAGATACTGTGGAGAATAAATATGCCCAACAGGACAGACACTACACAGTGTCTAATACATATGACCAAGGTTGACCCTTAGAGCTAGCCAGCCTGAAGAGGTAATTGCACCCATGAAAGGACCAACTGCATTTCATACTCACATAAAACAGAGGGTAAATAAAATATCCTCAGGAAGCATTTCTAGAGCAAGGAAATTGGGTGGTCTGGAGGTCAGTACCATTGAGCTCATCTTCCTCATAAAGATACCACAACAAATTTCAAAGTCAGGTAGAGTTACCTAATACACAGACAAAATGGGAAGACAAAGAAATACAACCCAAATTAATCAATAAGAGAAATGCCCAGAAAAAGAACTATATGAAATGGAAGTAACCAAACTACCAGATGCAGAGTTTAAAATAATGATTTTTAGGATGCTCAAGGGTCTTATGGCAACAATGGATGGTCACAATGAGAACTTAAAAAAAGAGATAGTAAGCATCAAAAAGGACATTAATATCATAAAAAAGAACCAGTCAGAAATGACAAATACAGTATCAGAAATGAAGACTGCACTAGAAGAAATCAACAGCAGGCTGGATGAAGCAGAGGATTGAATCAGCTATTTGGAGGACAAGATAAGCAAAAACATAGAAGCACATCAGCAAGAAGAAAAGAGACTCAAAATGACCAAGGAAACTCTAAAAGACTTTTGTGACAATATGAAGAGAAACAACATCCTTATCATAGGGGTTCCAGAGGAGAAGAGAATAAACAAGGGATAGAGAACCTGTTTGAAGAAATCATAACTAAACATTTCCCTGAACTGATGAAGAAAACAGTCACACAAGTTCAAGAAACACAGAGTCCCAGTGAAGAGGAAACCAACGAGGCCTACACTAAGACATATTATAATTAAAATGCCAAATTTAAGAGACAAAGAAAGACTACAAAAAGCTGCCAGATAAAAAGCAGTTCATTACCTACAGAGGAGCCCCCATAAGAATGACATCGGACTTCTAAACAGAAACACTTCAGACCAGAAGGGATTGGCAAGAAATATTCAAAGTGATGCAAAACAAGAACCTACAATGAAGAGTACTATTTTCAGTAAGGCTATCATTCAAAATTGAAGGAGAAATTAAAAGCTTCCCAGATAAAAAAACAACTCAAGGAATTTATTCCAACCAAATCAGTACTGCTAGAAATGTTAAAGGGCCTGCTATTAAAAGAGCAAAGCAAAAAAGAAATCAAGAGAGAGAAGACTGTAGGTTTAAAGAATAAAATGGCAATAAATAAGTACATATCAATAATAACCTTAAATGTAAATGGATTAAATGTTCTAATCAAAAGACATAGGATAGTTGCATGGATAAGAAAACAGGACCTGTACATATGCTGTTTACAAGAGACCCACCTCAGAACAAAAGATACACATAGACTGAAAGTGAAGGGATAGAAAAAGTATCTCATGCAAATAGGAATAATAAAATAAACTGGGGTAGCAATACTTATATTTGACAAAATAGACTTTAAAACGAAGACTATATAGTAAGAGATAAAGAAGGTCACTACATAATGATAAGGTGAGCAATTCAACAGCAGGATATAACCATTATATATATTTATGTGCCTAATATAGGAGCATTTAAATATATAAAGCAGATTTTGCTGGACATAAAGGGCAAGTTAGACAGCAATACTATAACAGCAAGGAATTTTAATACCCCACTAAGATCAATGGGTAGATCCTCTGGATAGAAAATTAATAAAGAAACAGTGCCCTCAAATGACACACTAGATCAACTGGATTTAATTGATATCTTCAGAATCTTTCACCCCAAAGCAGCAGAATATACATTCTTTTTGAGTACACATGGTATATTTTCAAGGATAGACCAGTTAGGAGACAAAACAAGTCTCAATAAATTTAAGAAGACTGAAATCATATCAAGTATCTCTGATCACAATGGCATGAAACTAGAAATCAACAGTAGAAAAACTGAAAAACATTCAAACACTTGGAAGATAAATAGCATGTTATTAAATAACAAATTGGATAATGATGAGATCAAAGAAGAAATAAAACATTTCCTTGAAACAAATGAAAATGAACAAACAACAAACCAAAATCTTTAGGACACAGCAAAAGCAGTCCTGAGGGGGAAGTTCATAACATTTATAGGCTTACCTTAGGATGCAAGAAAAAGCTCAAATAAGTAACCTAACCCTGCATCTAAAAGAATTAGAAGAACAACAACAAATAAAGCCCAGTGGAAGTAGATGGAAAGAAATAATAAAAATCAGAGTGGAAAAAATGACATAGAGGCTAAAAGAACAATATAAAAGATTAATAAAACCAAGAGCTGGCTCTTTGAAAAGGTAAACAATATTGAAGAACCTTTAACCAGACTCATCAAAAAAAAAAAAGAGAGAGAGAGGGTCCAAATAAATAAAATTAGAAATGAAAGTGGAGAAGTAACAATTGACACCACAGAAATACAAAAGATTATAAGAAAATATTATGAAGAACTATATGCCAAAAATTTAAACAACCTAGGTGAAATGGATAAATTCTTATAAACATAGAACCTTCCAGAACTCTATCTGGAAGAATCAGAAAATTTAAACAGATAGATTACAACAAATAAAATTAAAAGTTGTTAAAAAAAATCCTAGCAAACACAAGTCCTGGACCAGATGGCTTCACAGGTAAATTTTACCAAACATTCAAAGAATAAACACCTATCCTTCTCAAGCTATTCCAAAATATTTAAGAGAAGGGAAGACTCCCAAGCATATTTTATGAGGCAAGCATTATCCTCATTCCAAAATGAAGTAAAGAAATTACAAAGAAACTATAGGTCAATATCCCTGATAAACGTAAATGTTAAAATTCTCAATGAAATATTAGCAAACTGGATCCAGCAATACATTAAAAAGGTCATACATCATGAACAAATGGGATTTACTCCAGGGAGGCAAGGCTGGTTCAATATTCACAATCAATAAATGTGATTCATCACATAAACAAATGAAAGATAAAAATCACATTATTATATCAATAGATGCAAAAAAAAACATTTGATAAAATCCAGTATCCATTTATGATCAAAACCCTGAGCAAAGTGCAAATATAGGAAATATACAACAACATAATAAAGGCCATCTATGACAAACTGAGAGCCAACATCATACTTGAAGGAAAAAAATTAAAATCAATCCCCTTAAGATCAGGAATAAGACAGGTGTGCCCTCTTTCACCGCTCTTATTCAACATAGTTCTGGAAGTCCTAGCCACAGCAATCAGACAAGAAGAAGAAATAAAAGGCATTCAAATTGGAATAGAAGAAGTAAAACTGTCATTATTTGTTGATGACATAAAACTGTACATAGAAAACCCTAAAGTTTCAGTCAAAAAACTACTAGAACTGATAAATGGATTTGGCAAGGTGGCAGGCTATAAAATTAATATTCAGAAATCAGTGGCATTTTTTATACACCAAAAATAAACTGTCTTAAAGAGAAATTAAGGAAACAATTCCCTTCACTATTGCAACAACAACAAAAAATAAAGTACCTAAGAATAAATTTAACCAAGGAGGTAAAAAGACTTGTACTTGAAAAATTACAAGACATTAAAAAAAATCAAGGAAGATATAAATAAGTGGAAGCATATACTGTGTTTATGAATAGGAAGAATAAACATCATTAACATGTCTATAATACCAAAGCAATCTATAGATTCAATGCAATTACTATTAAAATACCCATGGCATGCTTCAAAGATATAGAACAAATATATTCCAAAAATTTATATGGAACCGAAAAAGAACCCAAGTAGCCTCAGCAATCTTGAAAATGAAGAATAAAATGGGAGGTATGACACTTCCTGATATCAAGTTATACTAAAAGGACATTGTAATCAAAACAGCTTGGTACTGGCATGGGAACAGGCATACAGATCAATGGAACAGAGCAGAGAACCCTGAAATAAACCCACACCTTATGGTCAATTGACATTTGACAAAGAAGGAAAGAGTATAAAATGGTAAAGACCATCTCTTTAATAAATGGTGAAAAAATTGAACAGGTACTTGCAAAAAAATAAAACTACACACCAACTTATGCCATTCACAAAAATAAACTCAAAATGGATAAAAGACTTAAATGTAAGTCACAAAACCATAAATATCTTGGAAGAAAATATAGGCAGTAAACTCTTCAATATCTCTCGTAGCAATATATTTGCTGATTTACCTCCATGGGCAAGTGAAATAAAGGACAGGATGAACAAATGGGACTATAAGAAACTAAAAAGCTTTTGCACAGCAAAAGACACCATTAACAAACTAAAAAGACAACCCACATAATAGGAGGACATATTGCCAATATGTCTGATAAAAGGCTAAAAAACAAATTTTATAAAGCACTTCTAAAACTCAACACCAGGAAGGTAAACAATCCAATTAAAAATGGGTAAAGGAACTGAATAGACATTTGTACAAAGAGAACATACAGATGGCCAATAGTTATATGAAAAAATGTTCAATGTTACTAATCATCAAAGAAATGCAAATTAAAACCAACTCCCACCTATCTGAATGGTGCTCATTAATTAACAAATCAACACACAATAAGTACTGGTGAGGATGTGGAAAAAAGGGAACCCTCCTGTACTGTTGATGGGAATGTAGACTGGTGCAGCCACTGTGGAAAACAGTATGGTGTTTCCTCAAAAAATTAGAAATGGGATTGCCTTTTGACCCTACTATCCTACTTTTAGGAATATATCCTAAGAATCCTAAAATATTGATTCAGAAGAAGATATATACCCCCATGTTTACTGCAGCACAGTCTATGATAGCCAAGATCTGGAAACAGCCCACGTGTCCGTCAGTGGATGAGTGGATAAAAAGGCTGTGGTACATATACACAATGGAATAGTATGCAGACATGAAAGAGAAGGAAATCTTACCTTTTGCAATGGGATGGATGAACCTGAAGATCATATGCCAAGTAAAATAAGTCAGTCAGAGAAAGAAAAATAGCATATGATCTCACTTATATATGGAACTTAATGAACAAGGTGAACTGAGGAACAGAATAGAGGCAGCAGCGGGGTCACGGGGACCAGAGGGACAGCTGTCAGAGGGAAGGAGAATGAGCAGATGGAATTAGAGAAGATGATGGGATTAGTGAAATTATATATACATAACACATAGATACAGATAACAGGACACCAAATCCCATAGGGAAGGGGGGGGGTTAAAGGGGAGGAAGACAAAGGGGGTGTAACAGAGGCATGTTGTTGGGGGAGTGGGTGAGGGTGTTATATTGAGTGGGACACTTGGATCCATGCTAACACAATAAATTTAAATTTTTAATTTAAAAATTCCTTAAAGAAAAGAAAAGAATGCATTTGCACTATCCCAAGGTATGTAAAAGGGGAAGTATCCATTAGAAGAAATAAGTTCGTATATTTGTTTTAAGAGATTCTTTTAAATAATCTTGCTTCTCTAAGGAGGGCACAAACACACATACACAAGAGATATTAAAAACTCATCTTGAATATATTCTAAAATTAAATAGTAGTGGTGGTTGCATAATTCTAAATATAATAAAAACCATTGGTGTGTACATTGTAAACAGTGAATTTTCCAGTATGTAAATCATAGTTCAATAAAGCTGTTACTTTAAAAAAATTTTTTTAACTAATAATGCATTCTGTATCACTTATAGTTAAGTATATTCCCTCTCCTTTACCTGACTCCAGCTGTTCCCAACTATTGAATAATACTGGAGCTTCCTTGACTATGTCTGTAATTTACCTTGCTCTTCACTTCCAGTGCCAGATACAAGGTTCAACTTATATTTCTCGATATATCCTATGCAGACACACTTAGAGACTAGACTCTATTTTAATGGAAACCCTCTGAAATGTTTTTAAATGAGGCAATAGATTGGTTTAATGTCAGCATTCTCCTGCTACTAGAGTGCTGTACCAGCAGCTCTAAGTATCTCTGCACTTCTATCTTCTTAACCAATTCTTTTTTTTTAATTAATTTATTTTGTGACAAAAACAGAGAGAGACAGAGAGAGGGACAGATGAGGATAGACAGGACGGGAGGGTGATGAGAATCATCAACTGTTCGTTGCAGCACCTTAGTTATTCATTGATTGCTTTCTCATATGTGCCTTGACCAGGGGCTACAGCAGAGCAAGTGACCCCTTAGTCAAGCCAGGGACCTTAGGCTCAAGCTGGTGAGCCTTTCTCAAACCAGATGAGCCCGAGCTCAAGCTGGCGACCTCGGGGTTTCGAATCTGTGTCTTCTGCATCCCAGTCCAATGCTCTGTCCACTGTGCCACTGCCTGGTCAGGCTTGTTAACCAATTCTTGTCTAAGCTTTTGAATTCTGCTTAAACACTCATTAGGTATTCACACTCTAAGTTGCTGTATATATACTCATTCTGAATTATCTACCAAGATTCAGACCTAGGCTCTATTTTGACAATTGTGAGCTGGATCTCAGCTCTTTCACACCTGGTTCCTTTTCTACACATCTGGTGTTATCCACATCATAAGCATCTATCAGAACAGTGAAGAGTCAAGTTTTACAAATTTTCTTAAGCCATCTCTTTATTTATATGAATCTTAGCTATA
Organism: Rhynchonycteris naso; assembly: GCA_037038555.1. Taxonomy (NCBI): domain Eukaryota; kingdom Metazoa; phylum Chordata; class Mammalia; order Chiroptera; family Emballonuridae; genus Rhynchonycteris; species Rhynchonycteris naso. The sequence goes on along the minus strand of CM073002.1, from coordinate 68,822,493 downwards.
GTACAAAATACTCATATATACTATACATACCTTGTAAGATGTAAAACTTAATATTTCAAAACTGCATCCAATTAAAAATAATATCACAGGGAGAGAAATGGGAAAGTCTTTCCAGTGTCGGTTCAAAAATGCTGCAAAATAATGTCTTTACTGAGAAGCAGGAAAGTTGTACATTTTAAGAACTTTAATTTTATATGATTTCTTAATGCTGAGGACAATGAAATACCATTCCACTACTCACTTCCTATATTCCTGCATTTGAAACCCTCCTTCACACTTAACCACACAGAATCAGTATAATTGTTAATTCACTAGATTCTCGCTTGACCATTTCTATGAAGTATCTCATTTCTTTAGAATTATTAGTAAATACTGCCAGTAATCATTGGTTCTTGGTTCACTACTAAAATATCTATAGCAGTTTTTGCACACACTGTAAGTCAGGAAGTTACTTTAGCAATCCTGCAATGAGAGGTTAATAAATAACTAAACTTGAATAAAATCTCCTGGTTGATTCCCAAGAGAACAATGAGGAACTAGCTATAATAATTTGCCCAGTGAGAAAAACCTAGCTACCTATTACTAGTTAGCTACCACACACATTAGAAAACCTGAATATTTAACTCTGTTCATCATTATTATCAAAGTGCAATAAGCAATATCATAGCATTTCTTCAGTTTAATGTTTTCTGCTGTATTCATTTTAATAGGGTGACATTGATAAATCAGGGTACATATGTTCACAGAAAACATCTCCAGGTTATTTTGACATTTGATTATGTTGCATTCCCATTACCCAAAGTCAAGTTGTCTACCGTCACCTTCTATCTGGTTTTCTTTGTGCCCCTCCCTACCCCACCCCCTAATGTTTTCTGCTTTTTAATTCAATTACTAGTCAGGTCAAAAAATGAGGGAAAAGGTGCTTTTCTTTTGGTTTCTATAGTGTTCTTTTCTTCTCATAAGAGATAAGAATAATTTATCACTTGGACAGAACCAATGGGACACCCTACCAAGTGGTAAAAAAATAACTGAACCATTCAGAAGTGCTACCACTTGGAAAATTCTTTGTCCAAATGAAGAAAGTAGTGAGACAGCTAATTTTAAAATATAAATGGAACTATACAATTATACAGATTAAAAAAAATCCACCAACCCTTGACATTTTGCTTAGTTGTTTCAATTCACTTCATCACTTAAATACATCCATACCCTATCAAGTAAGAAGGTGTGAACATTTTGAACACAATAGAGGTGAAAAATATGGATTAGATTTCATGTTTCTTCTCAGGGGCAGATTATTGTTGGATTCATTTAACTGAAAATCTTGGAATAAAGATATGAATTTAGGAACAAAATTCTAATTTTCTATTACTGCTACTTTTTAAAAGTTCTATATGGTGGCATTTATAAGATATATCCATGTAATAAGTTAAGATAAAGATAATTACACCTACCTCCAACTATGCAGACCAAAGGCAATATTAGAATGATTTCAGGGAGGTCCACAGGAGGATCAACCAACGCATGCCTGAAAACATCCACCCAATGTTTAGTAAATTCGTTGTTAAGAAAAGTGGAATTATAAACACTGGAATTCAAATCCATCCTGTTGTTTCTCATGGACCATCTGAATCCAACTCTTCTGACGCTCTGCAAAACTCACACAGGATCAAAGGAAAGTAAGATTTGCCTTTTTGGTGGCCTTCTAATGCTTTTCTTTAAAAAAACAATCTTATTTCTCCTTAATTATTTTTAGTGATATCTTAGGCTCTGCCAAAATTAGGGATGCCACCCCCTTCTAGGATGCTTTCAATTTAAATGAGATAGAACAGGTACAACCTCATGTGATAGAGACTAGCCAAGGTCACTCTACATTCAATCAGCATTATTCACCCAGTATCTATCCTACTGTCTGAGATTTTTCATATAACCTACATCCAGGATCACAGCTGGTACAGGTCACTTAGCTCTGGGGATGCTCAACTGAGGGGTTTGCCCTCAGCTTCTCTAAGCCTCTGGAAGTATATTCATGTCAGCTATTCCAAAGTGGGTAGTGGGATGAGGGAAGAATATTCTGATCTTTTTTATTTTTCTATTGAGACAAAAATGAATAGATCATGATGATATTCAATTCTAATCTTGTTTTCTCATTTGAAACACTGATGGGCTCATTTTTTCTAACTTTTTATATATTCATATGGCAATCAAGAACATAAAAAAAATATTGAAACAAAAAGGATTGAAACCAGGGGAGTTGTTACATGTTCTATCTCATTGCTATTTCTTGGAAGAGGACCAAGGGCCATGATTTGTCATGGTGGAAAGGAATAGATAATAGCTACAGTCTGCCAATCCCACCGGCTCCCATGGTAAGACAAGTTTTACATTGAGGGTCTCAAACTTCCTGTAGGAAAGTGTTCCAATTCTCTCTCTTATAACAATGGCTTAATATTTTCTGGTGTCCACTATTATAATAACTCTCATCTGGCTACCTTGCTAAGTAATCAATTAGTTTTACTAAACTTCTCATAACCCATCAATGTCTTTTTTCAGTTTCAAATATATACATACAAATACATATGTTTCATTATATCAAATATATATGTTTTATTATATGCTCTTTTCTGATTACAAAAAACAATATTTTGAAAGGGAAAATTAAGTAAATGAATACATGCTTATTGTGCACACTTTTAACATAAATATGTAAACAAACATTTCAAAGAAACTCCAGAAAGTCACCCACAGCTATGTTATCTAGTGCCCTTATATATTTTATTTACATAGTTGGGTTCATCATTTATAACTATAGTTTATGCTCTTTTCCACTTGGTACTGTATCAGCTGCATCATAGAGCCTTATAAACACCATTAACAAAGGGTGTAGCATATTTGCACCAATATAAGTGCTGTCTTTGGTCAGACTGCCTGCATGCAAAGGCCTGGTGAGCTGCTGCTTGCAGGGCAAAAGACTGAGCGACCTACTTCAATACTGCTAGCCTCAGTTTCCCAACATGCATAGTTTTACAGTGTAATCGCTCTTCCTATAATTATTATTTTTTATTAGGAATCCCCAGGGGAGCTATAATAATAGTGGTGCTTGGGTCTTATCTCCAGGAATTCCAATTGAAATCAGTCTGAGTTGCCACCTGGACTCCACAGGTGATTTTAATATCTAGCCAAGGTTAGGAACCACATGATTCACCTAATTTAAGGGCAAAACTGTTTAATTTTAGTCTCAATTCCAACATCATTTCAATATTCCTGAGTCAGTTTTTGTAAGAAAAATCGTTAATGCCTTTTGGTCTAAGACAACTGGAAACATCTGTACTTGACAAGTTTGATTTATTTCTTGTCTCAGTGAGGGAGAACATTCAGCCTGGGAAACTGTGGGGTGTTTCAGTAAAAGGATGTTGGAAAGAACTTATTGCGGATATGGGCTGTGGCTGAGTTACTTTGAAGAAGATCTAAGGAAGTGAGGGGTTACTGTAGATAGGGTTCTGTCAGAATGTAAGGACAATTCAGTGATTGGGTATCTCAATAAATCTTATCTATAGGGAGGGCAGACTAGAACAAACTGTAATGGTCACAGATGCAGCAGTTACTCATTATAGCAGAGAGGAGTTTTGATATTGCTTGGGTTGCACAGTAACTTTGTTTGGTCTCACTTTATTATGGTCTCAGAATGACCTCATTGATGTTTTGTATTCTGTGAGATTGTTTATGTCTAATAGGAGACCAATGTCGACTAACTGTAAGCAACAGACTGACTTGTAGTAACTGAGTGTGACCTAGCTCTGAGTGTCATACTGGTTCCCTGACATCATGAGCTGCTTTGCTGTTTGTTTGATTTTTGTTTTACCTACAATAAATTCTAAGTTTCTATACCTCACTGTAACATGTCAAGAACTGGAGGTAGACCAGAGGATCTTGATAATAACATAAGTGAGAGAGCAGAACAAGCTCCAGCTATCCTTCTAAGAGAGAGCTTATGAACCTTGGCTACACATCAGGAGTCAAGATGAAGGTGCCTGGTGACACTTCTAGAGGTCAATTTCATTGGTCTGAGGCTAGATATTGGGAATTTTGAAAGCTTCCCAGAGATTCTAAGGAGCACTCATTATTTAGAAGTTCTGCTCTAAGAGAAGTACAAGTCATTATTATAGACTGGTGATATTTGCTCTTAGCTAACAATAAACCATTTAGGGCATTTATTAACTTGTCCACTGTTATTCCAGTACTAAATATCCAGGATTGACCAAAAAAATCTTTTTTCTACATCACAGTTATACATTCCTACATACTTTCAAATTTAATACAGGTAAGTAGTCTACTGTTTTCCAAATTAAAAGTGGGGATCCATATTTCCAGAAGCACCTTTCTCATTTCTAAAATTGTTTATTTGGAAACTTTAATAAGAGTTTACACATTTGATCCTAATAAATTCTTTTCAGGAAAAAATAAAATTACTCCAAGTCTTGTTCTTGATATTTAAGGATATCTACAAGCACTATTTGGCCGTGAATATGTGGCAAATACTCAGTTTGGCTTCTTCAACCTCTACGTCAAATTCCCCTAACAATACTTTCACCCAAGAAATAATCTCATCTTAATTAGCCTGTAAATGCTAATATTACTCCAGTTGAATAATTTAAAAGATATGAGTAAAAAACTTGCAGTGAGAGTAAACAGATTTTCAATGTAATTAAAAGTCTTCTTCAGATTAAATTGATTTACAACTTTGGATAAATTTGAGTCTATGTCTCATTAAAAAACACATACTGATTTGTTTTGAAATTACCACTAGGTTCCCTACATTAACTTATCAATAAATTAGATAGTGGCTGAATTCTGTGTGTGTGGAGTTAATGACCTCTCTTTCAAACACAGCATGTGGATTTCTCCTCAACAGTCGGTCAGCCTTTCAACAAAGTCTCTTTCTGATGGAGTGAAAGTCGTACTAATTCTCCCCGTCCCTGACAATGGGAAGTCTTCCTCTTAATCAGTACATTTTGCAGGATTCAGGTGACAAAAGTATCCTGAAGAGGGCACTGTGGGATCCTAGTACAGCGCTGTAATCTTCACAAATTGCTTAATGGTTTATGACAGATAAACAACTGAGATTGGCTGATCTCCTCAGCACACTCCCGGACCACACAACCCTGGCGCCTCTTACTCACGGACTTTCAAGGTGGGTGGTCTGTTGCCCTCCTACTGCATCCCACTCAGACTCTGTGAAGTGTCTCCCTTTCTCTCAGCTATGGCTCAGCTCCAGGCACCTGAGGAGTTTCACCATAGCATCAGTGCACTTTACTCATTAAGGCAAAGGGAACAAATGCAAACCAGGTGATTAGTTAAGAAAGTTACAAAATTAATGGAGAAGGGGTCAGAGGTAAAAGACAGACATTCCAACTGACAGGCTGGTTGGCCATTGGGGAATTTCTTGATTAGCTGCCACTAGGAATGTTTAAACTCCAAGAAGTAATGGCTGGCTGAATCTCTAGCTGCAATACGTAGGTTCTTCTCGGAGGAGAAGCTGAAGGAGCAAGTACCAGAGTAGAAGTGAACTTCCAGTAGGGGAAACTAGGGAGGGCTCACCATCCAAAGCCTGAGAAGGAATATCCTGTGGTATATAAGTGAGAAATGGAGGCTAGCTATTCCTTTCACCTCAGAACAGTCACAAGCAACTGCCAACGCACTGACTGTTACTTGCTCCAAGCCCCGCCCCAATCCACACTCATTGGCATTGAATTTATAACCCCTGATTTGATTGGCTGTTGAAGTACAGTCCTCAAAGGTGCTACAAGGCATCATTCCCCTGTACATCTTGAGCAACCACTGAAGCTTTAGGCATGTTTATATATAATATATATATATATATATATATATATATATATATATATATATATATTAAAAGGATCTTTTTATTTTTTCTTTGAGAGAGAGAGAGAGAAAGGGGGGAGGAGCTAGAAGCATCAACTCCCATATGTGCCTTGACCAGACCAGTGCAGGGTTTTGAACTGACGACCTCAGTGTTCCCAGGTCGACGCTTTATCCACTGCGCCACCACAGGTCAGGCGGCATGTTTATATTTTTTATAAAAAAAAAATAAACGATAGTGGAAAGGAACCTCCAGAAATATTGTTATGTTAATGTAAAGCTTTGGTACAGTGAATTTCTGACAAAGGGCCCATGGAAACTATTTCCCCCAAATCCTAGTAGCAGTGAGTTTCCTCAATAAGAAGAAAGGATAGTAGACATTTTAAAATATAAGGACACAGGTTTCTGAGTTAGGGAAAAAGAAAAAGAACAGCTATTTTGGGCTTGTAAGAGAATGGAAATCAGGAAAGACAGGCAAGGAGAACTTTTACTTCTACGTCATTTACTGGGGAAATTTTTAGTAATAATGATATACTATTTTTTTTCTTTTTTGTGTGCGTGTGACTGAGACAGAGAGAGAGAGAGACAGAGGGAGAGGGACACATAGGGACAGACAGACAGGAAGGGAGAGAGATAAGAAGCATCAGTTCTTTGTTGTGGCACCTTAGTTGTCCATTGATTGCTTTCTCATATGTGCCTTAACCAGGGGGCTACAGCAAGAGGTTGAGTGACCCAACCCCTTGCGCAAGCCAGCGACCTTGGGTTCAAGCTGGTGAGCTGTGCTCAAACCAGATGATCCCGTGCTCAAGCTGGCGACCTCAGGGTTTCGAACCTGAATCCTCTGCATTCCAGTCCTATTCTCTATCCACTGTGCCACTGTCTGGTCAGGCACTAATTGTTTTCTAAGCATAATATGTAAATGATATTTTAATTAAAATTGCTTAGCGATATTATCATAAAAGCTATTTTCATAGTCCCATGCTTACCATAAAATATTTTGGGATACATATAGCAATGAATTTGAAGTCTAGATACTTCTTTGGTTTGTGGGATACCTTTTAAATTTTTACTCACAGAAAGCCATTGTGAAGCTATTTCAATCCCTATGAAAAGGAATGTGCATTAAAAAGAGGTCAAAGAATGGAAACGTGAAAAGCAAACCTACTGAGACAGAAGTAAAGGCTAAAGAATCTGACTAAATTCTCCTCCTGACTCACAAAGAAGCATTCACAGCTTCACATACAGTCGGTCGGTCCTGCAGCCACACAGCAGTAGACTTTGTTGAAAGAAACTCTCTTCACAAAGTTGACAATGTAAATCCATTTTGGGGCATCGTCAGTCAAGAAAACTAGGAAAGGCTTTTAAAACTGATTATGTACACTTAATATTTTAATGAAATAAAAGTTGAGATTGTTTATGTGTAACTCATTTGGATGAAAATATAAAGATCACATTCAAGGTATCTTCTATTAGATCTCAAATTAGATTGGCAATGAAACAATCACTGTATACACTGTAAAAAAGATATTGACATTTATTTTGAAGTTATTTTATTTTCTGTCCTGTGTTTAATTTCTTTTCCTCAGTACCACTTAATTCTACCCCAATTAATACAAGAAACAGGTTGCTGTGCTTTTCTGTCATTTATTTGGGTACATTTCAGTAAAAAATAGTCATGGTTATTTTTATAATATATATTTGTGATTAATCTCTCATCCATTATTCACCTTCTAAAATTTTGATTACATTGTTAAAATATTTCACCATTGTTAGGCAAATGAGTTTGTAAAATTTGTATTTTTTGAATTTGCTCACTTTTAGTGTTAAAAAATGGCGCTGGGCAGTGCCAGGTATGTGACCTGTGAAACTGCAAATTACCTTCCTACCTGGGAAGGGCCATTGTCTTGCTAATGTTTGCTGTTGGAGAGGTTTACACACCAGAAAGTTAAGAGAACAGAAAGAGCAGAAGAGGAAGAGAGATTCTGCCCCCCACCACTGAGAGGTGCAGTAGAATTTCTTTTTCCTGCCTGATTCCCTTGCCCTGCAGGGGAAAAGCAGGTTTCTGACTTTTCCCTAGGGTTTCTTCTGCCTTGCCTGTTTTGGTGAGACACCAATGAACAGAATGGTCCATCATCCTCCAGCTCCATTGTTTCTTTACTGTCTGCCCAAATTCAATGAGAACCTGCATATGAATGGCCACGATGGTGGCGGCCCTTGGTCTTACAACTATTATTACATTTAAGTGTTTTATAATAATATACGAAGACCTATTGATGCTGTCTGTGATTTTTTCTTTCATTTTTAAAGTGAAGTCTACCCTTTATGGTTAAGAAGTTTAATGTATGTTAAAACCTATTTACTTCTAATTTTGATAAACTGATTTTGTAAGAAAAACTGTTTAATTCATATCCCTTCAGAATTGTTTTGGTGCATAGTAAATGCCACAAGAGTGGCATATAGCTCATGTACTATAATCATTCAGAAGAGACAAGGTCATGATCACTTTTCACTGAGATGATTGATGAATGTTCTCCAAAGGAATCAGGATTTGATCCTTTTTAAGATCAGCAAGAACTGGTGGAATAGATAAGTGTAGTGAAGAAATGGAGGTATTTGGCAAAATAGAAATCAACTTATCTGCATTATTTCTATATATTTCAGGGGAATGCAGAGATAAATGATAAATGACTTGTTCTAAAGCAGTTTACTTATATGTAAACAGTTATCAATAATGTGTTATGTATAATAATAAAAGCAGTCTGTTCATTATTGTTGGAGAAGGTCATGGAGTTATGAATGTTGGTTGTCTTAAGAGCTAGACCCAGGCAGTTGGAAGTTGCTTACCCCTCCCCTGTTCTTGGAATATATGTTCAGCCCACTGTTTCCAAAGTGAGAGCCATTTTTGAGGAGACAGCCTTGAGAGAGCAATGTTTTGTTGAGAATATCTGAATGGTATATAAGACTGAATAGAAGTAAGCCCTCTCTGTCGACTTTTAAAATTTTGACAGGTGAGTGGGGATCTACTAATCTTGCAATCACCTAAAACAAGCCTTGTTAAGTAGATTCCTTATTTATTAAATCTTCTGCCTGCCAGTCTGGAGTGGTCTGCCTCTTTCTTCAGTCTCTCCATGTCCTCTGTGTATGGGGGCCAGTTTTAGACTTCACCCAGAACTCCCATGTTTTTGAACCAACGGTTATTTATACAAAAACATAATGAACGTTCTCTGAGAATTAATAAGAGATTAGCATAAATCAGGTAATGTCTTAGCAGATTTTGATAAATAAACTAAGCTTACACAGCGTTTTGTGAATGACTATAATGTATTTGGGATATTATCAATAGTTGACTGTAGTGGGACATTGGAGCAATATTATGTCACGTTAGGTAAAAGACTAAGGAAGCTGAGAAGTAAATATGTATGATGGGAATTAAGATAGAGTAAATAGTTGAGGACAGCACGATTGAAAAATGGCCTCAAAAGTTGAAAAGTTGAGTAGACAGAAATCTTGATTTCCTACATGCTGCCCAACACTGCAGACTGCCATTTCTCCAAATGGTAGGCACATAATTTATGTCTCTCCCCACCCCCCATTCGCTTTCTCTTTGTTATTTAAAACTGAAAATGGGGGGGAAAAGTGTGTTTTTTTCAAACACTTTCTCACTTTCCCCAATTACCACCTCTGAAAAATAACAAATTTTATTAAGATAAGAAAGAATGATTAATAGAGGCGTTAATGGCTTAACTGGAAATCCCACCTGCCACTGCCTCGTCTGCGCCTGTGTCTGGTGGGGAGGATGGAGGGGGAGGAGTGAGGCGCTGGCAGAGAGACCAGAGGTGGGCGGCATTGCTTGCTGGAGCTCGTGACGGGAGAGTCTCACTAAGCAGAGCTCGAGGTGCACAATCCCGCTTCAGATCCCCAGGGCTTTCCTGCTGAAGCCGACCAGCCTGCTTGTCCAGGAGCGAGGATGGAGAGGCGGGTGAGAGAGGCCGGGCATGGGAACGAGGGCGTAGGGTGAGCGATGTCGCACCGGCGGCGTCGGGTTGAGTGCGCCAGGCTGCGGCTCGCCCATTATGGTCTAAAGCTGGGTTTTCTGTCAGCGCTTTCCCCTTAACGCTTAACCTTCCCAAAAAGCGGATTTTGCCTTCCAAAAGGTGGCCTCCAAGCCTCCTGGCATTCTGGTTCTCTGTTTCAGTGCCTTGAAAAAAAAAGGATGCTGCCAGGCGGGGGCTCCGGAGATGCTGCTTCTCCCCAGATCCTTGTCCTCGGGGAGTGGAACTGGGCGGAGAGGCGTGGGTCCTCTCCACAGGCCGGAGCGGGGGGTGGTCCATTGTCTCTGGCTGAAAGGCAAGGAAAGCACATTATATTTTAAATCGCCTCCCAAAGGGGATAGGGGATACTCTTTGGCTCCCTGTTGACGCCAACAACTGGGGTGGGGCTGCGGAATTCGGGGCTCCAGGAGAGCTCGCTCCCTTCTAGGTGCCTCTTTCTCCATCTTCTAGGCATTTGCTTGGGAAGCTATAAAGGGTCAGATAAATTAGGGTTAAAACCCAGGTATCTAGGAGAGACAGACATTTTGTGTTCGAGATCTGTTTACATGACAGTAACTGAAGGGGAAGATTTTCATTTACGTTGGTATAATTGATAAAAAATAAATAAAGTAACACGAAATAATTTTAAATCCAAATACAACTAATGCCTCAAGGTAATTTTTTTCATGTATAATTTATTGGCAAAACCACACAGCCAGTTATTTCTTTCGATACCTTTCTTAACAAAGGAGAATGGTGGCCATTGAGCTAACGTTTACTGCGTTCCAGATGCTCTTAATTTTTACAGCTATCCGTCACAGCGTCACAGAAGGAATTACTTGATTTTACAAATAAAGAAACAGACAGGTTAATTTTTCCAAGTCTGTGTGATTGTATGTAGTAGAATCAGGATTTGGACCTAGGAATTTTCTGGAATAGAGGTATAAATAGGGGCGATGTAGCTGACAGCGGCGCAGCTGTCAGGTAAGACCCCGCCTCTGAAACCTGGCCCTCCTGGAAAGGGGTAGAAGTGGACTTCTTCGTTATTGGGCTTCCTCTATATGATATGAATAATGAAGACTTTTAGCTACCGAATACATATTGGCATCTACTGTCTCTTAAGCACTGTATTAAGTGCCTTACATGCTTAATTCTCATAGTAACTGAGTGAGATAACACCATTTTTTACCATCCTCATTATTAGCTATTGTATTTTTTTTCGGCTATAGATGATACTTAATATTATTTAATATTTTTTCAGGTGTACAGCATAATGCTTAGGCAATATTATAATTTACAAAGTGGCACCCTTGATTAAGTCTAGTACCCCCCTGGCACCTTACATAATTATTACAGTATTATTGACTATATTTCCTATGCTGTACTTTCCATCCTCTTGACTATTTTGTAACCACCAATTTCAACTTCTTAATCCCTTTACCTTTTTCGCTCAGTTCCCCAACCCTCTTACCCTCTGTCCCCCAACCCTCTTACCCTCTAACAACCATCAATCAATTCTCTGTATCCGAGTCTGTTTTTGTTTGCTCACTTACTTTATTCTTCAGATTCCATTAACAAGTGAAATCATATGGTATTTATCTTTCTTTGTCTTATTTCACTGAGCATAATAGCCTCTAGATCCATTCATGCAATTGTAAATGGTAAGATTTCATTCCTTTTATGGCCAGTAATATGTCCGTACCACTGCTTTTTTATCCATTCAACTATTGATGGATGCTTTGGTTGCTTCCACATTTTGGCTATTGTAAGTAATATTGCAATGAACATAGGGTGTGTATATTGTTTTCGATTAGTATTTTGAATTTCTTCAGATATATGCCCAGAAGTGGAATCATTGGGTCATAAAGCTGTTCCATTTTCAATTTTTTTTTAACAGAAACTCCATACCATTTTTCACTGTAGCTTCATCAAGCTGCATTCCCACAACAGTGCATGAGGGTCCCCTTTTTTCCACATCTTCACCAACACTTATTGATGATAGCCATTCTGATGTGTGTGAGATGATACATAATTGTGGTTTTAATTTGCATTTTTCTGACAATTAGTGACATTGAGCATCTTTCCATATGTCAATTGGGCATCTGTAAATCCTTTTTGAAGAAGTGTCTATTCAGGTCCTCTGCCCACTTTTTAATTGGATTGTTTGGGCTTTTAAATTTTTGTTTCTTTGATGTAAATTGTATGAGTTCTTCATAAATTTTGGATATTAACCAGATATGGATGTATCATTGGCTAATATGTTCTCCCACTCAGTAGGTGTCTCTTCATTTTTTGATATCTTTGCAGAAATATTTTAGTTAGATGTAGTCCTATTTGGTTTTTTTTCTTTTGTTTTCTTTGGTGGAGTAGATATATATGAAAAAATATTACTAAAGCCATGTCAGATTATTTACTGCCTATGTTTACTTCTAGGAGTTTTATAGTTTCAAGTCCTACATTTAAGTCTCTAATCCATTTTGAGTTTATTCTTATGTATGATGTAAGAAGGTGGTCTGACTTCACTTTTTTGCATGTTACATTTAATTTTCCCAACACCATATATTGACTAGACTGTCTTTAATCCATTGTATATTCTTGCTCTTTTTTGTCATATATTAATTGATCATATAAGTGTGGGTTTATTTCTGGGCTATCTCTCTTTTTTCATTCATCTATTTGTTTTTAAATCACTACCTTATTCTTTTGATTACTATAGCTTTGTAGTATAGTTTGATATCAGGTAACATGATACCTCCAACTATATTTTTTCACAGGATCACTGTGACTATTCAGGGCCATTTGTGGTTCCATATAAATTTTTGGATTATTTGTTCTAGTTCTGTGAAATGCCATTGATATTTTGATAGGAATTGTATTGAATCTATAGAGTCCTTTGGTTAGTAGGGACATTTTAACAATACTGATTCTTCCTATACATGAGCACATTATTTGCTTCCATTTATTTATTTCTTCTTCAGTTTCTTTCTTTAATGTTTTAAAATTTTTCAAGTATAGGTCTTTTACTTCCTTGCTTAATTTATTCCTATATTTTATATGTAATTTTAAATGGGATTACCTTCTTTATTTCTCCTTCTGAAAGTTTATTATTGGTGTATAAAAATGCAACTGATTTTTGAATATTAATTTTATATCTTTACTGAATTTATTTATTAGTTCTAGTCAGTTTTTGGTGGAAGTTTTAGGGTTCTCTCTATATAGTATTTGTCTACAAATAATGATAGTTTTACTTCTTTTTGTCCAATTTGGATGCTTTCTATTTCTTTTTCTTATCCGATTTCTGTGGCTAGGTCTTCCAGTATTATATTGAACAAAAGTGGTGAAATGGCAACCTTATTAGATCCTGACTTTAAGGAAAATACTTTTAACTTTTACCATTTAGTATAACATTAGCTGTGAGTTGTCATATAGGACATATAGATATGTTCCCTTTATTCCCACTTTGCTGAGAGTTTTTATCATAAATGAATGCTAGATTTTGTCAAATGCTTTTTCTGCATCAATTGAAATGATAATAAGATTTTTATTCTTCATTTTATTTATGTAATTTCTTATGTCAATTGAGTTGCAAATATTGAACCTACCTTGCATTTCAGGAATAAATTCCACTTGATAACGGTGTATGATCTTTTTAATGTATTACTGAAATTGGTTTGCTAAATTTTGTTGAAGATTTTGCGTCTATATTCTTCAAGATGTTGGCCTATAATTTTCTTTTGTTGTAATGTCCTTGGCTGGTTTGGAATCAGGTCAATGCTGGCCTTGTAGAATGAATTTAGGAGCCTTCCCTCATAAGTTTTTGGAATAGTTTGAGAAGGATAGGTGTTAATTCTCCTTTGAATGTTTGATCAAATTCACCTGTGAAACAATGCAGTCAAGGACTTTTGTTTTTTAGAAATTATTTGATTACTGATTCAATTTCATTGGTAGTAATTGGTCTGTTCAGATTTTTTGTTTTTTCTTGAGTCAGTCTTGGAAGATTATATGTTTCAAGGATTTTATCCATGTCTTCCTGATTGTTCAATTTGTTGACACATAATTGTCTGTAGCATTTACTTATAATCCTTTGTATTTCTGTAATGTCAGTTGTCACTTCTTTTTTATTTCTGATTTTAATTGAGTCCTTTCTTTTTTTATGAGTCTAATTAAATGTTTATCAGTCTTGTTAATCTTTTCTTATTGATCTTTTCTATTTTTTAGATACTTTTTCATTATTTTCTGCTCTAATTTTTATTATTTTCTTCCTTCTACTTACTTTGGGATATGTTGTTGTTTTCTTCTAGATTATTTAGGTATAAAGTTAAAGAGTTTATTTGATATTTTTCTTGTTTCCTGAGGAAGACCTTTATTGCTATGAATTTCCCTCTTAGGATTGCTTTCCTGGGTCCCATAGATTTTGGGTTGTTCTGTTATCATTTTCATTTGTCTCAAGGTATCTTTTGATTTCTTCCATTAATCTCATTGTTAACTCATTAATTGTTTAGTAGTATTTTATTTATTCTCCATGTGTTTGTGTGTTTTTCAGTTTTCTTCTTGAATTGATTTCTAGTTTTAGACAATTGTGGTCAAAGAAGATGTTTGATATCATTTCAAACTTTTTAAATTTATTGAGACTTGTTTTGTGGCCTACATGTGGTCTATCCTGGAAGATGTTTTATGTGACTTGAAAAGAATATATATTCTGTTGCTTTGGAATAAAATGCTCTAAAAATATAAATCAAATCTATCTGGTCTAGTGTGTCATTTAAGGCCACTGAGTTTCTTTTTTTATTTTAAATAATTGCATGTCTACTACCCAAAGTCAAATCATCTTCAGTCACCATATATTTGTCCCCCTTACTACTTCCCTACCCACTTTTCTCTAATAACTAACATACTGTTGTATGTACCTATGAGTTTCATTTTTATATCCATATATGAGTAAAATCATATGGTTCTTAGCCTTTTCTGACTGACTCATTTTGCTTAGCATAATATTCTTTTTTTTTTTTTTTTTTTTACAGGGACAGAGAGAGAGTCAGAGAGAGGGATAGATAGGGACAGACAGACAGGAACGGAGAGAGGTGAGAAGCATCAATCATTAGTTTTTCATTGCCGTTGCGACACCTTAGTTGTTCATTGATTGCTTTCTCACACGTGCCTTGACCGCGGGCCTTCAGCAGACCAAGCAACCCCTTGCTGGAGCCAGCGACCTTGGGTCCAAGCTGGCAAGCTTTTGCTCAAGCCAGATGGGCCCATGCTAAAGCTGGCGACCTCGGGTTCTCGAACCTGAGTCTTCCGCATTCCAGTCCAATGCTCTATCCACTGCTCCACTGCCTGATCAGGCTAGCATAATATTCTTAAGGTTCATCCATGTTGTTGCAAATGGCAATATTTTATCTTTACTCATGGCTGAGTAGTATTCCATTGTGTATATGTACCACACCTCCTTTAATTATCTATCAAAGTTCACTTTGGCTATTTCCATGTCTTGACCACCATGAATAATGGTGCAGTGAACATAGGTGTGCATATATCCTTGTGAATAAATGTTTTCAAACCCAGAAAAGGAAACTATTCTTAATTTTTTGAGGAACTATTATACTGTTTTTCCATAGTGGCTGTACTAGTTCCCATTCTTACCAACAGTGAATTTTTTTTTCCACAGTATCTCCAACTCATGTTATTACTTGGCTTGTTAATAATGGTCATTTTAACAGGTATGAGGTTGTATCTCATTGTAGTTTTGATTTGCATTTCCCTATTTGCGAGTGAAGTTGAGTATCTTTTCATGTATCTGTTGACCATTTGTATGTTTTCTTGGGGGAAGTGGCTGTTCAGGTCTTCTGCCCATTTTTAAACTAGATTGTTTGGTGTTGAGTTGTATAGATTCTTTATTTAAATATGTATTTTTACTTGAATTTATAGGGGATGACATTGGTTAATAAAATTACAAAGGCGCCTTTTATAACTATGTAACTTTCTTCTTTGCCTCTTATTAGAGCTTTTATTTTAAATTCTATTTTATCTAATATAAGCATTGTTACCCCAGCTTTTTCTTGATTTCCACTTTCATGAAATATATTTTTCTAACACTTTCAGTCTGTGTATGTCTTTTGTGCTGAGATGGTTCTTATTTTTATTTATTTATTTATTTAATTTTTTTATAGGGACAGAGAGAGTGTCAGAGAGAGGGATAGACAGGGACAGACAGACAGGAACGGAGAGAGATGAGAAGCATCAGTCACCCTTGCAACACCTTAGTTGTTCATTGACTGCCCTCCCATATGTGCCCCAACCACGGGCCTTCAGCAGACTGAGCCACCCCTTGCTGGAGCCAGCGACCTGGGTCCAAGCTGGCGAGCCCTTGCTCAAACCAGATGAACCCGCGCTCAAGCTGGCAACCTTGGGGTCTTGAACCTGGGTCCTCCACATCCCAGTCCGACGTTCTATCCACTGCGCCACCGGTCAGGCTGAATGAACCTTATTTTCTCATCCATTCAGTATCTTATGTCTTTTGATTGGAGCATTTAATTAATTTACATGTAAAGTAATATAAATAGTTACGTTTATTGCCATTTTATTTTTTATATCTATGTTCCTTTATTTTCTTCTTTTTAAAAAGTCCCCTTAACATTTCTTGTAATACTGGTTTGTTGGTGATGAATTCATTTAGCTTTTTCTTGTCTGTGAAGCTCTTTATTTCTCCTTCAATTTTAAATGATATTCTTATTTAGTAAAGTAGGTTTGATTGTAGGTCTTTGCTTTTTATCACTTTGAATACTTCTTGTCATCCCTTCTAGCTTGAAAAGTTTCTGTTGAGAAGTCAGTTGACAGTCTTTTGGAAGCTTACTTATAGGTAACTATCTTTCTCTTGCTACTTTTACGGATCTGTTTGTCTTTAACCTTTACCATTTTAATTATGATGTGTCCTGGTGTGGGCCTCATTGGGGTCATCTTGTTTGGGACTTTATGTGCTTCCTGGATTTGTATATCTATTTTCTTCATGAGGTTAGGAATATTTCCAGTCATTATTTCTTTAAATAGATTCTAGATCTTTTGCTCTCTTTTTTCTTATTCTGGTACTCCTATGATGCAAATACCGTTGAGTTTGATGTTGTCCCAGAGGCCCCTTAAACTATCTTCATTATTTTTTAATTAGTTTTTCTTTTTACTGGTTTGAATGCGTGTTTTCTGCTACCTTGTCTTCGAAATCGCTGATTCAGTCCTCTGCTTCATCTAATCTGTAGTTGATTATTTTTTTCTAGTGTATTCATTTCAGACTGGTTCTATTTTATGGTTTCCATCTCTTTTTTTATGATTAATATATCTTTTAAGTTCTTACTAAGTTTCTTGAGCATATGTACAACCAGCGTTTTGAATTCTGTATAGTTTGCCTCCATTTCATTTGGTTCTTTTTCTGGAGATTTCCCCTGTTCTTTCATTTGTGACATTTTTTTGGCCTTGTCATTTTGACTGCTTCTCTGTGTTAGTTGCTATGCAGTAGATAAATCTGTTCTATCTCCCATTCTTGGCAGGGTGGCTTTACGTAGTAAGTCCTATGAAATCCAGTGTTGCAGTCTTCCTTATCACCTGAGCCTGATGCTCCAGGAGTATCCCATCTGTGTTTGTGTCCTGTTGTAGCTGAGCCTTGATTTTTCCTGGTATGATAGTGGGTGTGATTTATGCTAAGCCTGTTTGTGAGGACTGGCCACCACCACCGCATATAAGCTGCTGTGTGTGTGTGTGTGGGGGGGGAGGCTGACCCCATGAAGCAGGATTTGCCCTAATAGAGTCTGGTGCTTGCTGAGACTACCCTTTGGGTGTATCACTTAGAAGTTAATTGAGTGGTGCTTTATTGTCTGAAACCAGCTACTGGGAGTGTGTGGGTAATGGGGATTTGGGGCTGTAGTGCAAGTAAATGTCAGACTCTGCCTTGACCAATCACAGGTACCTGTGAGGAATTATGAAACAATCCTTACTTGGTAACCCTGTATGCCAAGCCTGGAGTCATGTAGGAGAGGCCATGCTGTGAACTGAGGCTGCCACTTCAGAGCCAGGGGTTAGGTCAACAAAAGGCCCAAGGCAGCCTAAGGCCTGCCACCACCTGCCATTTGCCCCAACCCTCTGCTGCTGAAAGAGCCTCAAGCGGTATGCAAATTGCATGAGGCAGTGTCCCAGAGAGTCATCAGGGTGATGAGTCTTGTTCACTAGATTAGTATAGATTTAGGTTTGTTGCTAGTGCTGATCCTGAGGCTACTCAGCAAAAGCCACCACCCACGTGGGACCTGCTCACCTTTGCAGTGGCCTAGAGTCTAAGATAGTTGTCAGGGTGGAGCAAGTGGAGTTCACCAAGCCATACAGAAAGAATCAGGTGTGGTTATACAGGGGAAGGGCTCAACACAAGGTCAGTGGCTGTCATCCCTCCAGGTGTCATTCTGAAGCAACACAACTCAGTTTTTCCTTGTACATCTCTGGAATTCTCCAAGCTTGACCAGAATTTATGGAGAGTATTTTTTAAAAAAGACTAAAATACAGGCCCAGGCTGGTTACTGCCAAAGGGCCTCCAGTGATGTGTGAGTTGGGTGACATGGAGTATCAGGTAGTCATCATGTGGAGCTAGTGGAGTTCACCAGCCCAGTGCAGAAACAGGTTTGGCTGTGTGGGAGAATGGCTCAACCCAAGAGAGATCTATAGGTTGTACCAAAAGTGCTCAGCACAGAAGTGGTTGGTGTTCTTTCAGCCCTCATATTGAAGCCACATAACTCAGTTTCTTTCTGTATGTCTTTGGCACCAAAACTCCTAGCCTTTGTCCCTCTAGTGGGGCCCAAGGTAAGTGCCTATGAATGAGACTTTGTGTTCAGGTCCTATAAGAGTACACCTGCATTTCTAGTAGCCTTCTGTCTCATCTCAAAGGAGAAAATTTCTGCTGGTGTTCACAACCAGATGTTATGTGGGCTTCTCTTCCTGGCACTGGTGTTTGGGGCTGGGGAGCCAAGTGTGAGGCTGAGATCCCTTGCACCTTGGACAATCTGTTGCAGCTGAGATATCCCTCTAAATTTTCAGCAACACACATAGGTGTAGGGCCAGCCCATTTTGTATTTCTGCTTTTCTTATCAGTCTTGGCATGGCTTCTTCTTTATATCATCAGTTATAGCATTTCTGTTCAACTGGTCTTCAGATGGTTTTCCAGGTTGAGTGTTTCATAATTTAGTTGTAATTTTAGTGTGATCATGAAAGGAAGCAAGTGCAGCAACCCCCTACTCCAGAATCTTGACCAGAACCCCAACATCAACATTTATTTTGTGATTGTGTCAGTCTCTATTCTAGGAGCTTTATATAGCCTACCTCATTTAATCATTTTACTATTATTTTTCCTGCATCTTAAAGAGGTATAAATATTTGTGCTAGTTTACATTTATAGTATTTCTGCTATCCCACTATTCCTAACTCAAGTTAGCCAGAGTAAATATATATAATAACAATGCTTTTCTTTTCATTTTCTTTGTCTCAATCACTGTGTCTTTGTTTCTTAAATATTGCTGGCTCCCACTTTACACATCTTGTGTTTTGGTATGTGTCTGCTTTCTGTCTCCATCCTAAAACATAGTTTTTTCACACTGAGAGCCAATCCTTTCTGCATTTCATATCACAGCTTTTTCTAAACTTGGAATTACACATCCAAGTTTATGAGAGTCATGATGTTTTTGAAAAATTGTGTGGAATTAAAATGTGAAAAAAAGACTTTAGTTTTGGAAACCAACGTTTTTAAATAGCAAGAGTCTAAGCATTTAATTTTGAAAAACTTAAATACTAAAAGATCAAGAACATATGTTTATTTTAGAAAAACTTAATGGGAAAAATGGAGGGTGATGGAGGAATCAGCTTTTCTGAGCCTAGAGGAAATCAGTGTTTTTCAGTCTGGAAAAGCAAAGAGCGACTGACAAACGTTTAGTCTCACATACCAGTTTGTATCCTGAAAAGGAGGCTCTGCACCATCCCACAAGAGTGAGGAATTCAGGAGGATGATAAATAAAACATACAAATAAATGTAAAAGTCTAAGAACAGAAAGTACCTATACCTTGCTTTCTCGAGGTCAGGGGTAGGTAACTCTGGGACAGACTTGCCTATCCATCATAGCAAGGAAACAGTAAAGCAGTTGTGAAGAGATAGATGGGAGTCTAGGCAGAGATTTTGTATAATTTCCCTTTGCCTAACAGAGGAAGAATCCAGAAGCATGTAATTGGAAGAATACATGAGAACATTTTATAAGCACAAGACATAATTGCACAGACCAATAATCCTGATGCCTTGAGTGGGGAGCAGCAGCCTTAGAGAATGCCAGCATTGATGAAGTTTGTTACCAAGGATTGGTAGCCAGCCCTTCCCTAAGGCTTGACATTATGTAAACCCTCAGGAATACAGATGCAAATGCCAGAGATTGGGACAAACTGAAAGTGTTGGGTTTACAGGAATCATAGGAACTGGATTGACAGAGATAATATGACATTCACTAAAACTAAGTCTCTACCTCTAATTGGAATGGCAACATGAAGTTCAGTTAAAGAAAAACTTAGAAAAATGCACACTTCTTACACACTTTTATTATAGAAAAATCTAGAACTACCGAAAAATATAAGGAGAAATTATATTTCTTGCCTGTATCCCTTTTAATGAACATGTACACCAAATGAACAGTTCCAGGGGACTACTGCACATAGAAATTTATCTGTTTACCTTCTACCCACATTTTGTAACAAAATGATACCCAGAATAATATTCTCTTAAATATGCACATGATTTTCAAAAAGGCCAAGAAATTATGCCCAGACACATGACAATAAACCAATGAAGAAAATAATAAAGCCATTACTGGGTTTTAAAAGGTATAATTTATATAAAATTTTCACAATTTGCAGGAAAATCTACTTTAGCAAACTGCAAGGGAGTTGCTTGTTTTTGACATGTAGTTCCCCTGAGTTATTTTGGTAATGTTAACAGATGTGGGCTATTTTGGAAGTGGGTACTCCAACATTTATAATTTCTGTCTTTTCTGTGTATTCATGGCAACTTGTTTCTTTTTCCAAAAATGCTATGCCTTTGGGATTTTGCTCTTGAACTTGGTGGCTGTAGGAGCAAGGCCTCAAATTGCTAGGGATTGCCATGATGAAGGAATCACCCTGTTGCTTTTCCCTTACCATTTCCTGAGCACACTCTGCTATTTCTTTCATTTATAGTCTCTGGTCCTTCTTCCTCAAAACCAAAGTTCTCTGGTGGTTAAAACTGTAGCTATAATATTCTCTGAGATAGCGATGAGATGGAAGCTTCCTTTGCTTTGTCCACATCCAAATGCCTATTTTTGTACTTTGCTTTCTGTCTTCAGGTGTTCGGGAGGTTCTTCTGTCATCTGTCTACCTACAGACTGATTTGGTTCTTGGCAGCAGTGATGCTATGCAGGGCGCAAGGTAAAGATACTCAATTCCCCTGCATGGAATCGGGAAATCTGATTTCTGGAGTGGAGACGTTTGGCCACTGTTGTTTGTGCTGCGCTGGTTTATCTGTCTGCATGAATTATTTAAACATATAATTTGCTTGAAGGAGTGGGAGTTTTCTTTCTGTTTTCAAAAATAAATTTGTTTTCGAAGTGGAAGAAGGCTTTGCTATGTAGACACTGTTTCCGTAGATATAACCAGGCATGAAAGAATTCTAAGTTAAGATATTTTTTACATATCGAACCAAATAACTTTTAAAGCAATAATGACCTATGTTTGTAAAGATATGGGAATGCTTGGGGGAGTATGACAGAATACAGCCTTTTGAGAAGGTCATCTGGCAGTGATCCTTAAAACTGGGTATGCCCTCTTTTACAGAAAAATACAAGAAATAATGAGATATAGAGGTTACACAAGTTCACATAGTCTATTATATAAAACACATGCCTGTGCTGTTTACTTATCTGCTGTAGTTCCTATTCATGCCAGACCTTTTTTTCTCTGTTCCATTGGAAGCCACCTCGCTTTGCTGCTGGCCTTTTATCACCTCTGTGTGACATTGTGCTCATCAGCCTTCATAAATGAAGGAAGGGCAGACTTTGCAGCACCTGCAACACAGGATTTACTGACTGGCTGGGGGATATGAATCATATTCTATGAGAAAAGTAAAGAATCACAAACTTTCTACTGAATGGTTTCTTCATAGTTAAAGAGGAAAATCATGCAACAAGTTAAAACGCTAGCTTTGATCTCTTTCTACATTTCATTTGAAAGCAGCAATTTCTTCACATTTCTGATTTGCAGAATCTCAACAAACTTTTAGGCAATCCCAATGCCAACAACAGGTATTGTCTGCAGAACTTTTTACATCTACCAAGAGCGCACCTCACTAAAACTGGACTCCTGCCCCATCAGGGGTTCCACATTGTGTTTGCTGCTATGTCCATCCTTATAGGCCTGATATTAAGGGGTTGAGAGAGAATATTGTTTGTGCTGACTTCTTTTTTTCTAATTATACTAGCCAACATTTTGTCTATATTATTAGTCTTAAAACAACAGATTGTGGTGTTTTTTATTAAGCCTAAATTTTTTGCACAATATTATTAATTTTTACTTTTATCTTTATTAATTCACTTTTACTTTTTTTCGTTAGGGTGTTTGGATTTGTGTGTATATTCACTTTTTAATTTTCTTATTTCTTGTTTCCTAATAAATGAAGTTAAGATTAAATATTATTTTCTGTGACCTGTTTTATCAATTTCTACAGATTTTAGTATTATATCTCAATGTCATTTATAGTAATTTATAATTCTTGCTATGATTTCTGGTGTAATTAGTTAAAAGAGGCATGTAAATTTCTCTCTCTTCCCCTTCCTTCCTTCCTTCCTTCCTTCCTTCCTTCCTTCCTTCCTTCCTTCCTCCCTCCCTCCCTCCCTTCCTCCCTCCCTCCCCTACCTCCCTCCCTCTTAGAGAGAGAGACCAGAAGACAGAGGGGAGGTGGGAGAAGAGAGAAATGAGTAGCATCAACCAGTAGTTGCTTTCATTTTAGTCGTTTATTGATTGCTTCTCATGGGTGCCTTGAAGGCGGGTGGGGGTGTCTCAAGCTGAGCAAGTGACTCCTTGCCAAGCCAGCAACCTTGGGTTTCTAGCCAGTAACTTTGGGTTTTAGGCAGCAACCTTGGGATCATGTCAATGATCCTGCATTCAAGCCAGCAACCCTGCACTCAAGCTGGGAAGCCTGTGCTTTAGCTATTGACTTCAAGGTTTTGAACCAGGTCCCTCAGCATTCAGGTCACCGTTCAATCCACTGCGCCACCACTGATGAGGCTAAATTTCTAATTTATTGCGTCGTGCTCAGTCTTCAAGCTCATAGGATAGTACTTTTTTATCCTATTTTAAGTTTAATTTTGAGGAATGTTTTACATATTTTTGAAAAGACTGTATGTTCTCTATTGGGTAAAAATTTTATATATAAATATTTGTTTTCAAATATTCTTATTTTGACTTTTTTACTTAACTTAGTTTTTTAATATATGGAAATAAAAATTCTGAAAAAATTATGGGCCTGACCACATGGTGGTTCAGTGAATAAAGTGTTGACCTGAGATGCTGAGGACCCAAGTTTGAACCCCCACTGTAACCGACTTGAACGTGGGATCATAGACATGACCCCATGGTCACTGGCATGAGCCCAAAGGTTGCTGGCTTGAGCAAGGAGTCAGTGGCTTGGCTGTAGGCCCCTGGCCCAGACACATATGAAAGCAATCAATGAATAACTAAGGTTCCACAACTATGAGTTGATGTTTGTCATCTCTCTCCTTTCCTGTCTGTCTGCCTCTCTCTTGCAGAGAGAGAGAGAGAGAAAGAAAGGAAGACTATGGAAAGTCTCCCATAATGATTGTGGATTTATACATTTTTTGTAATTCTGTTTGCTCTTTTTTTTGAGTTTTTCTTTTTAAGTGCAAAGAGGTTCGTGATCAATATATCTTATTTTAGATTGTTCTTTTATTATTATTATATTTGTCCTTTGTAATCTTTTTGTCTTCCAGTCTCCCTTTTCTCTTCTTTTAGAAGTCTTGTACTGGTGCTGAAAACATTTCATCTTTGAATTTTTCTTTAATTTATTCTGCATTTTTATTTCTTTGTGCTGTATTCTGGAAGAATTCCATGACCTGGTCTTTCTACATACTCATTTACTCTTCAGTGATATACATTCTTCCAAGTCAGCCAATCTGTTCAGATTTTATATTTCTCATTCTCTACATTTCTAAGTTGTACTGTTGACAGTGCTGGCTTCTTTTTACCTTAAGATATCATATTCATTTTTTTCCAAGTATTGATTGATTTATGAGAGCTTCCTTCGTTTGATATAAATTTTTGAATTTGTAAAGTTTATTATCCCTCTTCCATTGTGTTAGCTTTCTCAAATGTTTGGCCATTTGTTACTATATTGAGATTTCCCATTGAGTAATCTAGCATATCAATAAGAGTAGCCAGCATTCGAGGGGGGAGATATTTTTGCCATGCCTTATATTCTGCACCGCATTCAGTATACTTGGGGGCATGGGTTGATTGCCATTTGATTAACAAAGCTCTCTGCTACTATCAGCCTCCTGGAATATTGTCCTGTATGTCACTCTAAATTTTATTGCTATATTTACTACTGCTTCCTGCAGGCAGACACTACTACTGCTACCCCTTTTTTGGTAGGGTGTATGTGTGGAATGTACAAGGCTTCTTTATCTAAACTAATCACTCTGCCTATTGTCCATTGGCTCTTTTCTGCTCTTGACTTCTACTTCTCAGGGCATAAACTCACTTGGTAATGCTTCTATCCTATCTGACAGTTTCCACCTTCAGCCTTATTTCACCATTTTCCACCATATAGGGATTCTTCACAGTTTCTTGTCACTGAGAATTTACCTTCTTGTTTTTCTGCTCTGCTATTTTTAAAGATGGAAAAAACATATTTGAACTTATATTTCCTAACAACATCAGAAAAGGTAGGTAAATGTTTTCTTCTTTGCATTTTTCTCTATCTTTTCTATATTTGACTTTGAATATGAATTGTTTTTAATTAGAAAATGTGTATTTATGTACATATTAAATTTTAAAATATAATTTATTTTAAGATCCTATGATTAAAGTGGTGACCCAAGATGAGAGAAAGCAGCTGAACACACCTGCTTCATTACGATGCTTTCTGGAAACTTCCCAGGAAGTCTTGGTTGTGACATGGCAGAAAATAAAGGCTGTAAGCCCTGAAAACATGGTCACCTTCAGCAATGACCATGGGGTTGTGCTCCAGGCTGCCTATAAAGATAAAATGAACATAACTGAGCTGGGACTTCAAAACTCAACTATTACCTTCTGGAATACCACTCTGGAAGATGAGGGATGTTACAAGTGTCTCTTCAATACCTTCGGTTCTGGGAAGATCACAGGAATAGCTTGCCTCACTCTCTTTGGTGAGAATCTCTGAGAATACATTGTCTCTGAATAGAAACGTTATTTTTAAGAACATTTGGAACATGGTAGTAGTAACTAGTTTTTCAGGGTCCTAACTCCAGAAAAGTTTGTTAGAAGACCCTTAGCCTTTCATGTCTACTATAACTGTGGCTAGGGTTATTAAAGAATTCATGGGGCTAGATCAGATCTGTGCCTGGAGTTGTCTTTGCTCCGAGGAATCCTGTTGCCAGCAGGAGTAAATTAGGGTCCATGGTAAACACGACAAGTTCTCCATAAGCCATGATATAATTCAGACTTGGCTTTGAAATTAACAATCATGTGACCATAGAAGAGTCCTGTCCACTCTCTTCACCAATGTTAATTTATCTGCACAGTAATTTGACATTGATTATCAGTAGTATCTCTAATAGCTTTAATATTTTTGGATGTAAGATCAGAGCCAGATTGGGCTAACCTGGTGATCCTTCTCATTTTCTTTCAGTGTAGCTCTCTCAAGATTGATAAGGGGACATACAACAGAGGCTCTTCATATTTGATGTCAACCAGAAATTTAACTGGATAAGACAAAAAATTTTTAAATCAAGAAGCTTAGTTCGATAAGATTTCTTTCCTCTTAACTGACACATACCTGAGATCAAGAATTGAGAAGTAGGAATGAGGAGTAACTGGAGCATGATGCAGTTGGTGATGGTTTTAGGAGTGAAAAAACAAACTTAGAGTTATTAGGAATGTTAATTTGAGAGTTTGAGAATACCAAAAATATTGGATGTAGGATAAAAAGAGACTAAGTAGATAAGAATGCAAGGGAGGTATGACAACACCAAATACAACATTTTTTCACTATTTGGTTATAATGAATCCTCTCTGCAGGATCTTATGCCATGCTTTCTTCATTTCTACAGTGTGTCCGTAAAGTCACCGTGACTTTACGGACACACTGTACTTCTTCCATTCTCTATCTCTCCCTCAGTCTCTCTTTTTCTTCCTTCTCTTTCCAATCCTCCCTCCCTCAACATTTTCTTCTTTTTTCCTTATTTTCTTCTTTCTCCCTTCTTGCCTTCCTCCCTCCCTCCCTCCCTCACTTCCTCCCTCTCTCCCTCTTATCTCATTTTTTTCTTTTTCCTTCTTGTGTTATCTGGTTTCACTTTCTATTCCTTTTTCTTTTTTTTTCTCCTTTGCTTATCTTTCTCTCTTTCTGCTATCTCCCCTCTTTTACTCATAATTTTTTTGTATTATTTTTTTCCCCGAAAACTAGAACCAAAGGAGTCTTTTAGTTAGTAATATTGTTGTTCTTTTCTACACTGACCTTTCCTAGCCATTCATAGCTTCTATCTGTCATTCTTTTATATGTCAGAGAGCTCTGCCATCCACCCAGTCTGGCCACATCAACCATAATTATCTTCCTTCACTTTTATCTCTGTTTCCCAGTGATCACTGATGTTAGTAACCTAGGCACTCTTTGGACAGAAGCACAATTCTATTGCCTACAGCCCACTGTCACCTCTTGAACCTCTAAGTAAAGACAGACCAAGTTCTAATTTAGCACTGCCCTCTGATTATCTTGTGGGCTACACAGCCAACCACAGAAAGACAGATCTTCATTTTGTTCAGAAGAGATAAACTGTATTCCAATGAAAATGAACTCATTAGTCAAGGGACTTTTAAAAAGGGAACAAGGTAAAGCTGGCCTAAAATTAATGCCCTTTTCCCATTAGGTGTTTTTTTGTTTTGTTTTGTTTTTTTTTAATTCTAAAAGGTGATCTCCAAGGTTCTTCACCTGTCATTCTGTGATTTGGTTATGACATTATAATTTGCATCTGTATAGCTATTCCAAACAGGGAATTTCCAAGTTTCTTCCATGCAACTCATTTACTGGTTCAGTTCCAAACAAAAAACTGTTCTCACAAGCAGCAGTCCCTCTCTGCTCTGAAACTGCTTTGGTAATTCTGAAACATGTGGGCTACGTGTATGGAAGTACTCTTTGGTGGTCATTGTCAAACTATTTGTGAGTGGCAACCAGAAAAAGCAAAAGATGCTGCATTGCCCATAAAAAAAAGAGAACAGAATAATTAGGCTCTGGACTATTTGAGAGAGAAGATAATCTTTGTCCATCCAGCTAATTCACCTAGAAACAAACTACAGAAAGGATATTTCTTGTCACAAGATTGTACTAGGCTAGTCCCCATCCTGCAGGTCGGAGAAGTAGACACAGGAAGAACTTAGAAGGCCCCAATTGGGATTGGATGTGTTAGTTTGCCTTTCTCGCCCCCCACTGTCTTACTGTAAATATCATTGTCACCACTAAGGAGAAGCAAAACTCAGACCATGTGTTTAAGTGATGGCAGACCATTATTTTCTTTTTGTCCCAGTACAGCCCACAGTATTCCTTCACTACAAATTCTTTGAAGACCACCTAAATATCACTTGCTCTGCCAATGCCCGCCCGGCCCCTGTGATCTCCTGGAAGGTCTCTGGGTCAGGAATGGAGAACAATACTGAGATTATCTCACATGCCAACGGGACCACGTCTGTCACCAGCGTTCTCCAGGTTAAAGACCCCAAGAGTCAGATGGGGAAGGATGTGATATGCCAGGTGCTGCACCTGGGGACTGTGACCGAATTCAGGCAAACTGTGAATAATGGTAAGAGAAGGTGGCCAAAGATGGCTGTGGTCACACCTGTGTATACACACCTGGAAGGTGGTGAATGCTCTGAAGAACCTGTTGGCCTCTTAGCAAAGGAGCTAATAGAGGAGAGAGTAGATTAAGTAGGGAAAGAAAAACAGCTGAGGAAGCCAATGTTACTTGGGTAAATGTGGCATGGTACCCATATACCAAATGCTGAGATCCATTCATTTATTTTTCCTTCCTTGCTAACATTTACTGAGTGTCTGTGATATGCCAGGTTTTGTGACAGTGAGCAAGACTCAGAGAGCATCTAGTCTACTAGGTAATACTGAAGTGGCTGAGTAGTTATAAAACTGCATATTCAATGCTTGCATAAGGAAGCTACCTGTGCACCATGGGAGGATCGCACCATAGGAGGATTGCAGGTGGGAAGGAGGAGATTCAGCTCCATCTGGAAAGATCGTAAAGATTTCCTGGAATGAGACATTTATGATGAAATCTTTGCATAATTTACACTGCAGAAAAGGGCAATAGCATTTTTAGGAAAGAGGCCAATCTGAGATGTTTTCCTCACCCCTTCTAAAACAAACTGCCTCTTGTTCAAGATTCTGTTTGCTCTCTTGTGTTTCTATCTAAGCTGCTACCTCCAGGCCTCATAGATACAGGAGATAAGGGTACAGGAGAGAGAAGAAAGGGAAGAGTGGTCACAGCCACAGCTATTTTTTTTCACTGGCAATTTGAATAATAAAATCTGAAAAAGCTTCCTCATGTATGGCTCATTGGTGCCGTGGCCACTGAGGAATATCTCCTGTAGTCATTTCTGGAGTCCTTGAAAAAACACACTAATCAAAATGTCAACATTTAGGTAAATTTTGTCAAATAGATTCTGGTGTTAGGTTTGGACCTTTTTGAAATAAATCTTAGATTCAACCATGGCAAAGGATACATTTTCCTGAAAAACAAGAAGCTGTAAAGGAATGTGTCTCCATTTCCAAGAATGTCAAAAGTAACATCTTATTTATAATGATTTTCTCCTATATATTTCTCTGTATTTTCCCAAACTTCCCCAGTGAACATATTACTTTAATGGAAAGTACGGCAAATAATATGTTCTTTAGAGGCAAACAGACCTCTGAATAAGCCTTGATTTTACCACTTAGTATGCTGGTCTAGATTTAGTTAACTTCTATGAGCCTCAAGGTTTTTTTAATATTAAATAATAATAATGTTACTAACCTCCTGGGTTGTTTTCAGGCGTAAGTAACACATTCAAAGCTCTTATTACATATTAACTACATAAAACATGTTACTGTTATTATCTAAGCATTTTAAAATAATACCATGAATATAGACATCAATATGTATATATTTAAGAATTATTTTCAGTGAAAGCTTAACTCTAGTAAAAACTTGCCACAACTATTGCTTTATTTTTTCCTCAAAAAAGCTTCCTTTTTTAATTTTGATTTTTCTCTTTTTCCCTTCAATATATATAGGCTTTTGGTTTTCAGTTCCACTGTTGTTAAGTATTGTTTCCCTGGTAATTCTCCTGATCTTAATCTCAATCTTACTATACTGGAAACATCGCCGGACCCAAGACAGAGGTGAGTCATCACAGGAAGTACGAAGAACGAAACAAATGATTATTTAATGACAATTTAGGCGTCACATGAAAATGTAAATAAAGGGGTGACAACAGTGTGTTTTTGTGTGTTGTTTCTAAAATAACATAAATGTTAATGGTGTTTTAAAACAACACTTCAACATTATTTTCTTGCAGTTGGACATTAAACTGGACGTTTCTGCATTTGATGCACCGAGATTGCTTAAAGACTAATTGTTTTGTAAATTGAGAGTAAAGGCTGATGATAGGAAATGTGAAAATGTTTATCTGATGACTAATCATCTGATGACAAAACCAGAAAAAGAAGTTCAGTAGCCATGCTGTGTTCTTTCTATCCATTAATGATAGAAATAATCTCTTCTCTTTTTATAGCATTCCATTGGCCAGCTATTCCATTTAAGAAACTGTGAACTTGTGTGATATGATTAATAGTTAAGTAGCTAACACTTTCTGTGTTATACTCTCACTATGCCTCTGACATTATAAGCAACATGCAGGTGATCCATACTTATAATAACTGTCATGTCATTCTGTCCTTTATAGGCTATGAATTTTTCTCCATTCCCTCCATCTGTCACAGTGTCTAATGTATACCAAGTGCTCAATAAATGTTCATTAAAATAGTGAATGCATGAATAAATTAACAGAAGGGTAAATTTTGAAACTGTTTTTTTTTAATTTCCTTTTTCTTATAAATTCAGTACCTCATAAATGCTGAGTCTAAAACACTGTGAGACATGATAAAACTGGAGATGCTATAGAACAAGAGGAGTCAGCTAGAAAAAAGGAATGAAATAGTTTGGGTTTCTGAAGATTAGACTAATTTATTAAAGCTAATGCAAAGCTGTTATTTATGTTGTGTGATGGGAATTTCTAAGGATGAAGAGGTGTTCTGGGAGCTTTCTTTATCTCAGTTGACAAAGATAGGGAAGGAAAAAAATGTTGGCTTTTGAGTGTTATAGAAATTTGTTTAAAAATCTCACTCAAGAAGGAAAAGAATGGAAAAAACTCACGGGCACAGACAGCAGTGGGGTGATTGCAGGCGGGGGAAGGTTGGAGGAAAGTATAGGGGTATAAACGATGATGGACAAAGACTTGACTTGAGAGGGTGAACATGCAGTATGGTGTACAGAGATGTGTTGTAGAATGGAACACCTGAAACCTGTATGTTTATGTTAACCAGTGTCACCCTAATAAATTCAATTAAAAAGATTTTTTAAAATCTCCATCAAATGCAACCTTTTTTTCATTTCCGTCTCATAGACTAATATCTTTCATGTTCTATGTTTTTTGAACAATTAATTTTGCATAAGACTTTTATAAATGCCAGATTAATTCTTGTGGTTTTATAAGAAAAACAACAAATCTTGTGTCAGTTACCCATTCGCAGAAGTAGATAAAGGTATTTGTTCTGTCAGGGAGAGAAGGTTGCAGATTAGCTGATCCTATTGCACATAAAGGTATACCCATAAACCCCATTAGCAACTTGCATAATGTCAAAAGCAGAAGGCTATTTCTGCTTTATCTAAACATTTTACTTTTCCAAATAGGAACTGAATCTCAGAGAGGAAAATTGAATTCTTTCCCTAAGATTATACAACTAGTTAACAGCAGGCTTAGGACTTCCTGGTCTCCTGACCTCTGCCATAATGTTTTCCAGTCATGATGCCCTAGAGTCCTGACTTGAAAGTCACTGTTTTCAATTGCACTTATTTCACTCTGTGCTTGCTGTTATGTCTGTATTCCTTCGGAAAGCTAAAGCAGAGAAGTATCCAGTGTTCAAATTCATTTTTAAAAGTCCCTTTTGGGCAAGAATCATAATACAATATTCAAACTCAAGGTGAATTCCACTAGAAAGGGGCATTTGCAAAAGTATTGTCCTCTGTTAATTAAGTAAGTCTTGGATTTTCTGGGAAATATAATTGTTTAATGCCTTGTCTAGTTCCTGAAACAGAGAGTCAGCTCTCTGTACCCTGGCATTTTCTTATTTATGAAATCTGGTAGTTCCCTTTTATCTAAAGGGAATACTTTCTAAGACCTCCAGTGGATGCCAGAAACCTCATGTAGTACCAAATGAGTTCTGGTTTTTTTTCTATACATACATACTTATGATAAAGTGCACCTTATAAATTAAGCATGGTAAGAGGTTAACAACAATATCTAATAGTTAAATAGAACAGTGATAATATAATGTAATAAAGTTATGTGATTGGGCACTATTAAGTTAATTAAAGGTTCCTTGAGCACAAGCACAACAGATACCTACTGCTGCAGTTGATCTAATAACCTAGATGGCTACTAAGTAACTAATGGGCAGGAAATATATACAATGTGGATATTCTGGCCAAAGGGATGATTTAAATCCAGTTATGATGGAGTATGGTACAAGATTTCATCAGGCTATTCAGAACACTGCAAAATTTAAGTAGTAAAGGATAAAGTGGGTCAAATATATGGTGACAGAAGGATATTTGACCTTGGGTAGTGAGCACACAACAAAATCCACAGATGATGTATTATAGAATTGTACACTTGAAATTTACTTTATTAACCAATGCCATCCCAATAAATTTAATTGAAAAACTTATAAGTTGTTTATTTCTGCAGTTTTCTATGTTGTATTTTAAACCACAGTTCACTGCAGGTAACTGAAACCGTGGAAAGCAAAACTGAATAAGGGGTATACTGTAAAGAACTGAACTTGTATTGAATCTTGTTAGCACTAAGATTGCCATTTACTGATGTCGTCATGACATAAGGCCAATTCAGTTAATTACATTGAATGTTCAGTGGCATATTTTGAGTGACTGGATTTTTTGGCTGGTTTCAAAAATTTTAACAGCTATATTACTTGATCCTATATATTTAATATCTAGTGAAACCATGTGTTGCTTGTGCTGGAGACTTAATTGCTCAAGACTAAAAAAATACCAGGCAGTGGCGCAGTGGATAGAGCATAGGACTGGGACACAGAGGACCCAGGTTTGAAACCCTGAGGTCACTGACTTGAGCAAAGGCTCATCTGGTTTGAGCACAGCTCACCAGCTTGAACTCAAAGTCACTGGCTTGAGCAAGGGGTCACTCAACCTCTTGTAGCGCCCCAGTCAAGGCACATATGAGAAAGCAATCGATGAACAACTAAGGTGCCTCAATGAAGAATTGATGCTTTTCATCTCTCTCCCTTCCTGTTTGTCAGTCCCTATCTGTCCCTCTCTTTGTTTCTCTCTGTCTCTGACACACACACACACACACACACACACACACACACACACACACAAAGAAAATACTGGTTTAAAAACAATTTAAGTTCACAAAAATTAGAAGAAAGAGAAGAAAATCATTTTTTATTTCTTCAAGTATCAAATTCTGATTGTCAAT
Source organism: Rhynchonycteris naso (assembly GCA_037038555.1). NCBI lineage: Eukaryota > Metazoa > Chordata > Mammalia > Chiroptera > Emballonuridae > Rhynchonycteris > Rhynchonycteris naso. The sequence continues at coordinate 68,789,494 of CM073002.1, read as the reverse complement.
TTATGAGAAAAGTAAATAGTCTTATAATCTTTGCTTTCTATCTTTTTATCTTTTTTCTTCTTCTGTCATCTCTTAATCAGTGTGGGTGTGGGAGTGTGTACATGCATGCGTATCTGTGTGTTCAGTTTGTGGGAGAGGACAAGAGGGATGATATAGTTCTTGAACTGACTTAATGTGAGTAGACAGAATAATTTATATGGAGTTACTCAGCAAGAAGACAAATCTGGTAAGTGAGGTAAGTCTGTGATGTAAGGTTCAACTGTTAGATAAATGACAAAAAAAACACTTTATTTTAGATAAAAATCATTCATTGACTACTCACAAAAGAATAAGCAAATTTATAGTTTTTGATGAGAGGAGCTATTACTCTTATGGAAAGTTAGACTTCCTTTTTTTGTGGTTGTATATAATACCAGAGAGTATGATTTTAACATTTTTCAACAGTAAAACTGCATTCTGAAGGAAGGTGTGATGAGTTAAGGGCCATTTTTCTTTGCATCATTCTGATGAGGTCATTACAGTTACTGCCCATGAGACTGCGACAAAAAGATAGTATAGTAGGTGAAGATGTTTCCAAATAACTTTTTTTTTCTTTTATGAATCAAGTGCTTTGTTACTGAAATAGAAAGTGAGAAATATTAAAATTTCCCAGAGAAATTTCCCACCATTCTATTACAGTTAGTTATTTCTATTAAAACCCAGTTCGTTGATGTCATAAATTTATCCCTTCCACATATACTACAATTAAGTTAAATTTGGGGTTGAGAATAATTTTTTATTTCTTATTAGTCAACCCAAAATGATTACATGCTTTTCAGAAACAAAAGCTTCACTTTGGGCCAGATCATCATAGATAATGACCTAATTTTTAAAAAGCTTTTATTTTGTTAGCAGTTTTCTTTTGTTTCATTGAGTCAAAGCTAAACTGGAAAACAATAGAAAATTTATACAATTATGAAGTACATATTTCAAATTTCACTTTTTCTTGAAGACTATAGCTATTTCATGTAGAAGTGATTTTTTTTAACCTACATTATCTGTATAATTACCTTGATATATTTCACTTCACAATGCCTATTAGTGGGTTCTTTGCTATGATAACTGTGACTGTGTTAGTAAAACACTGTATTCTGGGTGAGATCATGTTATCTTCTCCTATTTTAAGCTTAGTATTATGTCCGATAACAGAGATGATCAATAAACAATTTGTTATGGTGAAATTCATAAGTAGTTAGAGGGACTATACAAAGTATACCTTGTTTCCAAAAAAAAAAAGGTATCTTTGTTTTGCTAAATAATGTTTTCATAAGGTTGGACAAGTGCTAATTGTCATCCCTACCTCAGTTTCCTCATAGTTCCAAGAAGAAATATAATGTTTTAGATGAGAAAATTGTTAACCTATATTAAATTCCTAGGTCAGAATCACTGGGATAAATCTTGTATTCCAAGGCTATCTTTTCACAAAATGTTACCCTTGAATGGGTGCAAATGCAGCCCCCATGAAAATTTCATGGTATAATTTGATCAAAAACTTACTATCTAACAGACCCTTAAGCCTAGGTATTCTTCTTGCCTGAGCTGTTCTGTGTCTTTTGCCATAGACAGCTCATGTTGGAAATATTGGCAAGGTTCAAACATGCAGAACTTTGCAGAGTTTTGGTAAGAAATATTTAAGAACACAGACTAAGAGATAGCTCCAAGACAAAATTCTAGGTCTTTTACCTCACTGTCTACTTGCTTTTTAGGGAGGCCTTCTTCATCCCAGTATCTGTGCCAACAAGCCTGTATCCCTTCAAAGGATCTCCATTTGTCAACTTTGTGACTTTCTTACCCAACCCAATGCCCAGCAAGTTAGTATCCATAGGAAACAAGGTGTTATAAATAAAATACACATAGATCACTTGGAATTCTTGAGCTTGTTTTTTTTTTACTTGAAGCCTTAAGTGATTCTGCAAACCTTTATTTCCTAGAATTACCTGTACCCTTTTAAAGAGAGTCTCATTCTCCTCACATCACATTGAGTCAAGAATGTCTAACTCCTTATCTTTGCTGATGAAATCTGCACAAGGAGAAGTCAATGTTTATTGATCTTTCTGTTATTTATCTTCCTAACATCTATTAGGATAGAAAGTATAAATGTCCAAAGGTAATGTCTTGATCTTTCTTTTATCCAGAGCCCTAGAAGAGTCACAGAACCCTGACAATTATTCTCTGGTCTACTTGAATCTGATGCAGGAGGAGAGCAGGAGGAAAAGGGTCATTCTGCAGGGACCTATGAGAGCAAAAGTGGAAGTAAAAGGCCTAAGTATTTCAAGACTTTCTACTGCCATCTAAGCTACCCAGTGATTGTGTGAGTTTCAAGATGAAGTCATTTTACCTCTCAGGTCTGTTGTAGGAATTGATTTTGTAAAGCAATGCAATGTTTTGCTGTTGAATGGATACTGGATTTAGAGTCAGGAGCCACGCTTGTGGTTGACTTTGGCTAAGACCTTCTGTTAGTCTATTTAATAAACTACCATGACAGTATCCAGAAATCAAGGAATTGGACCAGATAATTTGCCATTCTGCTTTGTATGCTGATGTAGTTCCAAGAAAAAGGGAATGAACAAAAGGAAAACACATGAAAAAGAGAAAAAAGAAGTTGTAAAGGTTAAGGACCAAAGAACTTTTGAGATTACCTTTTGCTTTTCTGTGGCTGTTCCAGATGTTCTTCCCTTATTGTTCTTAGGTCCATGAGTCTGTTTTCTTGTCACTTGGTATCTACTCAACTGCCTGCTTACTGCTTTGTTAATAGCTTGCCTCTCTAGAACCCTTGGTTTCACTGCTATTCTTCATGTATTTCTGTGACATTTACCGCAATGAAAACGGGACTGAATTTCTTGTGAAACAACATTGGCAACCTTAACTTTACTTACTTATTTTTATAGCAGAATAAATATTGTTAGTCTTAGACAGCAGCTCACATGTTTAAAAAAGCATGCATTCCTTGTCCATTTGTCTCATAATATGACCTGACCCTTGTTTAATCATTCTGAATTCAGACTAGTATAATGAAGCTATATTATAAAAACAGGCATTTTAAGAGGTTTCCTAAATGGCAATCAGCCAGTTCAAATGCTTTGTCTCTCCAGAATTCTTTTCCCATGAGTTCACTTTTTATAGTAGCAGAGGAAGCATGTATGGGTATACAATTCCTTGTGTTCTAAATATGTTGTTTAAACTAGTGGAACAATTTTTGAACTCTTTAATAATCTTAAAACCAAATTAGTGACTTTTTTAGTAATTTTTGCTTTCTTGTCTCTATCCAGTGACCTAGGAACTAAAACTCAAGTTGTTTTCACTGTTGAATTGGGTATTTATATATTTAGTAAGCTTTTCATATATTATTTAATTCTGTATTATTTCTTACATTTGTATAAGATAATGAAGAATTAAAAGTGTCAACTCTAAATATTTGGTTTATGATATTCTCTTGAGAATTGTGGAACGTGTACTTTAACGATAATTCTTGTATTTTCCCTCTGTGTGTGAAACCCTCCTTTCCCCTCTATCTCTCATCCACCAAAGATGCCATTGACATTTTTGATTAGCCACAAGGTCACACATCTGATGTCCCTGATCTGGAGATCCTTCAAGTTGTTGCCTGCGCCCTTTTGGCATGACCCTGCCAATTCTGGAGCACATCCTTATGTATACTTTTGGTTTTGCTTTTAGACTTGCCTTCTGACTGTTTTTTTCTTACCTCTGAGGTAGACTGGCCATCTTTTGCAAACTGATTACCTCACATGGTTTTAAATTTAGTAGAAATTACGACCCTGCTCCCAGTTTTGCAATATTTCTGGTATCTCAGCTGCCAGATCAGGCAGGATAGCTTAAAACAGCAGTTCTCAAGTATTTAGGTCTTGAGACCACTTTACACACTTAAAAACATTACTGAAGACCCCAAAGGGTTTCTTTGTAACATGCATTCTATTTGTTGATTTTTACATTATCTGAAATTAAACTGATAACTTTTAAAAACAAAAATGTACAAGCCCACATTCTATTAGCCTTTAGAGTGATGTCAACATCATACATCATGTAGCTTCTGGAAAATTCCACACCTCACTTGTGATACAATGAGAGTAAGAAAGGCAAATAATGTGTTAATGTGATCGTGACAATACTTTTGATTTTATGGATCTCTGAAGTAGTCTCAGGGACAACACTGAAGACTGCTCACTTAAAGTATAGGCAAAGAGTAAGACCACCTTATGAGAAAATTTTATGAGTCTTTCTCAGAGGAAGATCTTACTAAACGGCTATCTTTACAGTGCTTAAACATTCTAATCACTACCTTTCTGAGAGTTCCTTTTAAAGTACTGGGAGCCATTGGACTAATTCTTTTTTAATTTCTAATAATTTGATTTAAGTTAGCTTATTAAATCAATTACTTTGCAGGATATTGAGAGATTTGGACTTAGGTAGGTATGTTTCGATGGACAAGATTTAGGAGGGTTATAGAGAATGAGGAGAGGAGGAGGAAGATAGAACAGAGCTGGCATCTCTGAGAAGGCAGATCTGAGGCTTGTAGAACACAGGACTTGCCTATGACTCCTGCTTTCCCACTGCTGGAATGGGCTGGCCAGCTCCTACTTACTCATGCGGTAGTGCTTTTCTGAATTTGTGAATTGGAAAGAAGCAGTTTGAGCTTTGCATATTTAAACCAGATTAGGAAAGTTGTAAACATTCAAGTTACTTAAAATAACTTGTTCACCTAATTTCTTTTGTTAGTAAAAATTTAGAAAAATTCCAGGGTGGCGGTAAACCTACTCAAAGACAGGGGAAAGAAAGAAAAGAAGCCTTCTGTGCTTAAATAAAACTAAAACTGGAAGGTGAGAATTTTGAAGGCGAGGGAGTAGGAATTTATGAATCACCAACTAGATAACATTTCATAAACTGGGGTCTGAAGAACACACAATCCACGTTATGACTAGGGTTCATAAAGCTTTGGTTAAAATAGTTTCTTTGGACCAACTTTCTTCTATTGTTATTCTTAGATCATCAAGAAAAAGATTTTACTTTTTTTTTGTTTTTTGAAGTGAAAGGAAGGGAGATAGTGAGTCAGACTCCTGCGTGTGCCCCAACTGGGATATACCCTGCAACCCCATCTTGGGATGATACTCCAGTACTGAGCTATTTTTAGCACCTGAGGCTGTTGCACTCCTATGGACCTATCCTCAGTGCCCAGGGCCACACTGGAATCAATTGAGCCATGGCTGCAGGAGGGAAAAGGGAGAGAAGGGGAAGAGGGAGGGGTGGAGAAGCAACTAGTCACTTTACTTTTGTGCCCTGACCAGAAATTGAACTCTAGACATCTATATGCCAGCCAATGCTCTATCTACAGAACCACCAGCCAAGGCCTACTTTTTTAAAATGAAACTTCCCATATTAATTCCTCAAAACTGTAATGTTGTTCCTCAAAGCATTCCAGATTTGACTTCCATATCCCTATCACAGTTGCTCAGGCTAATAATGAATTTGCACAAGGTCACACAGATCTGTTACCTAATTCAAAACAAGCTACCTTTTGTATAGACATCATATGCATTTGAGCTTTATGAGGCCTGGAAGGTATTTAAGGACATATTTGTAGGTGTGAAAAATAAGGCTTTTCAGTGACTTTCCTCGGGTAACACTGTGAATGTGAGAGGGGGCTGAAAATCCAATTTAAAATCCCAGGTTTCCTGCCTCGTGCCCTCCCTGCCCCCTCTGTTCATCCTGTGATTCATCCTACTTGTCAGTATGTCCTGTTTGTTGTGTCGGTGTGCTTGGAATCCAGCTCCTTCTCCCAACTCTATTACGTGGCCTACACCATCATTGTTTCTCTCCTACATTGTTGCCATAATTTTTAAATTAATCTCCTTGCTTCTGCTCTAAAATATGACAAAAAAGACAAATCATGTCATTCTTCTGCACAAAATTTCCGAGTATTTCCCATTTTATTTTGAGTAGGAGCCAAAGTCTTTATGTGAGCTCTCATGCTGTACATGACTGGGCTGCCTGACACTCTCTAAAATCATCTTTTACTATTCTTTCTCCTGATTTTGCTCTTCCAACCTCACTAGCCTCTTTGCTATTTCACCAACACTCAGACATGCTTCCATTTCAGGGCCTTGGCACTAACTCCTCTCTCTGTGAAAATACTGATCCCCACCCCACCCCCCAGATAACCATATAAGCCCTGTCCCAGCAAACGCTCTCTACTTCTCTTGCTTTATTTTCTCCAATGTGCTCATCACCATCTAGTATGCAGTATACTTTACTCATTTCTTTTTTGTTCATTATCTGTCTTCTTTTGTTAGATTGTAAACTTCATGAGGGTTGTTCGGCAGATAAAATATAATATGCTCACTTTGTTAAAGATGGCGCTGCCCACATGGAAGCCAGTCACCCAGGTGATATTATTTGCCCTTATGCTTGGAATGGGTGTGGGGGAAAGGCTGTAATATAAGCAGGCCGGGTCGTTATGGCCCTAAGGCCTGGTTTTAAGAGTAAGCTCTTCCCCACGCCCTTGACTGATTGGATGATGTAGGGTGGTGATGTAGGGAGGAATCCCATTAAGCCTCAGATGGGTGGCTTTGTATCAGAGACTTTCTTGAATGTATAATTGGATTAAAGGTTTGGATTATCTATGCTATAAAGTGGGTGGACCGGTAGCTAGATCTCTCGCTCTTGGTTCCTGGGTTCCTGAGGTTAGTAGAAGAGAGGAGAACAGAGTAAGGCCACATGAAGGCCAGGAGAAGCAGCCAAGATGGCAGAGTGCTGAGGAAGAAGCCAGTTTGTTAAGAGTTTGTGCAGGAGGAGATGGGAAACAGAGGTGAATAAGTCTGGTGAGCTAGAAACCTTTGATTCTAGGAAACTCGGATAAGTCAGTAGCTTTGTGAGCACTGAATGTGTGGGTTTTGAAGCCCAGTGTGTGTTTTTGCTTGCCGGCCGGGTGCAAGCTAGAATTAAAGCAGATGGCTCACCAGTTTTTGGCTCCTGTGTTTCATTGCCATCTGTCCGAATCCAATGTGAACCTGCACTGGTCGGGTTGCTGTGATCCTGACCGCAGCTACTGGCTTTACAAGGGTCAAGGTTGTTTTTTCTTTTCATCTGTTTGCTTGCTTGCTTGCTTGCTTTTTCTGAACAACTAGTACAAGCAGTCAATGTATATTTCTTAAACAAATTAATTTTATGTTGGCCCTGGCTGGTTAGCTCAGCAGTAGAGCATTAGCCCGGTGTGTGGAAGTCCTGGATTTGATTCGAGGTCAGGGCACACAGGAGAAGCAACCATCTGCTTCTCCACCTCCCCCTCTTCTCTTTTTTTCTCTTTCTCTTGCCCCCTCTCTCGCAGCCATGGCTTGTTGAATGAGCAAATTGGCCCAGGTCACTGAGGGTGGATCCATGGCCTCACCTCAGGCACTAAGTAAAATAGTTCAGTTGCTGAGCAATGGAGCAGTGGCTCCAGATGGATGGAACATCAGCCCAGGCGGGGGTTGCCATGTGGATTCTGTTCAGAACTCATGCAGAAGTGTGTCTCTCCTGGGGGAAAAATGAGTAGTTCAGACATCTCTACATGGAAATATTCTTTCTGCTTATAGGAGAAGAGGAAAAGGACTTTTAGTAATTGGTGATCATGAGGCCTAGAACAAGCATAATGAATTTAGAGCCAAAAGAATGGGGTTTAAATTTCATTGCTGACATTTAGTAACCTGTGATCAATCACTTATTCTGAGTTTACATTTTTTCAATTATGTACAATGTATGCACCAAGTGTCTTACTGAGTGGCTAGAAGGCTCAAGAGCAAGTTTGTGTGTGGAGGTGTATTTTCCCTGTAACCCCTGAACTCCCACTAAAATACACATGGTCTCATGTCCTTAGTTGCTTTCCAGTTCCTTCTCACCCCTACAGTCAGCTCCTCCTTGTCCAGAAGTAGATGTTGGACGTGGGGTTGAAGAGGAGATAGGAGTGCTGGCAGTGGGAGTTGTCTTTTGGCTGAGCAGAGGAAAAACCCGCTGGACTTTGCTTCAACAGAAGCAGACACTCCGGTACACCATCCAGAACCAATGGCCTTTCCTTGCACTGAGGATAAGGCAAAAGCAGTAAAACACACAAAAATTAAAGTTCTTGCTGTTTAGCATTTGGTTTTCTAAATATAGTTTTGCCATCTTGCTCCGGAGTATTAACAGCTACAACCTGCCATCAGAGATGGCAAAGAGCCTCCCATAACACTTAAAGGGAATGCCAAAATTGATGTCCTTGAATTTTCTCCTTAGAGTTATGTTGCTTTATCAGACCTAATGGAAAAATCTTGTCAGAACTTGAAAGGCTCCAGAGAACTCAACAGATATTTTGATACTTTTAACCAAAATCATAGTAATCTGGATAATGGAAAATTCAACTCAAATTCAACATAAAGGGAGTTGTGTTTTCCTGGAAGTAGCCTTCACTTTTTAGTCCAACAGCAGCAAGACACGGAAGCCCAGCTGCCCAGATGAGACACTTCAAATACCACATGATTCTATCTGATGTTTAGTCTGTATCAGTAATTTCCTAAACTTGTATACATGTTGGTTTCCCTTATAATTAAAAGACATATTCTAAATATATTTTGTGAAAATGAGTCAGAGATGGCTTTACTTGTTTTTAAGTAATGTAATAATTAGTAGGCCAGATGGCTCTTAGCTTAGAAATATCAGGAAGCACGGAAATTTCAGCGACAATGAGCAGTCTGATGAAAACACATTGATTCTACTGTATGGGTAAGGCTGAACTAGACCAGTGTTTGTGAAACAGCCTAAAAATATCCTTGAATTGTATCCCCCCTTTTCACTTGTCCCAGAGAGTTTATAAGAGGCCAAGCTCATCTACAGCTGCCCAGACATGATTGGAAGCCAAGGAAATGCTTCTCTGTGCTTTGTCTTACAACTCTCTTTACTTTATAAATGCCTTTGCAAGAGAGAATGTATTCCTTGAGGGATCTTCAGGCCTATTAACTTGTGTTTGATTTGACTAGGTTTTATCCCCAAGGTGTCTTCAGAAGTCACTATCTTGTATAAACAAAGGTTAGCTACCCTTTGAGACATAGAGTCTTAAGAGTTGACAGGAGTGAATGCCCGTAGGTAAGCTGAAACTTGCTGACGCATGCCAGAAGGCAGAGAGCATCATGTGAGTCTTCGAGGAAGACACCATGTACGAATCACAGAAAGTCAGAGTTAGAAGAAACTTCAGAAATGAGAAACTGAGGCCTAGAAATGTCAAGTGACTCAATGAAATCCCACAAACCTCACTCCTTTGCCAGGATAGATAAGAAAGGCAGACAACAAAAACTCCCACTATAGTTGTGTGGTCTGACAGGCTCTGGTTAGGGGTACTGACTCAGCAGAGGAAAACCATTTTCTACATTTAAATTTAGTTTCAGGACTTCAGCACTTACTGGAATCAAAAACTGTCCTGGACTGCTTCCCTCTGTATGAGGTTTAAAGCTATTTCCCTCATTGTTGTTGATATAACTCTAGGTTCTTTGGCAGTGAGCAGGTAAACCTCTGAAATGTGGTAGACAATATGTAGTTACAATCCTATGCTTAAATTCTGGGAAATGCTTCTTTCCTTTGGCTAGAATAATTTTGATTGTTTTCAGCAAAGCTGTTTTTGTATGTGCATGTCTTGATGCATGTACACGCACAAGAAACATTCTTTGGTAAGGAGAGGAAAGTGTCTAGACTTACAGGTTAAAAACAACAACAATAAAACCTCAAGAATCACTCATGAAGCTAAACTAACACTTATAAAACCCAACATTGAATGAATTTCTATTCACAGTCATCAAAGGCTAAACGTATCATAGAAAACACTTCAAAAGTGGCAAAAAGATGAAAAGATTTCAGAAGTTTGGAACTCATGTTTGGCTCAGTTTATTGAACAAAGAGATAAATAGAGGTGATGATGTTATTAGACGAAGTTTGTGATAATTGGATTTTATACCTAATAAGTATATAATTTTCTGACCATAGAATTGTTAAGAGAGTGACTTTCGCATTTCTCTCTACTATTAGATACATGTGTTTCTGCTCATTGTGTTTACGGAGAACAGCAGCATGTACCTTGTAGGGGAAGCAAGTATTAAGACTGTTGCAGCCATTCCACTACACTGGGCCCTGATAGATAGTTGCAGAGAGAGGCACTAATCAAATCTCTTACCTGGAGAACCTTGACATTTATTGACAGACAAAATAAACTTACCTACATATTTTTTTAAAAAAACTTGTGAACATTCATGAAATAATGTCATGAATGTGATATAAGATTTAGAAATGGATTTATTATCATTCAGTTTATACTTTGATTCTACATCAATTACAATGTATATGATGTCTTGGGTATGGACCATAAGGAAGAAGGTTGGCTATGTGTTGATCACTGTTGAAACTCTACTTTTGCATATGTTTGAAAGTCTCATACTCCCAAATTTAAAAAAAGAACCAGATTCCAACTTTGTTACTATCTGACTACTTGAGGGGGTAGCATTTTATCTCAGCAAGAACACTATTATCACATTCTAATTATCTTTGCCACCTTTCACCTGGTTGCCAAATAAAATCTTTCCTCAGTCAGCAACCTTAAATTCTATTATTCTCTTGATCTCTATCAATGCAAATATAATCCCAAATGCTCTGCTCTCAATCTTTTGTCAACCTGCAGGTATTAAAATGGTTATACAACCATTCTCTTGATAAAGGTCATAGTGGGAAGTAGTCACACAAAATTTGCTTTGAAATTCTAGAAAATCACCATTAAGGATACATGGCAGAGAGCTTTCTCAATCAGTTGGGATGACTCTCAATGCGTTATTAAATAGTAGATGGAATTTTTACTTCACAGCCTCTGTATCACTGTCTTTGTGACTAGAGTGTCCTTACTCTTAGTTTGAAGTGGTAGCCCTAGGAAAGTAATACAGAGATCCAGAAAAGAGAACTAGAACTAACTGGAAGAAAGTAAAAGGATAAACTTCGTAATCATTAGAAAAAGCTCAAGAGTGTGAAGGGTTGAGTTATGAAATCATTAGCCTTTGTAATTGGAGTAGTGGTTCAGTGGCTGAATGGTCAGGAGGGAAAGTTCATTGCATGAACTTGAATGTCTTTTAAGACTGTTATGTTTTTATTTTCTCAGATTTACATATTTCTGACTATATTTTTCTGGAATCACTTCTCAGGAATTCCCAGATTTTACTCACAGTATTGTTCCTTATTTCTGGTTGGGTTTAGAACAATATGGTTAGATCCAAACAGGAAGATTAATTTTCAAGATAGGAAAAAGCCAATGTTGATCTTGCCTGGAAAATATAGATTGAGAATACCTGGAAGAGCTTCCTATCTCTTCAGCCATCTCCCTGAAGTTGATTCATCTGATGCTTTCTCCACTTAAACAGGAAAATTATTTCTACAGGCAAACAAATATTATAACCTCTTTTGAGCCACTAGCCTGCCCAGGGACTCAAAACTCTCATAATTGCAGTTGGCCGTAAAGTCAGTTATATAATTTCCCTTGCCTTGGAGAAGGTAAAGAATTAATACTTTGAATCCAATTAGGTTATCTGATTAGATGGCTTTTAGGAAGCCACAGGTAAGTGTTGTTAAACTGGGTTTGAAACTCTTTGCATTATCACCCACGACCTTATGTGCTCTTGATTCTTTTCTTATCTTCCTGTGCCTGATCTTTAAATTCTGCAGCTCTTAAAAGCTCAGATATAAAACCTTTCATTTCTCACTTTGTACTCTTTCCCTGTGTGATCTCATCTCTTTCTATTTAACCCCCATCATCTCCCCCAGCCCCTGATTGTTCTTTTTATCTCTACAGTTTTGTGTTTTAAAGATGTCATATAATTAGGATCAATCATATAGTACATAGTATTTCCAAATTGTCTTCTTTCACTTAGTAACATCATGTATTTAAGGCTCCTCTGTGTTTTGTCATGGCTTAATAGGTTTTCTTGTCTCCCCCCCCCCCCAGCACTACATGATTTTTATTGTCTGATTAATTATCCATTTACCAAGGATATCATGGTTGCTTCCAAGTTTCAGCAATTATGAATAAAGCTGCTATAAATATTCCTAAATAATGCACATTTTTAAATAAACAATTTTTTGACTCATTTGGGTAAATATCAAGGACTGTGATTAGAGTATGTTTAATTCGATAAAAAAACAAACTGCCAAACTGTCTCCAAAGTGGCTGGTTTCCCACCATTTTATATTCGCACCAAAAATCAATGAGAGTTCCTATTGTGATGCAGATAGGTGTTCAGTAGCATTTCTTTAATGTGGAGCATCTTTTCAGATACCTAATTGCCATCTGCATATCTTCTTTAATGAGGTGTCTGTTAAAGTCCTTGGCCCATTTTTTTATAAGGTTGTCTGTTTTCTTATTGTTGAATTATAAGAGTTGCTTGTATATTTTGGATAATAGTCCTTTATCAGATATATTTCTTGCTTTTTTCAGTCTTAGGTTACTTGGTGGAAAACAATGCAATCAATTGCATCTTGCTCCAGTCTAATAACCCTCAAATTAGTTGCCATTAAGTTGAGAAAGAAATGGGGAGGCAAGAAGGTGGATAGGCAAAGAAGAAAGTCAGGCTGAACAAACTGTATCTAGAAAAGAGTACTGAATGTTTCCTGGACACGGGAATCACTGGTAGAAGAGTACAACAGAAGCTTTGTAAGTTTCTGAGGAAATTGCATTGTAAAAGAAATCATAAGACATATGAAAATACATTTGTTTGTTATGTTGAAAAGATGATTGGGCTCCTTTTGAACAAGCAGGTAATGGACATACTCTGCCATGTCCATTTCAGTGCCCAGCCTTGTGCTTGGCATTGGTGCTAAATGAATATTTGTTTTCTCTCATACCGTATGTCTCCACTTAATGATGGTTTTATGTTTCACTTCTAAGTATTAGACCCCTAGAGCTAGGAATAAACTGCTGATATCTATGTTTTGGAGCTCCCTCATGACAGGGGCTGCAGGAACTTGATAACTAGTAAAACCTGAGATGGTATTGGGAGAAGAAAATATGTTAGTTATCATGGCATAACTAGTGAGACTACTTATTTTCCATGAAGAGCTACTGCTTCTCTCTTCCAACGAATTCATCTGATTATCTCAAGTGATCCAAGACAGACCTGGAAATGACAACGTTTACTTACAAGTTATTCATAGTAAAGACCTCCCCTCCCCTTTTTAACTTTTGAACACTCATTTTGCTCCCTAGGAAAACCTTTCAGAGTTTTTATTACAATTAAAGTCAGAGTTTATGGTTTGAGTAATACTTACAGGGACTATAGGCAGAATATTTTAAAAGATCTGTCAACAAAATAGGAAGCAACCTTGAGCAGAGGGTGTTCTTTGGCTCTTTGATTTTTTGACAAAGCTTTGCTTGGTGCCTTGGTTCTAATGAAATGACCACATTTCTGTTTGTGCTTCAGAGGTTTCTGGAAGACTAGTAAACAGCAGTATTAACCTGCCACTGCCTCTAATCTTTCCAAATCCTGGTGCATCCAGCTGGCTGTCTCATTTAAGAAATAAAAAAAGAAAGAAAGAAAGAAGGAAGGGAGGGAGGAAAGGAGGGAGGAAGGAGAGAGAGAGAGAGAGAGAGAGAGAGAAAGGAAGAGAGAGAGAGAGAGAGAAAGAAAGAAAGAAAGAAAGAAAGAAAGAAAGAAAGAAAGAAAGAAAGAAAGAGGAGAGAGAAAAAAAAGGCAAGTAGGGATGGGAAAAGGGAGAGAGAAAAGGTACTATAGTTCACCTTCCCTTGGGTTTCCACTGGGGATGTGGCTGCTTCTACATAGGGAAAGCCTGCCCACGTGATCCGCATTGCCTTTCCAAACTTTCCTTGTTCTCATTCTTTCACTTACCTTTCTGTTCCCGTTACATCCTCTCCTCTATAATCCACTAAACAGAAACAAAATTAGATTCAGTAAGAGGTAGAAATTCTGGAAACTCATGACCACAAACTCTGTTTGTGAGATAACAATAGTTTCTAAATTTAAAAAGAAAGAAAGGAAACTAATTTACTACTGACCCAAGATAATAGTCAATGCAGGCCCTTGCTAGAGAATCTCCCTTTCCCCAAATCTGCCAAGGAGGTAAAAGCACAAGAAAAGAATACCTCTCCCGGAGCCTTCTTACTCTGTTTCTTCCCCTCCATTTTTAGTGTCCCATTCTATGTTTACTCAAAGGTTCCACAGATTATTATCTCATTCTGAAACCATTGTTTATTTCTAAGATGATGAAAGTTATTTTCCTGGCACCTAGCTGTAAAGCCAGTGGCCAAGGCTACTATCAGAGCCACCTGGCCAATGCAGGTTTGCATTAGATTCGGACAGTCAGTAATGAAGCAACAGAGCCAAGGGAACTGGTGAGCCATCAGCTTTAATTCTAGCTTGCACCCGGCAGGCAAGCAAAAACACACACTGGGCTCCAAAACCCACTCATTCAGTGCTCACAAAGCTACTGACTTATCCGAGTTTCCTAGAATCAAAGGTTTCTAGCTCACCAGACTTATTCACCTCTGTTCCCCATCTCCTCCAGCACAAACTGCACAAATTGGCTTCTTCCTCAGCATTCCACCGTCTTGGCTGCCTCCTCTCCTCCACATGACCTTAATCTGCTCTCCTCTTTTAATACTAATCCCAGGAACTGAGAGAGAGAGCAAGCTCCCGGCCTGCCCCACTTTATAACGTAGATTCAAAACCTTTAATCCAATCTACAAACAAGAAAACCTCTGATACAAAGTCACTTACCTGAGGCATAATGGGATGATTCCTCATGAGAGTGCACCACCCTCCATCATGCAATCAGTCAAGGGTGTGGGGAAAAGCTTACTCTTAAAACTAAGGCGTAGGCTATAACGACCTGGCCTGCCCAGAGCCTGTCCCCCAAAACACATTAATATTAATGGACTTGCATGTGGGCAGCGCCATCTTTAACAAAGTGAGCATAATATATTTTATCTTCCCAATGCTAGCCCATACGAGAGACTTAGAAAACACTAGTCCCCATTAGTTAAGAATAAAGTGACCTAATGGACTAATTTCACAATGTGGTGTTATAGTTACTTCCAATAATCTCAGTTTGGCCCACAAAGTATTTCAACAAGATCAAAAAATACTCTATTAAGGAAGGAAAAGTAAGGCCCTCTACCTCTCATCCCTGAGGAGGAAGAAACAAGAAGAATGCAAGGGAAGGGAGCCTGCAGGGGCAACTGAGTCAGCCAGTTATAGATTAACTACTTCCTATAGTTCTCTGAAAGGGTGACTGGGGCCACTTGCTACACAAAGCAAGGAAGATAGAACTTATCTGAAAAAACCCTTTTCCCTTGTCTTTTCTTAAAAGCTTTTAAGAAACAATGTTTACATACTTTAATTTAAAAATTCCAATACTTATCCTCTGAACCCACCTAAACTCACCCTTACATCCTGAAGTCATGAGACTGATGTATACCTCTAGACAAAGGGATCACGAGCCCCTTGCATGAAAACCTGTGTTCTGTAAAGGGTATATAACCTGTAAGAAAATCAACTTCAGGAAGTATATGTTTGGTTGTCACTTTTGGGGTCACGCTGCTCCACAGGTTAAATAAATCCTACTTCCTTCATCAAATTGGGCGTTTTTGTCCTCCTTCGATTCCTGCAAAACTATAAAAGTGAGAAGTCTGACTCAGTTTTTAAAAAACTGTTAAATCTTCTAGAGGCAGATCCACTGCTTTCTTTAGACCAGTGGTTCTTAACCTGGGTTCTATCGAACTCTAGGGGTTCGATGAGTCGGTCTCAGGGGTTCAGAGAAGCCTCTGCCATGGAGGCCAGAATAAAGTAATACTGTAATTTGTTGTGAATTCATGCACTTTGTTGGTTTTGTTCTTTGAGCAAGGTGATGTTCATGCACGGGTCAGTTTGTGCACCAGTAAAAAAACATATACCTATGTCTTGAATTTGGAAAAAAAATCATATTTTATTTATCACTAAAGAAGGGTTTGGTGAATGCGCATATGAAACTGGCGGGTTCGGTACCTCAAAAAAGGTTAAGAACCACTGCTTTAGACTAACTGTGACTTTTGGTTTGCCACAGATGCCACCACAACCTGTTTTATACTCCGTCTACTTCATTCATATTGGTTACCTGTTTGACCCTGCATAGAGCTTGAATTTGCAACTTCTGACCAAAAGAAATAACATAACTCTAAATTTTATGTGCCCCCTCCTCCAGGCAGTTCCCCCTGATTCCTAACCCACCCTTTCCCTAGGATAGATGTCCTCATCTCATAGCTTCACTCACTCGTGCCTGTTTTCCTTTTCTTAATTTCTCTGCCCCCGTCCCCAGCAAATTGAAAGTATCTTGGATGTGGAGAGCTTTAATGTTCTCTGTCACTCTAGCACTGTCAAAGTGATAAATAATGCCTGGCAGGGAGATTAGCTCTCACCAGCTCAGTATTTGCTTCTCCTAGCTTATCCTATTGAACTTCAGTAGTCTCCCCTTATCCGTGATTTCTCTTTTGGTAGTTTCAGTTACCTGCAGTCAAACCATGGTCCAAAAATAATAAGTGGAAAATCCAGAAATAATTCATAAGTTTTAAATTGCACGCTGTTCTGAGTGGCGTCATGAAATCTCTCACCATCCAGATCTATTTCACCCAGGATGTGAATGAACCATCCCTTTGTCCAGCATTCTGCAGTATACATTGCCTGCCCATTAATCACTTAGTAGCTGACCCAGTTATCAGGCTGACTATTGTGGTATGTGTTCCAGTAACCCTTATTTTACTTAATAACATAACTTTTATTACAGTATACTTTTACAGTTGGTCTCTTTTATTAGTAGTTATTGTTTTAATCTCTTACTGAGCCTGATTTATATATGGTTTGGTACTGTCCACAATCTCAGGCATCCATTGGGGGTCTTGGAACAGGTCCCAAACAGATACAGAGGAAATTACTGTACTTCCAAAGGTTTTCTAACTTATTATTGCTTTATCCAAGTCTATCCGGTTCTGTGATTTTCTCTGGAGGATTTCTTTTGAGGCTATAGTTAGGGCAGCCAACAGAGAGATAATTCTACATAAACAGTTACTTGGAAAAGTGGTAAAGTACTACTTATATAACTCAAAACTCTGTAATAAAGCTCCACTTAGGAAGCAACCATTTGGAGCAGAATACACATCTTCATGATACATTTTCTTTGTCTTAACAACTCCTGCTCTCCCTTCAAGGCACGGTCTAAGTGTTCTCTCCTCTTGAAGACTGTATTTCATTTTTCCAGGCTATGATTCTATATAATACTTTGGCAACTTTATATTTTGGTGCTTAATATAGCACTTGATTTATTTTATTCAGTGGTCTGTGCAACAGACTCTACATCTTAATCACCTGGGTAACCCACTAGCCATTGAAGCCAAGCACATAAAAGGTGCTCAGTAACTATGGAATAGATTAAAATTGCTTCAAATTTGGAATCATTAAATGAACTTAAAATTGTTGCTATATGAAATTATGAAAAAAAATACTAGATTGCATAACTCATTTATATCTGCACAACTCAGCAGATACTTTAGCATATGTTTTGGTAATTTTCGGTTAAAAATTTAAAAGTGCACATCATTTTTTGACCAATTCAGCTATCTTTTCCCCTAGGGAAATTTCAGCTAATGTGCTGAGATACTCCTAGAGCCATATAATTAGGTAGACACAATCATTTTCTGAGGTTGACAGACAAGTGCAAGATGGCTTGTGTCAAAAAAGGCAAAGTCACCCCTCTTCCTTAGTAGAACAGCTGGGGAAAGACCCAGGTGAGGCAGTTTCCAAAGCCCAAGTTCTCTTTTTTCCATCTTCCTGGTAGAAACTATTGCCCTCAGAAGCAGAGGCCTCTTCTCTCAGAGCTGCCACTTAAGGTGTCATGAAAAATGACCCTGAATAACCATCACAGGAGTACTTAAAACTTTCCTTTTAATTTCTTTTTATTTTATTCATTTTAGAGAGGAGACACAGAGTGAGAGAGAGAGAGAGTGAGAGAGAGAGAGAAAGAGAGAAAGAGGGGAGGAGCTGGAAGCATCAACTCCCATATGTGCCTTGATCAGACCAGTGCAGGGTTTTGAACTGGCGACCTCAGTGTTCCCAGGTCGACGCTTTTATCCACTGCGCCACCACAGGTCAGGCCAGGAGTACTAAAACTTTGCATGCTCTTAGCAAGACTCCCCCCCCCCACATCTCTCAAATGACCCATCTTTGTCCGCAGTACCTGACATGTCTTTATCCCTGTTTATGTCATTCCCTGAAAGAAGCATAGAGCTGGCTCCTAGGAAAACACTTATTCCTCCAGACACTAATCTTTATAAGGCACTGTGAATCCCTTCCTTCGCTCCACCTCTCACTGACCCCCAATGCCTGAAATTCTCAGTGCTGATCCTTAGAACTCATGACCAGTGATCAATAGACACTTCTGTGTCCTCAACATTTTCTTCTGAAGGTTTCCTTTCATCTCTACACCTCTTGAAGACAGTGTCCTCTACAACCCCCTGCAATGGTTTTGCTTTTCTTGGACCACTGGCCTGCAGTAAGGCATTGGAAGGTGTCTTTTTTGCCCCACATTGTCACTATTTTATGATTCCATGGAAAGCCCCTTGTTTGAATCTCAAGCCATCAATTTACTCATCCCTTGTTTTTCTTCTAGTCATCTACTTTCCTAGGTCTTTTTCTTTTATTCCTTGAAGATTTTAGTTCTTAGCTGTCACTGTCTCCTAAACTAATTATTAATTATATCAGTATGTACATCAATGATTTTTTCAGTTCCCTGGCTTCTTCCTCTCCAGAAACCTAGTCTTCACCTTTCTCAGGCACTCATTTCTATGATCATAATTCTAATCTTTATTATTATAGAAATAGTTTCTCCTCATGACCTCATTTTCACATTTCCCACTGCCATAAAACAACCTCTTATTTACTTCCTCCAACTCCAAGTATCCTTTATTGATGGTTTTTCATATTGTTTTGTTTCATTTTTTTAATTAAGTGAGAGCAGAGGAGGCAGAGAGATAGACTCCCACATATGCCCCTATCTGGATACACTCACAAGCTGGGGTGATGCTCTGCCCATCTGGGGCATTGATTGCTTCATTGCTTGGCTGCTCAGCAACCCAGCTATTTTTAACACTTGAAGCAGAGGCTATGGAGCCATCCTCAGTTCTGGGGCCAACTCACTAGTATCAATTAAACCATGGCTGTGGGAAGGGAGAGAAAGAAATAGAGAGAAGGGGAAGGGGGTGGAAAAGCATATGGTCACGTCTCCTGTGTGCCCTAACTGGAAATTGAACCCAGGCCATCCACAAGCATGGCTAGTGCTCTACCACTGAGCCAACTGGCCAGGGCTATGGATGGTTTTCTTTAGTTTTTTCTGTGGTTTTCAATTGAGGGAAATCTTAACACACACACCCCAACTCCCCAAGAGAAGTTTGGAAATGTCTGAATACACTTGTGGTTGCCAAGAATGGATGCTAACTAAGATAATGCTACCGGAATCTAGTAAGTAGAGGCCAGGGATGTTGCTAAACTACCTACAATGCAAGAGACAGCCCTCTACAACAAAGTGTTATCCAGCTCAAACTGTCAGTAGTGCCAGGTTGAGGAAATCTACTTTATATGACCAGGATCTACAATCTGTTGATTCTACTTTGGTGTAAGGGATTGAGCTTTGTCCTCCCCAAAAAGAGATGTTGAAGACCTTACCCTTGGTTATTTGAAATTAATATTTATTTGAAGAGAGAGTCAGTGTAGACATAATTAGTTAATCTAAGATGGGGTCATGCTAGAGTAGGCTGGACCTCTAATCCAATATGACTGGTGTCCTCATATAAAGAATACCCTGTGAAGACTGAGACACAGGGAGAACTCCCATGTGAACAATGAAGATTGGAGTGATTTATCTACAAGTCATGGAATGCCAAAGATTACTGCAGACCACCAGAAGCTAAGATGAGGCAAGGAAGATTGTTCCCTGCATGTGTCAGAGAGAGCATGGCTCTGCTAATACCTTAATTTCAGACTTCTCGCCTCCAAAACTATGAGACAGTAAGCACCCCATTTAGTGGTACTTTGTTATAGTGGTTCTAGGAAGCTAATGCCTATGGTTTCACTGGACTTACTCCATCTCTGTCCTCCTTTACTGCTTTGTCAAGCTTGAATAATGGTGGTTGCTAAAGCAATGGAATCAGCAAACTTGTGCAACACCTCGTTATTCCAATAGGAAGGAAAGAGATTGAAATCTGGACGTGTAATTTCATCTATCCAAATCAAGTGATATAATATCATTAGTATATATAATAAAGTTTGAGTAAGATGAAACTGGGAAAAGGACCAGGACTTACGTAATATGCTAAATTGATATACCAATGGGTTCTCCATTGATATAGCAGAACTGCTGAAAAGGGGCTTACCCTGTACACCTGAGCTAAATCTTCCTGAAATATCCTGTGTATTGGTTCACATCTTCCAGGTGTTGATTCCTTGATCAATGACCAGTAACCCCAGTCCACAGCATTGGTATCAAATCAATGACCGAGGACTATGACTATATAATCTCAGCTGCTGTGGTGAAATGATGATTCTGTTTTAATTAGTTAAGTAAAGGCCTTGCAAACCTGAGACTGTACACAAAAATAAACATATAGGTGAAGAAAAATAAATATAATGTTATTGTTTTTCTGCACACATTTATTTTATAAAAATATAACAAAATATTTAACTGCTTTATGTATGCTTTGTATTAAATATATTTAAAAGCAACTAACATATATAGTGGACAAACAGGGTTTTACCCATTTATGTTTGCAGTTGGTTTTCAATAGTTAAGATAATCTGATTTACTAAATTTATGAATCTATAACTTTAAGACTAAAGTTAAGAACTTTAAGTTGTTAAAATGCTTAAGAGAATCATGTAAATTTATGTTTTGTTTTTTTTTTAATTTTGAGAGGATGTTTATTAAAGATGGGGAAAGTGAAACAAGGAAGGGCTTAGGATAGAAGAAGCAACAGGAAAGTCTCAGCAGGGCAGCTTTGGCTCTCTAGAAATGCCACAGAAAAGACATAGAAATGCCACAGAAAAGACATGAGCCTAGAAGGGGCTGCTGGTAGCTCACTGAAAAGTCAGAAAGAGGAGGCCTTGTAGCAGTCAGGGGGTTGGCCTGAGACAGGCTGTTGCTGTCTGCAGCTCCTTTGGTTGCAAGTCTCTTAAGGACCCTTAAAGTTTAGGAGGAAAGAGTAAAGATGTGTGCCTGAGAGGGAAGAAAGGCATGGTGTACTCTCAAGAGGGAGAGTGTGCTATCTAAGTGTTATTATTATCTTTATTATAATTGTATATGTGTCTAAGATGATTTGGTTTATAGGGTTTGTATGTCAACTTTCTCAGGTTCTTGAGGAAATTCATTATATGAAATGTTAACTGTACATGGAAATATTGATGGGAATGTAATTTACCAGGTCTGTAAAATGTATTTCCATACATAGAAATGTTCAAATTACCGAATTTATGCATTCATTTGTTGAATTATATCCATTTAAAATATAAAGAAATTAAGTTTATATGAGGAAGGAGGGGCAGCCCCCCACCCCCTTCACTGAGAAAGAAGAAAAGAAAAGAATGCAAAGGGAAAGGAACCTGGAGGGGTAACTGAGTCAGCCAGTTATAGATTAACTACAGTTATTTGAAAGGTTGCCTGGAGCTGGGTGTAAAACAAAGCTAGAAGAATAGGACTTGTACAGAGCTGAGACCAGTGTTCTGGAAACCCCCTCCCCCATCAAAACTTACCCTTCCCTCCTGGAGTCTAAGAATGATTTATACCTCTAGACAAAGGGACCACAAGCCCCTTGCATGAACACATGTATTCTGTAAAAGGTAAATAAGATGTAAAGAATCTAACTTCTGGGAGCTCATGGTTTAATGCCTCTTTTGGGGTCACACTGCTCCACCAGCTATTAATATCCTACTTCCTTCATCAACTTGCCTGGGTATCTCTGTCCCCCTTGATTCCTGCTACATAGTATCTAAAGAATTTTATGCACGTTTTGTTTGTGAAATATATAAGCTAACCTAACAATGAACAAGTACAAACTGTCCTTAAATTCAATCTAAAAATTCTTAATTTACTAGATTTTTTGCAATTGCATTTAAAAGCTTACAAAAAGCAAGGTTTTTAATTTAAAACTATGATAACACAAGCTACTGCATTGTTTTCTTCACAAAAAAAGCCCCTATGAGATTACAAAAAATATATTCAGCTGATGTCAGCCTGAGAAGAATCCAAAAAATTTTTCTGATGAGAGTGCCTGAGGGTACAAAGAAGGAATCTGGGTTAGCTAGACTAGAAAAGGCCTGAGAAGGAGTGAGGAATGACAGTTTGTAGAGGACCACGGAACTTCAGTTTTATTGGATCATAAAAAATGGTAGATGCCAAACTCCTTAACTGGAAAACTATGCAAGAGGCAGCTGAAGAAATGCTCCTTAAACTTCTCCCACTTTTAATGCACACACACATACTAAGCATCATAAGAATGAATTTAACTGGCTTTTCCCAGTACTGCTTTCCATGAAGAGGCCTTGGTGGTCCCTCTGATCCCGCCTATGCCTCTATTCCGTTCCTCAGTTCACATTGTTCACTGGATTCCCCAAATGAGTGAGATCATATATTTTTCTTTCTCTGCCTGGCTTATTTCACTTAACATAATTATTTTTAAGTTGTTCGGCAGATAAAATATAATATGCTCACTTTGTTAAAGATGGCGCTGCCCACATGGAATCCCATCACCCAGGTGATATTATTTGCCCTTATGCTTGAGATGGCTGTGGGGGAAAAGCAGTAATGTAGGCAGGCCAGGTCATAGCCTAAGGCTTAGTTTAAGAGTAAGCTCTTCTCCACACCCTTGACTGATTGGATGATGTAGGGTGGTGATGTAGGGAGGAATCCCATTATGCCTCAGATGGGTGGCTTTGTATCAGCAACTTTCTTGTATGTATAATTGGATTAAAGGTTTTGAGTCTGCTATAAAGCGGGAGAGACCAGGAGCTTGCTCTCTCCCTCTTGGTTCCTGGGTTCCTGAGATTAGTATTAGAGAGCAGAGCAGATTAAGGCCATGTGGAGGAGAAGCAGCCAAGATGGCAGAGTGCTGAGGAAGAAGCCAGTTTAAGAGTTTGTGCAGGAGGAGATGGGAAACAGAGGTGAATAAGTCTGGTGAGCTAGAAAGCTTTGATGCTAGGAAACTCGGATAAGTCAGTAGCTTTGTGAGCACTGAATGTGTGGGTTTTGGAGCCCAGTGTGTGTTTTTGCTTGCCTGCCGGGTGCAAGCTAGGATTAAAGCTGATGGCTCACCAGTTCTTGGCTCCGGTGTTTCATTACCGACTGTTCGAATCTAATGTGAACCTGCGTGGGTCGGGCTGCTGTGATCCTGACTGCGGCTACTGGCTTTACATAAGTCCATCCATGTTGTCGCAAAAGGTAAGATTTCCTTTTTTTTCATGGTCCCATAGTATTCCACTGTGTATATGTACCACAGCTTTTTAATCCACTCATCTACTGATGGACACTTGGGCTGTTTCCAGATCTTGGCTATTGTAAACAATGCTGCCATAAACATAGGGGTGCATTTCTTCTTTTGAATCAGTGATTTGGTATTCACAGGATATATTTCTAAAAGTGGGATAGCTAGGTCAAAAGGCAGTTCCATTTTTAATTTTTTGAGAAACCTTCATACTGTTTTCCACAGTGGCTGCACCAGTCTGCATTCCCACCAGCAGTGCAGGAGGGTTCCCCTTTCTCGACATCTTTGCCAGCACTTATTTTGTGTTGTTTTGCTGATGAGCGCCATTCTGACTGGGAATGAGAGGATGGGATCAGAGAAGGGAAAGAGATTGGTGAAATTATATATACATAACACAGCTTTATAGAGAGCAGAAAAGCAAGTCCTGAAGGGAAGGGGGGAGGGGGAAAAGGGGATGTTGAGGGAACACGGGGATGGGGGAGATGTATTCGGTGGGACACTTGAATCTATGTAAACACAATAAATTTAAATCAATAAAAAAAAGATGCCTTGGTGAGAAGTGCCAGTTAGAAAACAAGGTTTTGGTTTGTGCTTCCTTCAGCAGGGCTTGGTTCCAGCTCTGTGGTTCAAAAAACAGAGCTCAATTGTCTCTCTCTCTTCCCTCTCTTTTTAACCTACTAAGTTTCCTGGCAGGAGGTGGTACCACAGCAGGCCTCCTCCCGTTTTATCTAGAGCGTCTCCACCTACATTGAGGTCAGCACATGGGCATGAATGGGAAGAAGCCTTAAGCAGATCATGAGGAAACATGATTGAATGGTATAAACCACAAACCAGTGAGACCTTTGCCTTGCCGCTGGCCTTCTCAGACACTTCACACCCCTCCTCCACGGCCTGACCACTTCTCCTACAGGGCCTTCTCCCTACGGTTCTCACCACTGTTCAACCACAGGATCTTCCAGTCCTCCCACGCATCTGGGCCTTTGCTATTTTCTCTGACTCAAAACCTCTGTCTTGTCCACTCCTATACTTCCAGTGTCCAGAACAGTATCTCCACATAATAGCCACTCAGAGAATACAAGTGGGTGCCTAAATGAAGAACAGGAAAGATGTTCTTTCAACTGGTCTCTTCAACATTTTCCATTTTAGTTCACCCAAGGGGCAGAGAAGACCCTCCCAGGCAGCACCAGACTTGCCTTCTGCATAAGAGAGATTCTGCCACCGTTCTTCAGGCAGCTTTCTGGAAAGAACAAAAAACAGTCTGTTAAAAGCACAGATGAGCCCTGGCCGGTTAGCTCAGTTGGTTAGAGCATTCTCCCTATCTGCCTAGGTTGCCTGGCCACATACAATAGTCAACCAATAAATGCATAATTAAGTGGAACAACAAAGTGGTGTTTCTCTCTGTCTCTCTCTCTTAAATTGATAAAGAATAACATAACAAATAAAGACACAGATGGACTCTGTGTACTCAGTGTTTTTCTCATGGTGGGTATCTCTATGTCCTACCCAGCTCCACAGAATAAAAGACCAGGAAAAAGGAGTGCCAACCTAGCACACAAGAACCTTAGATGGAGGCTGACTTTTCTATTTTCTATTTACTAACTTTTCTATTTTCTCTGTGACCTGGAACAACCTGCTGATCTCTCTACATCTCTTTCTCTATATGTAAAAATATTTAAAGACTACATTTTGGCTCAGAAGGGGCAGCGAGTAACAAAGAAAATGTTTGCAAAAATTTACTACAGTTCCTTCTAAGGTGTGTGCTCAAACTATATTAACTGTACTGTGGTTTCCGATGGTGTTCTGTTAGTTATGAAATAAAAAAACATTTCACTTGGTGGGTTTCAAACTGTATTTCAGATGACTGAAAGTTTCTTAGAGACACATTAAGTTCTGTAAATGTGTACTTTAAAAAAAAAAAAATAGATGTCTCCTGACCAGGCAGTGGTGCAGTGGATAGAGCGTCGGACTGGGACGCGGAAGACCCAGGTTCGAGACCCCGAGGTCGCCAGCTTGAGTGCAGGGCTCATCTGGCTTGAGCAAAAAGCTCACCAGCTTGGACCCAAGGTCGCTGGCTCCAGCAAGGGGTTGCTCGGTCTGCTGAAGGCCCGCGGTCAAGGCACATGTGAGAAAGCAATCAATGAACAACTAAGGTGTCGCAACGAAAAACTGATAATTGATGCTTCTCATCTCTCTCCATTCCTGTCTGTCTGTCCCTATCTATCCATCCCTCTGATTCTCTGTAAAAAAATAAAAATAAAAAATATAGATGTGTTGGTTGGTTTTATCTTTTTTAATAAACTTTAGTTTTAAGGTCACAAAATAACTGCCCACCTCCCCCTATACAGCTTTCCCTACCATCAGCACTCTTCCAGAGTGGTACGTTTGTTACAGTCAAGCAATCTACACTGACACGTCATTATAACCCAAAAGTCATATTGTACAATCAGGTTTCACTTTTGGTGTTGTACATTCTACAGCTTTCCACAAATGTACAGGCATACATTAGAGATATTGCAGGTTCAGTTCCAGAACACTACAATACAATCACACATATTTTTTGGTTTCTAAGTGCATATAAAAGTTGTATTTATACTATACATAGTCTATTAAGTGTTAAAGAGCATTATTTCTAAAAATAAAATGTTCATATATTAATAAAAGATACTTTGAGCCCTGGCTAGGTAGCTCAGTTGGTTACAGTGTTGTCCTGATAGGCCAAGGTTTTTTGTTTTACCTCTGTTCAGGGCACATACAAGATCAACCAATAAATGCATTAGTAGGTAGAACGACAATGTTTCCCTCTCTCTAAAACCAATCAATAAATACAATTTGTAAAAAATGCTTTGTTGTTTAAAAATGCTAACCATCTTCTGAACATTCAGCCACTTGTAATCAAGTCTTCTCTTGATGTTGAGCTGCTGACTGAGAGAAGTTGTTGCTTCCATGTTGATGGCTGCCAACTTAATATGATGGTGAGTGCTTTTGTTGGGGTAGTTTGGAAATTTCTTAAAATAAGACAACAATGAAGTTTGCTGCATCAATTGATTCTTGCTTTCATGAATAATTTCTCTGCAGCATGAGATGCTGTTTAATAACATTTTACCCACAGTAGTTTCTTTCAAAATTGGAGTCAAACCTTGCCACTGCTTTATCAACTAAGTTCACGTAATATTCTAAATGGTTTGTTGTCATTTCAACAATCTTCACAGCGTTGTCACCAAGAATAGATTTCATGTCAAGAAACCACTTTTTTTGCTCAGCCATAAATAGGATCTTCTCATCCTTTAAAGTTTTATCATGAGATTGCACTAATTCCATCACATTTTTAGGTTCACTTTTATAATAATAATAATAATTAATATCCCCAAATAATTACTAGAGTAACATTCAAGATCATTGATCACAGGTGAACATAACAAATATAATAATAATAAAATTTGAAATATTGTGAAAATCACCAATATGTGACACAGAGACACCAACTGAGCAAATTCTGTGGGACAAATAGTGCTGATAGGCTTGCCTGATGCCCAGTTGCTATAAACCTTGGGTTTGTGAAGGTGGTATTATCTTGCTTTTTCTGGGCTATATAGTTTTTTCTGGACTACTCTGCAGTAATTTGAGAGATTTGAGCATCACCTTTTGCTCAAATGCTTTGGGAGGAGCTTCAGGCTATGACTAGACTTCCAGTAGACTCACCAAAGGAGCTTAGCCCAACCTCAATCCCTGGAGTCTTCTCATATACCTCATGAAGAAGATTCAGCTGTCACTCAAACTGTCTCAGGAGTACTAGCAAAGAACCTTGGTAACTTGACTCTCAACCTTAGTATTAAATTCCCTTCCCTCTAGCAGAATGTTCACCCCAATAGAACAGAGAAAAAAACTTACAGAGGCTTGGACTGGAGCTGGGTCAAGGCATGCTTTATGGGAGAAGACATGGAGTGAGAACATTGGCAACTGCTCAGAAAGAAAGGAAGCAAGGGATGTGATAAGTTATTAAATATTACACTCTGTTTCTGCTTCAAAAAGACCCACAGAAGAAGAATATTGGACTGAATCAAGAGTCTGAAGATTAAGATGTAGCTGTATAATTGTCTATATTATAAAGATCTTACTGATAATATTAGCATAGAGAATAATTATGACATGGAGTCAACTTAGCCATAAACCTTATTCTTGTACTATTTTTTCTTGCCAGTAATTTTAAGGTCATTATGCAGCAGCTTGAGAAAACTACTTTATGCTAGTATAGAGTGTATAGCAAATATTTTGATAATCTATAATAGAAGCCCTGTGATGGCTTTTTCTTGCATCTATTCCTTGTCTACCTTGGTGCCAGTAACTTATATAGAATTTATGTATTTGAATTATTTTTGTTTCTTTTTTCTGACCCAAAGAAACACTAATAGATCTTGAGTGTTGTTGTATTTTAGAAGTCTGAAGTCAGTAAAATGAAACCCAATATCAAGAATTAGAGACAAGTAACTTGTGTGGAAGGAATGTAAACAAGAAAACATTGGGTCTTATTGATATTAATCAAATATAAGGTGACTAAAAATGATTTGACTTTAGGTGATGGGTATACAACCTAATTGACTATTCAAATGATATAGTGATGTTTTCCTGAAGTCTATGTACACTTGTTGATCAATGTACTCTGTTGAAGTTAATTTTCTAAATTTAAAAAAAAAAAAAGGTCTTGTCTCTACCTAAAGTGATTCATTAAAACTCGTCATGCTCTGTCTTTGTAGGTATCCCTGGCCTTTCTCCTCACCTTGCTCCTAGCCTCCTGGTCTTGGAAGTAGTTTTCTTCAATGACTCCAACCCCCCTACTCATTTGAATAAATTTCTTATTTGGATTATTTCATTTTCAACTTCACTTTCCCCCAAGATTTTGCTTTTAGTTTCCCCTTTTCTCTACAATCTATTCTTTTATGAAGTTTCATGTTACCAAACTCAGAGCCAGTTTTCAGAACCCCAGCCAAAAGCAAAGCCCTCACTCAGATCTATACTTGTTAAGGAAAATAATTTGAACATGGATAATTTTGCAAGAAAATTGAAGGAAAAGGTTAATAGAGCAAGAACCCTTATATAAGTGTGTGAGTTGAGAGAGAGCCCTTTTCAATTTTCAATGATGGGACCCAGCAGGACTGGGTTTTGCAACTCAGGCTCTCCAGAAAGCAGCAGGGTTTCCGCATTCACAGTGCAGATAGTTTGTGCTTGAACTTCTCATTGAATGAGGTCCTAAGCAGAGGATAGGAGCTGCATAGCTCCAGGACAAAGAAAGGTCAAACAGTTACAGCAGTGAATCTAAATTACTCTAGATCCTCATGGAGACCAGAAAGGAAATGGGGGCGGAACAGCACTTAAAGCTGTTAATGAAAGGAAACCACTGTCAAACATTACTAAGAAAGCATTTGCGCTCTTTGTTGTCCTTCCTCTGATGCTCTGCCACCAGGAAGAAAAGCTACAGATGTTTCCACAGTAAAACACTCTGAACATAACAGAGTAGTACAGCTGTGGCGGACAGCTAGACAAGAGCAGAGACAGGATGATGGGCCAGGTATAGAAGGTCACCAGACCAAGGATGGCAGGCCAGCTCCAGGCCCAGAAAAGAAGCAAAACCAGACAAGTGATGCCATGGCTGACCTCAGGACCAGCTGCATTGATTAATAACCCCCTGCCCTAGCGCTGGCCAAACAGGACACACCTGTTTGATACTTACAAAGACAAGAGAGGTGATGAATATGTTATTGAGATCCTCCCCTGGAACCTTCTCTAAAATACCCTCCCTTAAACACCGTTAGGACTATCCCTTAGGACTGAGGACCCAGCCAGCTCTGCCATGCCTCCTTGTCTCCTAAAGCCCATTTCTCCTACCTCTGTGAACTTATAAATAAACTTTCTCTTATATTTTGAGCCTTCGCTTTGAATTCCTTTCTAGCCAAACCTTGAATACCAAGGTTGCTGAACCAAGTTTGACCCCACTGGTCTAACATCTGTTGTTTTTGTTCTTGCCACTGCCCACACAACTATTTTGGACTTGGAGCTAGAAGATCCTGGTTTACATTGTGGCTCAACCATCACTGTGTCCTCTCTTAACCTTATCTTTCCCATTAAAAAAAAAAAAGGTGATATAAAAATATTTATCTCACACTGTTGTTGAGACATATGCAAGAGGTACTGTATTCAAAAATCTTTCAAATACTAAAATCCCTTATTAATTTAAAGTGACATAACTTTTTAGTGTTTTAGCGCTGATGAGGTTCAGACTAAGTATTTGTGATTTAAATGATACAAGTTAGAAAGAAAATATAAAATTTTTAGTCCAAAAAGGTTTGAGTATTAAAAGAGGCTTCCAGCGGGACATAAATAAGAATTTGGAGTCAGACCTCAGTGGAAGTAGAAGATCTGCAACATACTATCTATAATATTACAAATAATCTCTTTTCATGCCTACATGTTTCTTTTTATTAATAATTATTTGCATTGTTTTCAGGGTTGAATAAGAAAGCATTGCAGGGCATAATTTTAGTTTTTCTTCCTTTTCTCCCTTCTATTTCTTGATGTCCTTCTCAGTCTCCCAAACTCATTAAAACCTGAGAAAGGAAATTTACATTAGTGGATGCAAGCATGGGAATATCCTGAAGATTTGTGGAAAATAAATTCTTTCATGGAAGATAATGCTAGACAGTGTCAACATAAGAAACATCCAGGGCACCTGTGGTGGCACAGTGGATGGAGCCTTGGCCTGGAATGCTGAGGTCGCTGGTTCGAAGCCCTGGGCTTGCCTGGTCAGGGCATATATGAGAGTTGATGCTTCCTGCTCTTCCCCTTCTCTCTCTCTCTCTCTCTTTCTTCTCTCTAAAATGAATAAATAAAATCTTTTAAAAATAAAAAGAAAGAAACGTCCAAACCTGTAAGAATTTTTTATGAGTTTATTTGAGCCAAACTGACAATTGCTAGGAAGCAATATCTCAAGAACTTGCGACAATGGCAGTTTTACTATTTATTTTTTATGTCAGAATCAAAGGGGAAGATGTATAGCAGATGCATGAAATGCATTGGTGATAAATTAGGGAGGTGGGAGAAAGTGAAGCAGAAATCTCTGGGGTTGGTTAGAATGTAAAAGGAAGACACATACTTACAAAGACAAGCATAGGATAGTTAACAGTTAACATGATAATAATAACAATGAAAGGATTTGTGGTCTCTGCTTTGGTGTAGTAGTTGTGCTTTGAGAGGTACAGAAAAAGGAAATTTGATGTTTCAAAACTGTGTTATGAGGTATGTTATTGTAAATGCAAAAAGACAACAGACAGGCTCAGTTAAGATCGACTGTTAGCGAAAAATGGCACCCTAAGACATGACTACCCACCTACGAACTGCTTTTAGTTAAAAAGCTTTAATTTGAGACCATCCTATGTGGTTACTTTAGGTCTCTGAGTTTGTAAGGCCACCATACAAGCCTCCTCTGAGCTTGTTAGGTTTAGTATGTACCCTTTTTTTGTTCACAATAGACTCTTTGTAAAGCCAGGGGCCACCACTTTCATGGCTATTCACATGCAGGTTCTCATTGAATTTAGACAGATGGTAAAGAAACAGTGAAGCCAAAAAATGGTGAGCCATTCCTTTGTTAAAGTCTCGCACTGGCCAACAAACAACACACACACACAGGGAAAACACTTCCTTTTTATTCAGAGTTCCCAAAGCCCTGACACATTCTCTGGTTCCACAACCAGGAGAATCTTCTCTGGTTCCTTCTAGAATCAAAGGCCCCACCAGTCTCAGCAGAGCTCGTAATAGCCCCTCAGCTCTGGTTCCCCTTCTGCGCACCTTCTGCCCCTCCGCAAACATGGCTTCTCTCTCCTTCCCTTCTGCACGCTATACAAACTGGGTTCTCCTTCAGCACTCTGTATTCTCTCTGCTCCTTCTGCTCCTCTCTGCAAACATGGCTTCTTTCTGCCTTCTCTCCTTCAGAAAACATTAGCAAAACAATAGCCCTTCCCAAGCAGGAAGGTAATTTGCTATTTCACGTACCACATATACCTGGCACTGCCCAGCCCCCAATATAAACTATAAGCGAGCAAACATAAAAATCATATTTTATAAACTTATTTAACCAACACTCTTTATTTAGATTTTGCATCTATAGTCTGGTATCACTTGTACTCTCCAAAACCCATAATGCTAGATTTAAAAAATTTCAGGTGATGCAAGTAGGACTTAAGTGTACACAGTCATCATTATGAAAAGAGATAAAGAGCTACACTAAAAAATGATGTGTCAATGGCTGTCAGTCTAACCACATAGATTTGTTTTTCCTGAGTTGATACAGAGATGTGCCTCCTGAATTAATAGCCTATACTTTGGGGAATTTATTACCAAGTCTACTAGTTGTTTTATATATGCTTATTTATGGGTACAGTGTCTTATATATGAGTCTGTGGTATGAATAGTCAAGCTTCCATCGGTGATATAATAAGCTGAGAGACTCAGAAAATGACACATTTACTCAACAAATTAAAATGTATATAATTTTTTTTCACATCCAATGTACTGGAAGGATGACTGGGAAGGCAGAACTTAATACATTTTCAGTTCACACGGTTGTTTTGAATAAGACAAGCTCCTTAGGTCTCAAGTCTACTTTGTTCTGCAAGTCATCACTTGCTGCAACTCTCCCAGGGAGGCGGGGTGTTTTATTATTATTTTCTTTTTACTTCCACCGCAAAGCTTGAGAAACCACTACAGGACAAACAAGTTGGCAAGAAGCAATAAATTCAAATGTCTGGCTTTGGAGGAGCAGTAAGCTAAGGATCCCCACTTCTCCCTTGGGAAGGTTTTGGCATCAGGGCTGATATTTGTACATAAATGAATTCAAATGGCTTGAAGGGTAGCAGTGATAGCAATAACCGAGTGCTCTTCAGAGTCAGAGAAGCTTTGTCTCAAGATTTTTCAGACAGGCACAATCTCCTGCACATGGCAGAATCTTTGCATAGCAGCTAAAGAGCACTAATAAGAGGAGAATATGTTGGAAAATGGCTTTTACTTTAGGCCATAAAGCATGGTCTTACACAGTGGGTTTCTAGAGGCAGCTTCACATGCTCCAATTGAAACCAAGAGGCCCTAACACTTGTAACAGGGATGCTATATTACTGATATTAGTTTTACTATCCATAGAATAGAATTAAAATAAGAATATACTAATAAAGTAAGCCTATAAAGTAATTTATATAAAGCCACCATTTTAATCTTAGTATATAATCAGTCCTATGCTTTTACCTCTGGCTGAGTTTTCATTACAGTTCAACAACTTGTTCCCCTTCCAGAATAAGAAATATTAACACTGGTGATGAATCACAGACCTCCAGCTGATGAACATCAAGAGTGAACATCAGAGCAAGAAGAATGGACCTTCTTGCTCTCCTACTATGTTGAGGTTTATAGTTTCAATTCTCTGATAAGGCCAAAAGAATCACAGAAGTCCTGCCAGCCATAAAGATAAGAACTTTTCTACCTCAAAAAGAAACTGCACATCACCTTCCCCCTAGAATTCTCCCCCTCTGAATTCCCCCAATCTCCTATATAAACTGACCAAGACATCTGAGCTATTAAGATGAGTTTTTGAGGACAGAAATTCCCCCATTTTCTCAGGTGGCTGGTACTTGAATAGAACTTTTTTCTTTTTTACCAACACCTGTGTCACAAATATTGGCTTTTCATGTCATGGCAGGCAACAGAACATAAAGGATGGTTTACCTAGTTACATTTTTATTAAATGTAGCTTTAAATCTTAGCTCTAGAAATCATTGCTCTCTCTGTTTATACACCTCAAAGACCTAGCCTTTCTCCTAGATAATTAGCAAGTCCCGATGCAGCAAAGGACAATAGCCTGGACCTGACTAATAGTCACATGGTTCAGATCTCTGGCAGGTTAAAGATACCATCTTGACTTAACTTAGGCTTCAGTTCCTGGGCCCTAAGGTGGAACCACTCTTGCCTACTTTCCCATAAAACCAGAGGGACACAGAAATAGACCTCAGATCTGTTCCCAAGA
The DNA here is from genome assembly GCA_037038555.1 of Rhynchonycteris naso. Classification (NCBI taxonomy): domain Eukaryota; kingdom Metazoa; phylum Chordata; class Mammalia; order Chiroptera; family Emballonuridae; genus Rhynchonycteris; species Rhynchonycteris naso. The sequence goes on along the minus strand of CM073002.1, from coordinate 68,755,838 downwards.
CCTGAAGAAATGACTCATTACCGTTATTCCACTTCCAACCAATCAGCTCTCAGCATGAGTCTGAACTCTTACCCCACAGTGTCTTATGATTTTGCTTTATATAACACTGGGAAACAAAATTTTTGTTGCATCCACAAAAACACTCGTTCATACCCAATTTAAGTGTGCTGATCTCAAATCTGATATTTGTTTTTCTCTGTAAGCTACAGTTTTTTGCAATTCAAGATTTTAGGTTTTCATCTTATTGTAAAATTTTCAACATTTAGTTTAACATAATGAAGTAGAATGTCTTCTTGGGCATCATCTTTGTGAAAATATAATAATTTATATAATCCAGTAAATACACTAAAAGATATTGCATCAGAATTTGTCTACAATTTCAAAATAGAACATACAAAAACACTTATTTTAATCATAAAATTTGTGAAAAACTTATTTAAATTCTATTCAGATAAAAATTTGCGTTTGTAGCTCTTGCATTTGTGTACTTGTTGAGGACAATCTCGTTTGATGCTCCAGCAGTAGTCTGCTCATCACTAACAGCTCCAAGATTTTCGGGAAACTTATCAAGGTGACTGTTGAGGAAGTGAATTTTAATGCTTATGTTACATCCAATGTCACGGAAAGCCAACAGCATCCTTTGAACCAGAAGTTCATAGTTTTCTGCTTTTTCGTTGCCAATGAGGTTTTTTGTAACTGCCAAAGAAGACTGCCATGCTGCTTTCTCCTCTTTATTCATCTTCCTGGCAAATTCTTCATCACATATGAGGGTTTGAATTTGAGGTCCATCGAATACACCTGCTTTAATCTTCTTGAAAGACAAGGGAGGAAAAGCAGAAATAATATGTTGAAAGCATTCACTTTCTCTATTCAAAGCCTGAACAAACTGCTTCATTAAGCCAAATTGATGTGAAGAGGGAGAAAAATGATCCTGTCTCAATTTACTACAGGTTCATTCACAATATTTTGCATCCCTACTTCCAGAGCTTCATGTTTTGGCCACTACTTCTGTTTCCAGTGTTTCTCCTGAGCTTGGCTGTCGCAGAAACACAGAAAGCAAGGATATAATTCGTGAAACCTCTCTGTTGTCCTAACAGGAAATTTACCATTTTAAGATCCACACATGCCTGACCAGGCGGTGGTGCAGTGGATAGAGCGTTGGACTGGGATGTGGAAGACCCGGGTTCGAGACCCAAAGGTCACCAGCTTGAATGCGGGCCCATCTGGCTTGAGCAAAACCTCATCAGCTTGGACCCAAGGTCACTGGCTCCAGCAAGGGGTTACTCAGTCTGCTGAAGGCCTGCGGTCAAGGCACATGTGAGAAAGCAATCAATGAACAACTAAGGTGCTGCAACGGCAATGAAAAACTAATGATTGATGCTTCTCACCTCTCTTCGTTCCTGTCTGTCTGTTCCTATCTATACCTCTCTCTGACTCTCTCTCTCTGTCCTTGGGGAAAATAAATAAATAAATAAATAAATCATAGTAAAATAATTAATAATATATAAGGTATTACAAATGTGGACAATATAAAGGGCACATGCTGAACCTGACAAGCTTATGGGATGCCTACATGGTGGACTTGCAAACTCAGAGACCTGAAGTAACCAGACAGGAAGGTCTGTAGGAAGGTCTGTCCTAGGAAGGTATTTTTCTCTAACAAAGGTTAATGCTTACCTTAACTGAGCCTGTCTGTTATCTTTTGCATATACAATAATGTACCCAATAACATACCTTTGAAATGTAGGGGTGATCTTTTTCTGCTCCTCATCAGGGAAAGTGTCCTACTAGAACAGGGACCAACAAACCCCCTCATTGTCATTTTAAATGAATCATTAACTGTTAACTGTCTTATTTCTGCCTATGTAAAAGAAGTTTCAGTATATACATTTTTACTTTTTATCCAATCCTAGAGATGTCTCCCACCCCAGCTTTGCTTTCTCCTGCCTCCCTAATCTATCATCAATCAATTTCATGCAACCCCTTTGTCTTCCTCTCTGATTCTAATGTATAAAATAAGTGGTGAAACTCCATTTTTCTGGAGCATTTTCTTAATTTGTTGAAACTTTGCTTTCTGGCAGTTGTCGACAGTTTGGCTCAAATAAACTCATAAAAATTATTACAGGTTTGGAAGTTTCTTACATTGGCAGAAATAAGTTCGAATCTACATTCTTACAAATCTTCTTGACTTGGTTAAATTAGCAAATCACTCAAATCAAATTAAACTTTTTAAATCTGAAATAATACAATGCTAAGCTACATTAGTTTGGTTTTATTATGAAAATAGTAAGAAAATGTAACATGTATAAATAAGTAATATATATGCATTTATATGTGCATACACACCAGGTGAGTGTGGTTGTTACCAGAAAGGGAACCTGGCCCTTTGGGTTTGCTTAGGGTCAGCTGGCAATATGAGTTCTTGACTTTATGCAGGTAATATTTTACAACATGGGTCCAGTGAATTTTGAAAGTATGTTTATTAAAGCTGAGGACAGTGAAACAAGAAAAGGTTTAGGATAGAAATAGCAACAAGAGAACCTAGGTGGGGCTTCCTTGACTCTCTAGAAAACTTTTGGGAAGGAAATGAGCCTCCACTGAGAAGTCTGAGAAAAGGAGCCGTGGAGACAATTTCAGGGGTTGGCCCCTAATGAGCTGTTACTGCCCATTGCTCCCCTAGTTCCAAGTCTTGTGGGGTCCCTTGATGTTTAGGAGATGCATGTCTGTAAGACAAGAAGAGGAGGAGGGGGCAAAGGAAGGCACAGTTATGCTCCTGGGAGGCCCTTTGTTTTGAGGCTTTTTGCAGACCTCAAGTTTAGGGGAGAACTTCAATAGAATATTCATCAGCTTTTCCAGGCGTGGCCTTTCAGGGTTGCAGTCTTCACTTACTGGTCAGCCCCAATCTCAGTCATTGTAATAGGGCAGCTCAAAAGTTAGAAATTTGGCTTCAGTAATAGTAGTTTTTCAGTTGTAATGTATAAGGGAGGGACCTAACAATTAGGGGAGTTTAAATCACAATAGTTGTTTATAAAAATCTAGTCACAGGATTCACTATGAAATGTCAAGGCTCATAAATTAATTAGAAACTTACTTTACCAATCTTTAATCTTTACTTTTTATCCTAAGGAAACAGGGAATATTTTCACAGATAATTCCCAGAGGCAAATGGTTCCAGAGGCGCCAGGTCCCGGCTGTTCCTGGGAGACACCTGACTGACTGTCTTGAAGATTTACCAAGGACACCAGATAGGACCACGCTGACTGGGCCTGTGTTACATCAAAAGGACTTGCACAGAGATGTTTCTGCAGCTGAACCCCTACCTCTTGCATATTGTTATGTGACTAACTATACAAACTTTTCCCTTTTTTTTTTTTCGTTTAGCTCCTGAACCCTATAAAAACCAGCAGCACCAGGAAAGTGTTAAGGCAGTTCTTTTGGACAGGGATCACCTGCCTTCCCAAGTTGCTGCAATTTGATCACACACCTTATACCTACTCGGTTGGTCCTTGTCTCTCTTTATTGGCATTAAAGGTGGCGGGTAACCCCAAATATGGCTTTGTTTTCCAGTTACAATTGTAGCTGGTTCTGGTATCACCCATTTGGTTTTGCTGCTTTTCTGGGCCTAGAGCTAAAATATAACTGAGTCTTTGATGTTATCTCTAGGAAGGTGACCTTCTATATCTGGCTGTATATTGCTTAGCCGGTTTATTCAATTGTCTCAGTTTCACCATTCTAATTGCCAATAAATTTTTCTAGCTTCTTAAGTATCCTGCCTCTTGGTGACTTGATATTTTATCAAGTTTGTTCATTAGAAATCTGTCTGGGATTGTTAAGCATCTCATTATACTTACTTGTTACTCTTGAAGAAATAAATAGGATTAAAATAAGAGTTTTCTTAGAGAAAGATAATTAATTTTTTAATTTAATGATTAATTTTAGAGAGACAGAGAGAGGAGGAAGGGAAGAGAGAGAGAGAGAGAAGGAAGCGGTCATGTGTTGTTCCACTTTGTGTGCATTCATTGGTTCTTCCCCGTATGTGCCCTAACTGGGTATCAAACCCACAAACTTGATGTTTCTAGACAATGTTCTACCTACTGACTGAGCTAACTGACCAGGGTGAGAAAAAGAATTTTGAAATTGTGGAGGGAGCAGTCTTTTATGCCTAGATGAGAAACAATAACTGAGAAGTTCTGACTGGCTAGAAATGAGAAAAGAGAAAGCAGAGGAGACACAAATTACTGTGTCAGGTGTTACGATATTTTGTGCTGCAAATAAAAAAAAGAATAAAATTGGGCAAAATCTGGAGGTAAATTCTCAGAACAATCTTTCCTAAAGGGCCAATCAATCAAATCTTAGCATAAGATTGAGAGAACTACACATGGAGAAAAACAAAGAAATAAAAAACTGTTTGAGCCTGACCTGTGGTGGCGCAGTGGATAAAGCGTCGACCTGGGAACACTGAGGTCGCCAGTTCAAAATCCTGCACTGGTCTGGTCAAGGCACATATGGGAGTTGATGCATCCAGCTCCTTGCCCCTTTCTCTCTCACTCTCACTCTCTCTCTCTCTGTGTGTCTCCTCTCTAAAATGAATAAAAAAAAAACCTGTTTGATTTGTCCTGGCCCAATAGCTAGTTAGTTGGAGCATCATCCTGATATACCAAGGTTGTGGGTTCAGTCCCTGTCAGGTCACATACAGAAATCAACCAATGAGTCCATGAATGAGTGAAACAACAAATCGATGTTTCTAGCTCTCCCTTCCTATCTCTTTCTAAAATTAATAAATTTTAAAAGCTGAGTTTAAATAATAAAGATAAAAAATATCAAATATGGCAAAGATAAGATTTTTCTTTATTAATCTCCCTAGATGGTGACAAAGTATTACCCAATTTGGACAACAATGGAAACTGGATTAGGAAATTTTCTGTTATTTCAGAAATGGGATCTTTCACTTTCAAGGAAATCAGAAGTGAAAGTTTACTGAATTAAGTTTTCTTAATTCCTTCCTTCAGAAGGGAGGGAATGGGGGTATGAATGAAGATGAAAAGGGTAATTTAGTCAATAATATTGTAATAAGTTTACATAGTGATAGGTGATTACTAGAATTAGTGGGGTCATCACATTGTAAAGTATAAAACTGTCAAATCAATATTGTATACCTAAAGCTAACATACCCAATATAAGATTGTATACCAAGTATACTTAAATTTAAAAAATTAATTAAATCCAAATGTTATTGCCCTAGTTGGGTAGCTTGGTAGGTTGGAGCATTTTCCCGAAGAGCAGAGGTTGCTGGTTTGATCCCCAGTCAGAACACATACAAAAAAACAGATCTATATTTCTGTTTCTCTCTTTTACTCTTTTGTTAAAATCAATAAATAAAATTGTTTTAAGAAACAACAATAAAAAATTAAATGTTATTAATAATAGAACTCATAAAGATATTTTATTGTATATAAAAATTAAAAACAGCAAGGGAAAGACTTACTTCCTACAAAAGTTTGTTCTTGAGTTATCCTCATACAGTGATTCTCAACCTCTGATGTACATCCAAATCTCCTGGAGAATTTATTAAAATACGAGGCTTAAAGATGTGATTCAATGATCTGTGGTGGGGCCTGAGACTGTGTTGCTAACAGCTCTCGCATGATGCCAACGCTGCTGATCACGAGCCACACGCTGAGTAATATGTGTCATGTTTACTTTTGGGTGGATTCCACATTTTCCTTTATCTTCACTCAAAGCCTTACCATTTTGCTATTAATATACACTCAGCATCAAATATAAATGACCCCTCAGTGAATCTTTGGATTGATCCTTTACTTTTTCTGCAACACAGGTTATATTTACGTCATAATGTCAAGTGGTTGATGTAACATATTCTAATTGGTCAATCTCATTATTATCATATTTTTCATCATTGAGAAATCCAAATTAACCATTTAGGACACCGCTGACATCACATCTGAGGATGATTGATCACCCTGTAATAAGCATAGGTTTCCTAGCAAGATGTTCAGCCATCAGAAATATTCCTTTTTCTTCCCTCTTTTTTCAGTGTATTCCTATTACCTGAAGCTGTGAGTTGATCTACTCCTCTGTAAAAACTAAGGGTAAGTGACTATTATCAATCAACGTCTCTTGAGCTTGTGAAGTATTTAAAACATAACCATATGGTAAATTAAATATAATAATGTAGTGAAACTGATAAACAATTTACTTAAAAATTATAATTCATTCAAAGTAATCTATCAAACTTGAGAACCACTGAGTATCATCTGGAGGACTTCTTAAATCGCAAATTCTGGGCCCCACCTCGTTTCTGCTTCTAGACATCAGGGTAGGGCTTGATAATTTGCATTTCTAATTAATTTTGAGGTAATATTCTAGGCCACGGTTTCTAAACTTCAGCACTATTGACATTTTGGTATGGATAATTCTTTGTTGGAGGGACTATTCTATGCCTAGTAGGATATTTAGCAATATCCCTAGTCTCTTTCCAATGTATGCCAGTAACACCCCCACTTGGTTGTGACACTCAAAAATGTCTCTAGACAATAACAACTGTTCCCTGAAGACAAATCCACCCTCAGCTGAGAACAACTGCTCTATGCTGTCATTCTCATTAATTTGCATTTTAATATGCTTTGTTAAATGGAAGACAAAGAACGTGCCAACTCTAGAGGAAGGTCAGGACTGTGAGATCAGTGTGTAGAACATTTCCCAGGAGTTTCCATGGAAGAACTGGTGACAACTGTTTGTTCTAATGGATCAAAAGAAAGTGAATGATTGAAAAAGCAATCAAAGACTAAAACTGTTCTTGTGGCATTACTCAACAACAGGCCAAAAGCCACATAACTCCTCATACATCAGACTTCCGGAGCCCTTCTTTATACATGCTCTATTTTTATAGTATACTCATTTTCTCCAGGTTTTTTCCCATTCTCACTCCAAAGATAATCCAGGCCATGAAATCACCACTAGGATACTGTTGCTATTACCAGTGTTTAGAATATGGTAAACTTGATTCCGCTCCTGACTGCAAAAATATGTTCTTAGAATCTGACATTGGAACTTTGAATTTATTTTTATTCAATGACATAACCACATTGGCTGGTAAATTACTACTGTTGCAAAACTTCAGGCATACTGAAAGTTAAATAGGACAAGTTATTATTGTTGCTTGAGGACATTAGACTTAAATGACATTGTATCAAGACCTACACAAAAGAACACAGATGGACATTTAGAATACAATCCATTCTTACACCTAGATGTCAAGTGTGTTGTTGAGAAAACACAGGTGATTAGTGTATGATCACATCTTCTCTTTCTGTCTCTTCTTTGTCTTTCTCTGTCTCTTCCTTTCTTTCTCGCTCTGTCTCTCTCTCACACTGAACAGTACTTTCCTCATGTTTAGACAGTATTTTTTAAATCTTCCTTTGGCTCTTATATTAAAGTTGTATTTTTGTTTCCAAGATTATAGCATCTTTGTGTCTTGATTATGATTGTGTATTTTCTTCATTTAACTCATTAAGTTACTTTTCTGAAGATAATGGCACAAAAGACTCATTGAAAAACCTCATGAATAATAATGCTATTGATATCAATAAAGGGTAACTTCTTCATGTTAAAGTTGAACTCTCACATTGACCCAGGATATTTACTAGGAAAAATTTCTCAAAGCATATTTTTGTTCGTTTTCTGAAAGAAGTTCATTGACATTGGATTCATATTTCCGTTAAAACAGGAAACAGCAATTGAATTTAGAAACTGTGATCCGCTCTGGCCAGTTGGCTCAGTGGACAGTGAGTCCCCCCCAACCCACCCCTGGCAGCATGCAGACTTCCCAGTCTCGATCCCTGGTCAGGGCACACTTGAGAAGCAACTATCTGCCTCTCTTTCCCTCTTCCCCTTCTCTCTCTCTTCTCCTCTTGCAGCCAGTGACTATATTAGTTCAAGTGTCAGCCCCAGGCACTAGGATAGCTAGGTTGATTAGAGCATCCACCCCAAATGGGGGTTGCTGAGTTGGGGGATATGCGGGAGTCTGTCTATCTCCCCTCCCCTCACTTAAAAGGAAAAAAAGAAAAAGAAACTGTTATTCAAAGACACAAAATGAATTCTAAAGGTCTCAAATAATGAAGACTAATAAAATGCTGCAGAAAAGAAGAGGGTGGATTCTCTTCAGATAAATCCTCCACTCCCTTCCTCTTGCTCACATCCCCAATACTTTTACTACTGAAGATGAGGGTTCTTATGACTTTGATTAAATTTAGTTTTAATTTCTAGCTCTACAAATTCCCTCCCCCCTGTTTATACACCTCAGAAACCTAGCCTTTCTCTCAGATAATCAGTAACCCCCAAGGCAGTAGCCTGGACCTGACTAACGGTCACATGCACCTCTGGCCAGTTAAATATAACATCTTGATCCCAGCTCCTGAACCTTAAAGTGAAATGACCCTTTCTACTTTCTTGTGAAACATGATGGAGGGACACAGAAACAGACCTCAGAGCTGTCCTCAAGACATAAAGAAATGATGCATTACCCTTACCTCTCCTCCAGACAATCAACTTCTAGCCTGAGTTCGAACTCTTAAGTCACAGTGTGTTGTGATTTTGCCTTATATAATCTGTAACCTACATGACATTGGGAGTTTGGGCTTTTGGGCCTTAGCTTCCTATTCTCCTGGATGGTGCCATTCATAATAAAATAGCCATTATTTCTCCACTGCAATTCTCAGTGCCTAGTGTTTGGTTCTGCTAGTGTGGGTGAATGAACTCTTTCTGTTTGGTAACACTACAAGCCATCTTGAGTACACAGTTCCAGCATCTCCTAACCCCTCTTCATCTTTCTTTTGCTCTCCCCACCCCATTCACACTAAAAGAAAAAGACTGAGTAAGGACCAAGAAGTCATCTGAGTGGGAGGGTCTCTATTCTACAGAACGGAAGGTGTTAGGGTATGGGCAGCACAAGACAGAATGGAAGTATACTTTGTCACAATACAGATCTAGAACCGAAAAGAGCCTGGCAGCTAAGCATGGGATAATAATTGTATGCTCAGTGGAACCAGCTCCGCCAGAGACAAAGCTCAGAAAAAGCTCTGGGGCTAAAGGCTTTGTTTGATGTTAATAAAAGCAGCAGAGCTAGCAGGACTGATAATTCACTTAGAATGATTAAGTATATTTAACACTTAAAAGCTTACATTTTATTTGGCATTTTGTTATACACACATAAATTTTTACATTAGAAATGCATGATATATTTTAGCTACGTAGATTTTAAAAATTTTATAAATTCTAATTAGGTTTTTTAAATAAAACTGAAATTTATAAATATTGAAACAAGTCCCTAACTGTTGCATAAAAATAATATCAATGGACTCATTTCAAAGCACAGTTGGAGATGCAATCCCAGAGGAACTGCATTTCAGGTTTTACTCTTCAAACCTTTGGAATGTTAAAAGTGGGTAAACAAACAAATGAACAAACAACAATAATAACAACAAAAGCACTGGGCAAAATTACCTTTGGACTGAACCGAAAGCAGCATTGTGTTCAAAACAATTGTTTGCAAAGATGACAGGAGCAGAGACAATTATGGCTACAGGGACTGAAAATGAATGAAATCTTTTAGAACTAGTATCACTGTATGACCTTTTCTGCACCTATAGAAATTCTTTCCTTAGCGTAACATCCATAGGAATTTCTTCTATTTGTAATTATTCCCCTTCACCTCCTAATCAGAATACTACCTTGGTTTCCACTTGTATCAGTGCTTCCAAGTTGAATAGAAATATTCAAGCTGGGCATTAACCATTCAGTAGGAGTTTCTGAAGCAGAGAATTTCTTACTGGCCAGCACAGATGTAGAACATGTGGGGCAGGTGGTTTCCATCAAGTGGAAACAGAATTTCTGGGGGACAAAAAAAAAAGTAAGAAACTGCAAAGGAGGTCAACACCATCAAGTCCCATTTCTTCTTTCAAACTTACTAGTCAAATCTGACATGCGTCCTTGAGGAGTGGCAGAGTCCAAAAACGTAAGGCAAAGATAATATTTTAGTTTGTTTTCTTTAAACTTCAAACTTTCCCTGGCCAGTAGTGGTGCAGTGAATAGAGCCTGGTCCCAGAGGGCTGAGGTCTCCAATTCAATCCCGAGATTTCTGGCTCAATCCTGGAGTTACCGGCTTGATCCCAGGTTGCTGATCCCGAGTTCACTGGTTCAGTCCTGGGATTGCTGATCCTGTGGTTGCCAGCTTGATCCCTGGGTTGCCAGTTTGATCTCTGGGTCACCAGTTTGATTCCAGGATTGCTGGCTCAAACTCAGGGTCACTGGCTCAATCCCAACGTCACAGGCTTGATCCCGAGGGCACTGGCTTAAACGCTGAAGTCACCAGATGGAGTCCCAGTCAAGGCACATATGAGAAGTAATCAATGGCACAACCAAGCTGAACAACAAGTTGATTCTCTACTCTCTTAAAAAGAAAAAGAAAAAAAAAACGAAAATAACCCCAAAACTTCAAACAATGATTAAGCCTCCTATGAGTAACCAGGAGTGTGGAATTACTCTTCAGGAAGAAGATCAGAAATTTATGAGAGCAATCTTGTTTCTACCTTCATGAGCATGCTTCCCTCAAATACTGACCAAACTTTAAAATGAGGAAAAATAAATAGGTAGTTAAGTATTAGTGAGGTCTTTATGTCCATACTCACTACTGGACTATATCTGCGAATCCAAGCATTTATTAATAACAAAACTAACATTTTTTCTTATCTGTCCAAAATTTTTTTATCTCTCAGTTGAATTTAGAATTAAGAACTTAAAAAAAAGATATTATTTATTATTTCTCTAAAATCCCAGTAGGAGGATTTTAAATCAGAAAGTAACATAAAGTAAATTATATTTTTTAAAAGATTGCTCTGACTACTGGGGGAAGAATGTATCTTAAGAGGTCAAGGAGGAAGGTAGGAAAGCTGTGAAAGTGCTGCCAGAACAGGAAAAAATATAGTGATTTTGAATCGGGTGCTATTAAAAGGTATGGTGAAAGGTACATAGAATAAGGATACATTTTTGAGGAAGCACCAGCTAATGGAATGAAGAAACAGAAAGATAATGGATGTTTCCTAGGTTTTTGACATAACTAAATAGATGGGTGTCATTTATTTAAACAGAAAAAAGAGCAGGCCCTGGCTGGGTAGCTCAGTCGATTAGAGTATCATCACTAACACCAAGGTTGCAGGTTTTATCCTCATTAAGGGCACATATACAAACCAACCAATGAATGCAAAAATAAGTAGAACAACAAATTGATGTTTCTGTCTTTCTCTCTCTCCCTTCCTTTTGCTCTCTCTCTAAAAAAAAAAGAATCAATAAAAATAATTTAAAGCAGAATGCTTAAAGTAAATCAAGAGGTTTGTGTTAGACACATCAAGTATGAGACTTATATTAGACATCTAAGTGAAGATATGAGGTATAAAGTTAGATCTGTGAGTCTGGAGTTTAAATAAGGACTAGAGATATAAGTTGGGCGTTACTGGTATATGAAAAATATGCCTTTAGAGGAATAACTCATACACTATAAATAGAATTTTAGAATGTAAATTAATGTACAAATTTGACCCTTGAAGTCATTTCCTGTAAGGCAAAATAGTGAAAAGAAATTTGAAGCATTGTTTGTTTAATAAATGTTAGAAATTTATCTCTATAAATTTGCTATTTATAGGGCATTTTTGACGATGTAATGACACCATGAGGAGTACTTGAGCACTGCAGTTTGGGATGAAATTAAAAGCAAGAGTGTTTTGATAGTTTTGACAGAGTAAACACGTGTACATATGAGTATGGTAAGCACATTGGCTCTGTTGTGTATATTCAATAATACTCATCTTTCTCTAGCACAGAGAGCACACAGACCCAGCCCCCCACCTGAGATAGCATCTCTTTATGAAAACAAAACTTCTTCTAATTTTATACATGAAAATCACATGACCTGTGCTGTGTTTCACTTTTTGAGTTAGCGTTTAAACCTCTATAACTAAATGCAGACTAATAAGGGTGATTGCTGTTTAGAAATAAACAGATAAAAAATGACTTGCTGAAATTTATGCTGTCAATAGGCTCTATAATATGATAAGGTAATATTACCATTGATAATCCAAATTTTGTCACTGTTCATCTCTTCATGTCAGACTCAGCACCTTGATCAGACCCTGCCTTCTTGCCTCCTCAGTCAAAACCTCTTTCAGTTACAATTTGAAATGTTTCTAGGAAGTGTCTCAGATAAGCTGAAGAGCATGTGTTCTTTAAGATTGATATCGGATGGCCAAGATTCACTTGTGAGAAGCCCTTCCCCATGACCACTTTCACCAACACTCCGTGTGAGAATACTACCTCCCTGACTTAGGTGCTGTCTCCTGCTGCTCCCAAAGCTGAAAATCTTTTGAGTATTAAATCAACTCCTACACCTTGAGTTTCTCTGTAATGCCTGAGCAGAAATATATATTCTATTAGGTATATACACATTTATTCTACTTAGGTATATATTCTAAACACTTCTGCCTGGAACTTCCAAGGATCTAATGACTTTATTGCTCAGGATCAAACTCTAGAGGCTTCTATACGTCCTGCTGCACAGTGTCATTTTCTCTGATGCTCATTCTCACAGAGGAAAGCAGAGCAGGGCATTTATGTCTGTGGTACAGAGGGAGATCATAGTGGAAACATTTAAACATAAGTCAAGCCCCTTAATTTTTTCTTTTCTCTTCTATCCTTTCTTCTTTCTGTTATACCTCAAATGGTGTCTCTTCCTTTTTGTGGCTCACATTTAGTCCCCGTTACTCAGGACTTCACATTCTTTATTATTTCTTCTCCAGGGTTTGACTGGCTTCTTTCTATGGGCTTTGTTTCCTCAGCATCCAGACGTGTTTAAATCTTATAAAACTATAAATGTCATGATGTGTCCATCTCATGATAGTGTCAAACACCCCTTATTTTTGTCCCCCTTTTAAAGAACAATTAAGCATTCGTTCACAAACATTAAGTGTCTCCGTGGGAGATGTGGGATCCAACATCATATCTAGAGGTCCTGGAGGGAGTCTCGCCCACCTGTGCATTTAATAATAAGTAGATACACTTTAGTACAGACTTCAGAACCAGCAGGAACCAATAAACCTACCCCAAACCCTCTCAGCCGCAGTCGGGGAAAACATGGAGAGTGCTAATTTAAGCAGATACCCACGGATGAAAATGTTTTTAGAAGTTCAGCCTTTCCAAGGCAAGATTACAGCATGCCATTGAAACAAAAGAAAATTTCAAGTTTAGTTGTATTGGAGAGTGTAAGAGAAACTTTGCCAACACCCCGTACTCCCTAAGGTTACATAGTGGAGGATGAATTAGCCAGCGGCAGCTTCCCTGAGAAGGAAAAGGAGAGTGGTGAGTGAGGGCTTGACTGTGTCAGATGTGTGGACACTGCTGGAGAAAACCATTTTTATCTAGCAGCACCCAAAGTACTGAGGCAGGACCCCCATGACTGGGGAGAGAGAGGACACAGGAGAAAAGGCAGATAAGAGTATCAAAGGACATTAATGAGATGTGGTTCCTGCTGACTGTACTCAGGACTTGAGCAGCAGGTCTGACCATGAGTCTCTGAGAGATCCTCACTTGAGGAGCCCCCAATAGGACTGTGAGCACCTAAAATGTCCCAAATGCTAAACTCATACCTCTCTCTCCACTCTGAAGTTAGCTCCTCTGCACAACTCCATGAGTAAGCAGAATGTTTCAGAAAGTGAAATCAGATTTGTGATAAGGGAACCACAGACTTGAATTGTAGCATCATCTTCTGAGAAACAAAGGAAAGGTTTCTAGCAGCCAGCTTGGTGAGTTGTGAGAGCCATTGGAGACATAAAAGCATAAGAATTCCTCTATTTGAGGGAGAAAGAAGTGTGAAGTAGGTATATTCATATAAGGTCAAGAAAAAAAAACCCACCTCTAGATATAACATGACCAACTAACAGTATATCACACCTGAAGACAATTAGCAAAGGTTTAAGACAATGTTCGTTATTTCAAATTTGAAAGCAGCATTCAAAAACTCTGATAAATGTGAAGAATCAAGAAAATATGTCATTAACAAAAGACAACAGCAATCATCCAATAACTGAATTGAAATGCATGAAGTTTTGCAATGTAGTTGACAGAAAATTCAAAATGATTATTTTGAGGAAACTCAACAAGCTGCAAGAAAATACAGAATGACAATTGAGTAAAAGTAAGAAAACAACACATGAACAAAATGAGAAATTTAACAGAGATGAAGATCATAAAAATGAATCAAACAGAAATTCTAAGCTGAAGAATTCAATAAATAAAATGAAAAAGAATACAGAACATCTATGGAAAAGTAGACCAAATAGAAAATAGAATTAAGAATCTAGGGTATAAGAACTTTGAAATAACCTAATCAGGTGAGGATGGAGAAAAAACACACACACAAAAAAAAAACCCCAAAGAAAGTATTTACAGCAATGTTTTTCCCTCTTCAGTTGTCTCATTTTTATTTATTAATTTATTTTTTAAACATTGATCAGTAAGAGTACATAGGTTTTAGGTAAACATTTCTATGGCATTTGACCTTTTGATTATGTTGTGTACCCATCACCCAAAGTCAAATCATTTTTTATCACTGTATATTCGTCCTTCTTTACTTCCTTCCCCACTCCCTACCTCACATATTCCTCCACCTGATAACCACTTCACTTTTATCAATGTTCGTAAGTCTCAGTTTTATATCCCATCTGTGTGTAAAATCACATAGTTCTTAGCATTTTCTGATTTTTTATTTCACTCAGTATAATGTTCTCAAGTTTAACCATATTGTCATAAATTTTAATATGTCATATGTCAGAGTAGTATTTCATTCTATATATGTACCACATCTTCTTTATATAATTCTATATAGAGGGACACTTTGATTGTTTCTATATAGGTTTTGACCATCATCAATAATGCTGCGATGAACATGAGGGTGCATGTGTCTTTACATACCAATGTTTTTGAGTTTTGAGGGTACCCAATAGAGGGACTGCTGAGTCATATGGTAGTTCTATTCTTAATTTTTTGAGGAACCACCATACTTTCTTCCATAATGGTTGTACTAGTTTACATTCCCACCAGCAGCAAATGGGAATCCTTTTCTCCACAACCTCTCCAACACATGTTATTACCTGTCTTGTTGATAACAGCCAATCTAACAAGTGTGAGCTGGTATTTCATTGGAGTTTTGATTTGCATTTCTCTAACTGCTAGTGAAGATAAGAATTTTTTCATATATCTGTTGGCCATTTGTATGTCTTCTTGGGTGAAGTGTCTGTTCAAGGTCTCTTCCCATTTTTTAATTGAATTGTTTGTTGCTGAGCTTTGTGAATTCTTTATATATCATAAACCACGTGTGTGTGTGTGTGTGTGTGTGTGTGTGTGTGTGTGTGTGTGTATTAACCACTTACGGGAGCTGTTGTTTGCAAATATCATCTCCCATTTGGTTGGCTGTCTATTTGTTTAGTTTTCAGTTTCTTTTGCTTTGCAGAAGCTTTTTAGTTTGATAGAGTCCCATTCATTTATTGTTGCCTTTACTTCCCTTGCCTTTGGGGTCAAATTTATAAATTGTTCTTACGGCCGATGTCCATGAATTTAGTACATATCTTTTCTTGTGATTTATTGTTTCATATCTTATTTTAGGTCTTTGATCTATTGTGAATTGATTTTTGTGCAGAAGGACAAACTGTAGTCAAGTTTCATTCCTTTGTATGTGGCTTTCCAATGTTTCCAGCACTGTTTATTGAAGGGCTTTTATTTCTTCATTGTGTGTTTCTGGCTCCTTTGTCAAAGATTATTTGTTCATATATGTGGTTTTATTTCTGCGCTCTCAATTCTGTTCCATTGTCCTGTATGTCTGATTTCCGGCCAATATCACACTATTTTGATTATCATGGCTCTACAGTATAATTTGAAGTCAGGTAGTGTGATACCTCCAGATTTGTATATTCCTTCATGTAATATGGCCATTTTAAACTGTTGATTCTCCCAATCGATGTACATGGAATATTTTTCTATTTCATTGTGCCTTTTTCAATTTTCTTCAATCATGCTTGTAATTTTCAGTATATAGATCTTACACATCCTGTGTTGTTTATTCCCATGTATTTTTGTTGTTGTTGTTGCAACTGTGAAAGGAATTATTTTGTTGAGTTCATTTTCTGAAGTTTCATCATTGGTGTATATGAAAGCAATAGACTTACGAATATCAACTTTGTGTTCTGTGACTTGACTGTATTGGTTTATTGTTTCTAATAGTTTTTCAGTGGCACCATGGGGGTTTCCTATATACAGGGTTATGTCATCCGCAAAAAGTGATACCTTTACTTCTTCTTTCCCAGTATGGATGTCTTTAATTTCTTTCTTTTGCCTGATTGCTCTGGCTAAAACTTCCAGAAGTATGTTGAATAAGAATGGAGAGAGTGAGTAGTTTTGTCTTGGTTTTAGAGAAAGAACCTTCATTTTTTTTCACCACTTAGTATGATATTAGCTGATAGTTTGTCATATATGGCTTTTATTATGTTGAAGTACTTTTCTTCTATAAACATTGTATTGAGTGTTTTAAACATAAAGGGATGTTGTATCTTATCAAACATCTTTTCTGCACCTATTGATAGGATCATATGATTTTTGTGCTTTATTTTGTTGATGTAGTGTATTATATTGATCAATTTATGTATGTTGATCTATCCTTACGCTCCTGCAATAAATCCCACTTGATTGTGATATATTATTGTATTAATGTGTTGTTTTATTTTATATACTAGTATTTTGTTTAGGATTTTTACATCTGTATTTATTAGAGATATTGGTCTATAGTTTTCTTTTTTTGTTGTTCTTGCCAGGTTTTGGCATGTGGTTTATGTTGTACTCATAAAATGTGCCTTGTTCAATACTATATATTCTGGGTTTAGAACAATGCTTGGAACACGATCAGCACTCAGTAAATGAAAGAATGTGAGTCTTTCTCACATCATTTGTGAGAGGCAGTAATCACATTCACTTTTCTCACATTTTTTACCAAAGGCTCATCTACATTTCTCATTTCTGAAAACTTTTTACCTCTCTGTGTATCTGCACAACGTTTTCCTGGAGTCATTTTACTCTTTAGCTATCAACCTTTACTCTCATGAAAAGAAGTCACATTCACATGTATGGCATTAATGATTAGTAACAGGTTAAAACTTTGTCAATTTGTCAGTCTTCATTTTCTTTTTTACTTTTTTAGTGGTTTCTTTTGAATCTTAATCTTAACATAACCAACAATACCAATGCCTTCTTTTATGGTTAGTTCTTTTGTGTGTAAGTAAACTCACTATGGAGATGCAATATGGCTCCAGCAACAAAGGCATCTGGGGAGTGCTGCACTTTCTGTGAGTGCTCTCTGTGACTTTGAAACCTCATGCTAGGCTAACTGCTAAGAAAACCAGAATGTTATCACTCAAAAACAAACATCGTACCAACAAACAATGAGGGTCAACAAGGATATGAAGAAAAAGGAACACTTGTGCATTGTTGGTGGCAATGCAGATTTGTGCAACCACTGTAGAAACAATTCTGGAGTTACCTTAAAATTTTTTGAATGAAATTGCCTTATGACTCAGTGATTCCACTTTTGGGAATATATCTGAAGAAATCTGAAACACTTATTCGAAAGAATATATGCACCTCTGTGTTCATTGCAGTGTTATTTGTAAAGGCCAAGATTGGGAAGCAGCCCAGTTTCCCATACTAAATTAGTAGATAAAAAAATGTTGGTACATTTATTCAATGGACTACTACTCAGCCATAAAAATAAAAAGAAATTTTACCTTTTGCAGAAGAATGAATGGACCTGAAGAATATTATGCTACATAAAATAAACTAATCAGAGTTGATATGTGAAATCTAATGAACAAAATAACAAACAAACAAAATAGAAACATATTCATAGATATGAAGAATAGACTGACAGATATCAGAAGGATGGGGGTTGGGGAACTGGGTAAAAGGGATTAAGCAAGAAATACAACAACTCATAGACAAAGACAACAGTATGATGACTACAAGAGAAAAATAGAGTAGGAGGAAGGTAGAAGAGAGTAAAGAATGGACAAATGATGCTAGAAGGAGACTTGATTTGGAGTGTGAACAGGTGAACACATAGTACAGAGTATAATATTTTCCTGAAATTATCTTTTAACTTAGAAATGCATTTCTTTTTCTTGTGGTCTACATGATATCCACCATATGGCTTTGTTATTAATGCCCTTTATGCTATTAACCCCTTATAAAAAGGAACCCTGTTCTGGGAAAGGTTTTTCTAGCCTACCACCACTGGAAGCAGCTACTGTGCCCATGTACATAAGTCTTCTATTAAAGCTCTTATGAATTTGAATAAAGTTACATGTCAGTTCTTTGGAATTGATCCTGAATTTAGACTTTTGGGGATTTCCCCCAACAATATGCCATTACACAGAAAGTTTGAACTATTCCAAGTCATAACAATATTTTCTTATATTTACCGTTAAAGTTTTTGTTGTTTTATCTCTTATATTAAAATATCTAATAATTTCAAATGTTTTTTGTGCAGAAGAAATTGATACTTTTTCCATGTGAATATCAAACTGACCCATAATTTCTCACTGTACTACAATGTTACATTTTTCATAAATCAGGTGAGTCTGTTTCTGGACTATATTTTATGCTGCTGGTCAGTTATCTATGTTTAAACCAAGATCACAATGTCTTAATTACTATAGTTAGTTATATAATACAATTATATCAAATTATATATAAATCTATAATTAATTACATAGATTAAGATAAAATTTTTAATTATGGCTTTTAACAGATTTTGTTATATAGTACCATCTATAATTTTTTGCTTCTTCTTCAGGATTGTCTTCACAATTCTTAAGCTTATGCATATCCACACAAATTTTAAATTCAACTTACAAATTTCTGTAAAAACAAAGCAAAGAGAAAACTTTGCTAGTACTTGATTGAGATTTATATGGAAATGACATAGTTGGGCAGACAAACCAACCGGCAAATTCATAATGCTGAACAGAACAGGAAAACAAAACCTCTCTTTATATTAATATAACACACGTTTAGTGAAATATTTATATCTTGGTGACAAATTAATGCATTTTAAAATATTTTACATTAAGTAGGTGTCTCAAAACATGATACGTTACCCATCCCTTAAAAGCCTCTGACAGATTACCATAGTGTTCTATATCAGTACAAATTTTTTTCAAACATTGTGGACACGGGGAAATTTAATGATAGACTTCTATATTAAGATAAAAGATTTACCACATATGCTCATCTCTTCTACCTCTAAAAGTGCTACAGAAATGATAATAAAATAGTTTAAAACATTATAAATATGCAATTAAAGAAAGGAGGAAAGGAGAGCACATTTTAAAAACCAGGATATGTGAACAAAATTATTAAATATGGAAACTAAATATAGGAGCAAAGGATGAAGCAATGTGGAAAAAGGGGGCTTAGAACAGAGATGGCTCCAGAGAAAAATGCAATGAATCCTGAAGCAGAACTCTGAAAAGTCTTAAAATTCAGGTGCAAAAATTGTCTAGCTGATGTTCTAAAGCCAGGCCAATTGACCTTATACTGTGTTCTTTAATTTTCTTAACTACTTGCAGATACATAAGCAGCTAGTTATTTATATTTCATCTTTAAAAATAAGTCAAAGAAGTTTCCCACAAGGAAATTAAATAATTGTCTGAGATCACCTAAGGCAGAGTATTTGGATGTCAGTTTCTCCAGAGCAAAGACTTCTACATGTGGGTATTGGGGTTCTGATGCATACTGGCCTGTTCTCTTCTTGTTTCCACAACACAAAAACTATCAGTTAATTAGCCCTGCCAACATTCCCACAGCAGCCAAGAGCCCTGAATCACTGCCAGCTATGTGAGGATGTTGGGAATGTGAATAAAAGGTCAAGTTAAAAACAAAAACAAGACTATAATCATTTAACTTAGAACAGAGAAATAATTTAAGAAACAAAGAAAACCTTAGAACAGACAAAATTTTAGTATCTGTAGAGAGATTTGAGAGGTCATTATTTACATAAAACAAGCATAAAAGGTTGAAAAAAAAAGAAAAACCAGTTATCCTGAAAAGCCTCTTAGAATTTAAAAATATGATTGACAAACAAAACAAAACTAGGAATTTACGAAAGGATTGAAAGATAAAACCTAGAAAACCTGGAAAAAAGAAGAAAAAAAGCGATGGAAAATCTGAAGGAAACATGGAAGAAATAGAGAATTAACTCAGGAGATTTAAAGAATAAAGTAAAAGAAAATTTAAAAATAATGATTGACAGAAAGAAATTATCACAGGAAAAAAAAAATCATTTACAAAAGCATAAAAGACAATTTTCACATGCTTAGGATGATACTAAAAAGTACCATTGAATGTCAAGGACAGTTTAATAAATTAAAAACCTATGCATATTCTTTTGGAAATTCAGAGCAACAGAGAAAGAGAGGGAAACAAATAAAATTACCTACAAATGAATGAGAATCAGAGGGCATCATATACATATATATTTTTACAGGGATAGAGAGAGAGAGACAGAGAGAGGGATAGATAGGGACAGAGAGACAGGAACTGAGAGAGGTGAGAAGCATCAATCATTAGTTTTTCATTGCCATTGCGGCACCTTAGTTGTTCATTGATTGCTTTCTCACATGTGCCTTGACCGCGGGCCTTCAGCAGACCAAGCAACCCCTTGCTGGAGCCAGCGACCTTGGGTCCAAACTGACGAGCTTTTGCTCAAGCCAGATGGGCCTGCGCTCAAGCTGGCGAGCTCAGGGTCTCAAACCTGGGTCTTCCGCATCCCAGTTCGACACTCTATCCATTGCGCCACCGCCTGGTCAGGCAAGGGGGCATCATATTTTTTAAAAATCTCCAGAATTATTGAAGTACTTCAAAATTATGATAGTGATGGAGTTCAGAACACAAAAATAAATAAATAAATAAATAAATAAATAAATAAAAATACAGAAATAATCCATATATATAAAGTTTTCAGAGTCAATGACAGGAATGTCTAAATACTTTACATTAGGCTAAAATATAAATAACACACTTATTTAAAATTTTTTTTGTGTGTATTTTCAGATGCTCCTACATTGGATTCCTTTGTCTCCTGACAAACTTAGGTATAAAAAGACATTTAAATTTCCCTTTTTCACTAAACACTCATGATTTTAAGAGTGTAAGAACAAACAAAAGGTGGGGTAGGAAAAACTACATTTTTTTTTCTTTATAGGTGTGCATTAATTTTAAACAGAATAAAGTAATTTTTCTACTCTTAGTTTTTTCCTTCCCCTTTTCTATATTTTCTCTCCTTTAATTTCTTGCAAAAGTCATTCAGAATCCTTTTGTGATTCTTTTTTTAACTTTTTTAATTATTATTTATTTTTAGAGAGAGAAAGAAGTGGGGAAGAGTAGGAAGCATCAACTCCCACATGTGCCTTGATCAGGCAAACCCAGGGTTTAGAACCGGCGACCTCAGCTTTTCCAGGTCAACACTTTATCTGCTGTGCCACCACAGGTCAGGCCCTCCTTTTGTGATTCTTACCCACATTAATGAATTTTCTACAGTGATCACTGTGCTTCTTAATCCCAGCTGACCTCAGCTTTATTGTCTGTATCTAGCAAGATAGGCATGGACAAAATAAGTTCAGTTGATCTTCCAGCATTATTATTCCTTCTCTGGATGAAATCTCTAAATATAAAACCCAGGCTTTGGGACATAAAATGTACCAACATTTGCATCATAGTGGTACCAGAAAAGGGAAAAAAAAAGAAAGAAAGAAAGCAATGGACTGAGAACCTATTTGAAGAAAGAATGACAAAAGTCTTCCCTGGCCTGGTGAAGGAAATAGACAAACAAGTTCAGGAAGCATAGAAAGTCCCAATCAAGATGTATCCAAAGAAGCCCACACCATAACCCATCATAATTAAAATGTCAAAGGTTAAAGGAAAAGAGAGAATCTTAAAAGCAGTAAGAGAAAAGCATTACCTACAAGAGAGCTCCTATAAAATTGTCAAATGATTTTTCAATGGAAACTATCCAGGCTAGAGGGATTGGCACAAATTATTCAAAGTGACAAAAATTAAGGACCTACAACTGAAATTACTCTCCAGCAAAGCTATCATTTAGAATAGAAGGACAAAGAGCTTTCCAGACAAGAAATGGTTAAAAAAGTTTACTACCACCAAACCAGTATTACAAGAAATGTTAAAGGGATTACTTTAGAAAAAAAAATCAAAAATACAAATAATAAAATGGCAATAGCTATATATCAACAAGGTGCTATATATTTCTACCACTCTTTGGACTTAGCCAAGTTCTAACACTTACTAGCATAGCTTAAAAGACCATTAAAAAGTGTTTGTGCGTGCTTATGTACACTTATATCATATCTCATAAACTATCTTTTTCTTGGTATCTATTCTAAGGTTGCCAGACAACATATAGCACTCTCAGTTAAATTCGAACCTCAGTTCAATAGCAGAAGAAAAGTTTTCAATATGTTCCAAAGACTTCATAAACATGCTTATACTAAAAATGTCTCAATCTGACATTCAAATTTAACTGAGTGGCCTGCATTGCTCTTTGCTAAATCTGGAAGTCCTACCCTTTTCCTACACAGACAACAAAATCCTTAAGGGAAGGGCCTTTATCTTATTTATTTCTGTGTCTATAGTTCAAGCACAGTATCTTCACATATTAGCTAGTCAATTTTTGCTGAATTAATGAAAATACAAACCAAAGAAATATAAGACAGACAGTGTTTTTAACTTGGTAGTTTATAAAGGGTAAAAAGAAGTCATTTAACTAAACTAAAGTCAGTCTCTGGTTATAGCAGACTTGGTTTTAGGATGACCACACACAAATTTTTGAGTATTTTAACATGCGTGAATGAAATTACTTTGATGTCTAGTTAAACTTTTTATGTGTCTCTAAACTTTTGATGAAGTGTTAAGATTAAAAGTGGCTCCAACATACTTAGTATACTATTTTTCAAAAAATGAAAATACAAACTGCTATAACTAAGATGGTCATGGAAATTCAATTGAACTGAGACAAATTGCTCCCTTTAGTAATATTTCCATTGACATGGGGGATTATGGTAGTCAAAGACATAATTGGGTTAATATATGAATAATCAAAACATTTTTCTACAAGAAATTTAAAATAAAAAAACCCCTCTGTTAGATAGGATAGACAACTATTAGGCAAGAAAAGGGGAAGGAGGGAAAAGGGGATTTATCTCACTCACTGATGAAGAGTCAGTAGTCTTAAAAGCTGCTAAAACAAAATCACCAGATGTTCAAACAGCCTTGAAATTTACTGCTAAAGAGTGTAAAATTTCTAAGACTCCAACGTAAGAATGCTCAGTCTAGTTGAGTTTGCCCACTTGTGCCTTGTGCCAAGTGTATAGCTTTGTTTAATGAACTGTTTCTTTTTCTTGAACACTGTACCATCTCTCACCTGAATTCTTTCTCATGAGTGTGACAAGAATCAAGATGGGAGAAGTCACCTTCGACTCAGGCCTTCTCCAGTGACATTTCCATTTAGTAACAAAGAAACATTGTGGAGAGATTTGACCAAAAAGTACATATAATCACTGGTATACAAAAAACAAAATAAATTTAAAATTGCCTCTATGTATCATACTTGATTGTTTAATTTTATTTTCTTATTTATCTCCTTTCCTCTGACTCTCATATTAAATTAAGAAAATATGGCTTAATTTTTTTTTTTTAAATGTGAGGAAGGGAGTAGTGAGACAGAATCCCACATGTGTCTTGGCTGGGATCCACCCAAAGCTGGATGCTCAAATCAACCCACCTATTCTTAGTGCCTGAGGCTGATGTCTTATACCAACTAAGCTATTTTCAGTGCCTGGGGTCTATGCTCGAACTAATCAAGCCACTGGCTTCAGGAGGAAAAGAGGGAGAGGAGGGGAAGAAGGTAAGGAGAAAGAGAGAAGCAGCTGGTCATTTTTCTTGTGTGCTCTGACCAGAAATTGAACCCAGGATGTCCATACACCAGGTTGACACTCTATACACTAAGCCAATTGGCCAGGGCTGGCTTTTAACTTTTTAATAAAACTCAGGGGAGTAACTGCTCTAGACTGGTGTTTTAAGAACTAATAAAGTATGTTGAAAGCTTCTTATAAAACAGGGGTAGGGAACTGATGGCTCGCGAGCCAGATGTGGCTCTTTTGATGGCTGCATCTGGCTCACAGACAAATCTTTAATAAAAGAAATAATAACATTAAAAATATAAAACAATCTTATGTATTACAATCCATTCATTTCCTACTGTTTATGGTTACGGATGGCTGGAGCCAATCACAGCTGTCCTCCGGGACAACAACAAATTTTTATTGGATAATGCCTAACGTATATGGGTTGTTGTGAGGTCAAGAAGTAAACTTCCCTCCTTTTAATAAAGTAGTCAGCTAGCTAATTGCAGAAACCCCTTTGATGAAGAAGATGGCTAAAAGTAAAAAAGATGAGGAATATTGTTCTTTTCAGCAGGAATGGACAGAAAAATTCGCCTTTGTGGAGAGAGCAGGTTCTGCAGTGTGTCTGATATGCAATGATAAAATTGTATTGATGAAATGGTTAAATATAAAGTGGCACTTTGACACACATGCCATACTACATTTGCATTGAAATATCCAGCAGGGGACAGCAGGAAGAAAGCATGTCAAGAGCCACTGTGCAGAGTGCAAGCTAGTCAGCAGCAACTCCGTGTTTGGACCCAAAAAGGTGACTGGAATTCGGCTAGCTTTGCTGGTGCTTTAGCAATTGTGAGAAACGGAAAGCCATGCACAGATGGGGAGTAAGCCAAAACATTCATGCTGATGTTGGCAGTGAACTTTTTGACTACTTTTTGGATAAAGACAAGATAATCAAATGAATAAAAGACATGCCTCTGTCGGCAAGAACTGTTCACGATCTTACCATCATGATGGCAAATCAAATTGAGGCAACACAAGTGAAAGATATAAATGCAGCACCATTCTTTTCTCTTGCTTTGGATGAGTCAACAGACATAAGCCATTTATCCCAGTTCAGCGTGATTGCAAGGTATACTGTTGGTGACACACTACGTGAGGAAAGTCTTGCTGTTTTGCCTATGAAAGAGACAAGAGAGGAGGATTTATTCAAGTCTTTCACTGAGCTAAAGAAAAAAATCTACCAATGGATAAACTTATTTTGGTGTGTACTGATGGGGAAAAACAGAGGATTCGTAGTGCTTCTTTGTGAACATGAAAAAAGACCCATCCTAAGTTTTCACTGCATCCTACAACAGGAGGCGCTTTGTGCTTAGATATGTGGCAGGCAGCTTGGTGAGGTGATGTTGCTGGTCATTGGGGTGGTCAACATTATTGTTGCTCAAGCTTTAAATGATCGTCAGTTTAAAACACTGCTGGATGAAGTTGGGAATAATTATTCTGGTCTGCTTCTGCACAGCAATGTGCGTTGGTTGTCAAGAGGGAGGGTGCTCAGCCATTTCATGGCTTGTCTGAGTGAAATCTGGACTTTTTTTGAAATAAAAAATGTCAGGCATCCAGAGTTAGCTAACACTGAGTGGCTCCTAAAGTCCTACCATCTCATGGACATGACTGAACATCTGAACCAGCTCAATGTGAAAATGCAAGGCATTGGAAATACAGTCTTATCCCTTCAACAAGCAGTGTTTGCATTTGAAAACAAGCTGGAACTCTTTATCACCGACATTGAAACAGGCCATTTACTACACTTTGAAAAACTGGAAGAGTTTAAAGATCCATGCACAGCAAGTGACCCTGCTCAACATCTTGATCTCCAGAAGCTAAAGGGCTTCACATCTAATCTCCTGCAGTCATTCAAAGCACACTTTGAAGAATTTCATGAGTGCACTCATCTTTTTTTTATTATTAATTATTATTATTTTTAATGGGGTGACACCAATAAATCAGGGTATATATGTACAACGAAAACATCTCCAGGTTATCTTATCATTCAATTATGCTGCATACACGACACCCAAAGTCAAATTGTCCTCTGTCACCTTCTGTCTGGTTTCCCTGTGCCCCTCCCCTCCTCTCTATCCCCCCCTCTCTTCCCTCCCCTCACCCTGTAACCACCACTCTTTTATCCATGTCTCATAGTCTCACTTTTATGTCCCCCCTATGTATGAAATCATGCTGTTCTCAGTTTTTTTTTTTCTGATTTACTTATTTCACTTCGTATAATGTTATCAAGGTTCATCCATTTTGTTGTAAATGATCCGATGTCATCATTTCTTATGGCTGAGTAGTATTCCATAGTATATATGTACCAAAGCTTTTTAATCCACTCCTCCTCTGATGGACACTTGGGCTGTTTCCAGATCTTCGCTATTGTGAACAATGCTGCTACTAACATGGGGGCGCATTTCTTCTTTTTGAACAGTGCTCTGGTGTTCTTAGGGTATATTCCTATAAGTGGGATAGCTGGGTCAAAAGGCAGTTCGATTTTTAATTTTTTGAGGAATCTCCATACTGCTTTCCACAGTGGGCACAATGGATAGAGTGTCAGTCTGGGACGCTGAGTGCACTCGTCTTTTAAAGTTCATCACCCATCCACTCGAGCGTGCAGTGGGCAGCGCCGACCTGAGTTACATCCCTGGTGTCTCCGTCAGAGATTTAGAGCTACAAGCTGCTGACTTGTAGGCCTCAGACATGTGGGTGAGTAAGTGCAAGTCACTGAATGAAGATTTGGAAAGACTTGCACAACAGCAAGCAGAGTTGGTGAGCAAACACAAGAGTGGGGAGAAATGAAGAAACTTCAACCCGCAGAGCAGCTGATTGTCAAAACTTGGAACGTGCTTCCCATCACATACCACACACTGCAGCATGTGAGTACTGCTGTACTGACAATGTTTGGCTCTATGTGTGCCCGTGAGCAGTCTTTCTCACATCTAAAGAATGTTAAGACCAACCTACGATCACATTTAACAGATGGAAGTCTCAACGACTGCATGAAGCTTAACCTCACCATGTATCAACCAGACTACAAAGCCATCAGCAAAACCATGCAGCACCAGAAGTTGCATTAATGGTAAGAAGTACTTTATTCATCATTGGTTAGCAACAGCATAACAATGTTATTAAAAAGAATTCAGAGACTCATTGTACTTTAAAAGTGTTGGTCTTACATAAAATGCACACATTTACTTGTATTTAGTGTTAAACGTATTGTATGGCTCTCACAGAATTACATTTTAAAATATGTGGCGTTCATGCCTCTCTCAGCCAAAAAAGTTCCCAACCTCTGTTGTAAAGCCAGTAGTCAAGGCCACCATCACAGCAGCCTGACCCATGCAGGTTCGCAGTGGATTCGGACAGATGGCAATGAAACACCGGAGCCAAAAACTGGTGAGCCATCAGCTTTAATTCTAGCTTGCACCCGGCGGGCAAGCAAAAACACACACTGGGCTCCAAAACCCACACATTCAGTGCTCACAAAGCTACTGACTTATCCGAGTTTCCTAGCATCAAAGCTTTCCAGCTCACCAGACTTATTCACCTCTGTTTCCCATCTCCTCCTGCACAAACTCTTAACAAACTGGCTTCTTCCTCAGCACTCTGCCATCTCGGCTGCTTCTCCTGGACTTCACGTGGCCTTACTCTGCTCTCCTCTCTAATACCTCAGGAACCAAGAGAGAGAGATCAAGCTACTGGTCTCTCCCACTTTATAGCATAGACTCAAAACCTTTAATCCAATTATACAAACAAGGAAGTCTCTGATACAAAGTCACCCATCTGAGGCATAATGGGATTCCTCCCTACATCACCACCCTACATCATCCAATCAGTCAAGGGTGTGGAGAAGACTTTACTCTTAAAACAAAGCCTTAAGCTATAACGACCCGGCTAGCTTACAACTTTTCCCCCACAGCCATCACAAGCATAAGGGCAAATAATATCACCTGGGTGACGGGCTTCCATGTGGGCAGCACCATCTTTAACAAAGTGAGCATATTATATTTTATCTGCCGAACACCTGTTATAAAAGATGGTGCACTCAATTTGTCACCAAACTTATATTCATCTTTCACTTTGCAGAAAATGCTCTTGTACTAGTCCCCACTAAGCATGTCTACTCAGCTGCAAGATATCAGCATTCCTGTCTCATATGGTTGTAGTAATAATTCAATGAGAACCTGTGCATAAAAACATAACTACTTGCCACTACAGTATATTGATTTCCATGCATTATCAATGTGGTCTTTGTGTAGGAAGACAAAGGGTGGATGTGTAGACATTAAAGAGGAAATTAGTTGAATTTAACTTGGAAACTACCATGGGACCATTTGTCTTGCAAATGCCCTACTGTCTCATGACAAGGAATAACTGACCTACTCAATTACATTTAATCAAAATCTACAACAATCTTTTGAGAATCTACTATGAAGAAATTAGAAATAATTAAATAAGAAGATGTGGTTCTTTTTCCAAAAGAGTTCTCTATCCTTCTCCCTGGAGCTTTGCATATTTACTTGATTTATTCTTCCATTAACTGTTCAGTGTGCTAAAAGCCTATGCTAAGTACTGTGACTACAACAAAGAACAAAACATTTCTTGTTGACAATCCTGTGTATACCAAATCAAAACAAAACACTCCCAAAGACTTCCTCTCTTATGGAAAAAAGCAAACAAAAACAACACTCATGGCTTAATCTTCACCTGCCACTTGTTTTCAGCTGCTTTCAATTAAGCTTGCAGACAAATCACTTACCTAAAAAGATTATTAAAAAGTGTGTTTGTGTGTGCTAATGTATTCTTATTTGTATATACTGTGTTTAATCATGTTGATCACCACTTTTGATTTCTAAATGGAAACTGAACTGTCTGTTAAAAAATTATTCCAAGACTTTGCCAAAGATTGACTTTAAGCAGCATGACCTTCATGTCTGACTTGGGCTCCTGCCCTTTTCAAGATAAATTGTATTTTTCCTCCTTTCTGTTCTGCTTGCCAAAACAATAAGCTACACTCTTTATCTCACAGCATGATTTATCATGCATTAATTAGCATAAGCTGCTGCTGAGATTCTTCGAGTTTTGAATGCTTACAATATGCATTATTTCTAAGGTAGTTGAAAGGAAATACTGTCTGGATGATGGGCAAATAAGTTTGTAAAATTTGTGTTATTTGGATTTGCTCACTTTTATTGTTAAAAATGGCCACTGGCCACTTGAATCTATGTAAACACAATAAATTAAAATTAAAAAATGGCCACTGCCCAGGTAAACTGCACTGCCCAGGTAAACTGCTAACTATCTTCCTGCTTGGGAAAGGGCTTTGTTATGCTAATGTGTGTTGGAGGAGGAGTTTTGCACCAAAAAGTTTTAAGAAGAAGGAAAAAGGAGGAGGCCATGTTTTTGCAAAGAAGGCAACCAAAATGGCAGGGTGCTGAAGGAGAAGCCAGTTTGTGCAGAGTTTGTGCAGAGAGAAGGAGATGGGGAACCAGAGGTGACTGAGCTGGTGGGGGCCTTTGATTCTAGGAAAAACCAGAAAAGATTCTCCTGGTTGTGGAACTGGAGAATGTGTGAGTGGGTTTTGGTGCCCCATGTGTTTGTGTTTACTCACCAGCTGGTTGCGAGGCTAGAGTAAAGGGATGGCCCATCAGTTTTCAGCTCCGCAGTTTCTTTACCATCTGACCAAATCTAATGTGAACCTGCATGTCTGGCTGTGACAGCGGTGGCTACTGGCCATATACTGGACTTGTCAATTTTTAAATATAGTTTCTTTTTTTTAATTGAGAGGAGGGGATACAGAAAGACAGACTACCACATGCACCCAAAGGATCTACCCAGTGACCCCTGTCTGGGGCCAATGCTCTGCCCATCTAGGGCTGATGCTCATAACAAGCTATTTTTAGCACCTGAGGTGGAGGCTCTCCAGAGGCATCCTCAACACTAAGGCTAACATGCT
This sequence comes from Rhynchonycteris naso, assembly GCA_037038555.1. Lineage (NCBI taxonomy): Eukaryota > Metazoa > Chordata > Mammalia > Chiroptera > Emballonuridae > Rhynchonycteris > Rhynchonycteris naso. The sequence goes on along the minus strand of CM073002.1, from coordinate 68,725,751 downwards.
TGAATCAATAGAGCCATGGCTGCAGGTGTGGGAGGGGAAGAGAAGCTAATGGTGACTTCTCCTGTGTGCCCTGACCAGGAATTGAACCAGGACGTCCACACACTGAGTCAATACTCTACCACTGAGCAAGCCAGCCAGGGTTGATTTATTGATTTCTTATGCCTTTCAAGTAGTATTAATGTTAATGTGTTCAAAGCCTTATTATTTAATATGGATAAACAGGCTATCTCTGTGGGGGTTGGAGGAGTGTTGGGCAGATAAAATATATTATGCTCACTTTGTTAAAGATGGCGCTGCCCACATGGGAGTTCGTTGATATTAATGTGTGTTCTGGGACGGGCTGTAGGCAGGCTGGGTCGTTATAGCCTAAGACTTAGTTTTAAGAGTAAGCTTTTCTCCACACCCTTGACTGATTGGATGATGTGGGGTGGTGCGCACATCCTGAGGAATCCCATTATGCCTCAGATAAGTGACTTTGTATCAGAGACTTTCTTGTTTGTAGATTGGATTAAGGGTTTGAATTTCTACACTATAAAGTGGGACAGGCCAGTAGCTTGCTCTCTCTTGGTTCCTGGGATTAGTATTAGAGAGGAGAGCAGATGAAGGCCACATGGAGGCCAGGAGAAGCAGCCAAGATGGCAGAGTGCTGAGGGAGAAACCAGTTTGTGCAGAGTTTGTGCTGGAGAAGGAGATGGGGAACAGAGGTCAATATGTCTGGTGAGCTAGAAAGCTTTGATGCTAGAAAACTCGGATAAGTCAGTAGCTTTGTGAGCACTGAATGTGTGGGTTTTGGAGCCCAGTGTGTGTTTTTGCTTGACCACCAGTGCAAGCTAGAATTAAAGCTGATGGCTCACCAGTTCTTGGCTCCGTTGTTTCATTACCGACTGTTCGAATCCAATGTGAACCTGCACTGGCGAGGCGGCTGTGATGGTGGCCTTGGCCACTGGCTTTACAAGGAGCAACCCAGCAATTCCACTTCTGGGAATAGGTCTAAAGAAACCTAAAACACTAATTTGAAATAATATATGTAACCCTATGTTTGCTGCAGTGTTATTTATAATAGCCAAGATTTGAAAGCAACCTTAATGTCCATCAGTAGATGAGTGAATAAAAATGCTGTGGTATATTTACACAATGAAATACTACTCAGCCGTTAAAAAAAAAGAAAATCTTTCCTTTTGCAACAACATGCATGGACCTGGATAGTATTATACTAAGTAAGATAAGCCAGCCTGAGAAAAACAAGTACCACATAATTCACTTATGTATGGAATCTAATGAACAAAATAAACTAACAAATGTCAACGTAAAACAACTTTCAAACATGTAAAAAAATTTTCTGACTTTGAGCCAAACCATCAACAATTGCCAGGAGGCAAAGTCTCAACAGATTGAGAAAGTGCTCAGGAAAATGGCAGTTTCATTACTGATTTTATACATTAAAATCAAAGGGGAAAACATAAGGAGGTTACATGAAATTGGTGATAGATTAGGGAGGCAGGAGAAAGAAAAGCAGGAAAATCTCTGGGATTGGATAACAAGTATTGAAAGTTATTTTACACACAGTGAGACAAAACAGTGCACAGTTAATGATTCACATAACAAGAACAATGAGGGGTCTGTTGGTTCTTGCTCTGGTGGCATGTCTGGCCTGGAGGAAAAAAACTATGACCTTTACTTTCCAAAGGCATGTTATCGAGTACATATCATAGATGCAAAAGACAACAGACAGGCTTGGGTAACTGTCAGTCAAATAAGTTTGTAAATATAATATATATAAGTTTGCTCACTTACAGTTTGCATTGGGTGTGGGAGACAGGCTGTAAATCAGAAAAGTCATTATAGCCTAAGGCTTAGTTTTAAGACTAAGCCATTCCCGCCATTTCAATACTAAGATCTTTTCAAAACTAAGCTTTTCCCCACACCCTTCACTGTTCCATGATGTGGGGTGGTGCACTCTTATGAGGAATCCCATTTGTTGCGCAGATAAAATATATTATGCTAACTTTGTTAAAGATGGTGCTGCCCATATGCAAGTTTTAAGAGTAAGCTTTTCCCCACACCTTTGACTGATTGGATGATGTAGGGTGGTGCACTCTCATGAGGAATCCTCTCAGTATGTCTCAGAAAAGTGAGTTTGTGTCAGAGACTTCCTTGTTTGTAGATTGGATTAAAGGTTTTGAATCTACTCTATAAAGTGGGGCAGACTGGGAACTTGCTCTCGGTTCCTGAGGTTAGTATTAGAAAGGAGAGCAGATTAAGGCGATGTGGAGGAGGCCAGGAGAAGCAGCTAAGATGGCGGAGTGCTGAGAGAGAAGCCAGTTTGTGCAGAGTTTGTGCAGGAGGAGATGGGGAACAGAGGTGAATAAGTCTGGTGAGCTAGAAACCTTTGATTCTAGGAAACTCGGATAAGTCAGTAGCTTTGTGAGCACTGAATGTGTGGGTTTTGGAGCCCAGTGTGTGTTTTTGCTTGCCCGCCGGGTGCAAGCTAGAATTAAAGCTGATGGCTCACCAGTTCTTGGCTCCGTTGTTTCATTACCGACTGTCCAAATCTAATGCAAACCTGCACTGGCCGGGCAGCTGTGATAATGGCTGTGACTACTGGCTTTACACCATTTATGCCTCAGATAAGTGACTTTGTTATTTGTATATTGCCTTAAAAGTTTTGATTTGTACACTATAAAATGGGGTGGTTCTCTCTCTCTCTCTCTCTGGTCCTGCTATTAACATTATAGAGGACAAGCAGCCAAGATGGCAGAGTGCTGAAGAAGAAGCCAGTTTGTGCAGTTTGTGCAGAGAGAAGGAGATGGGAAACAGAGGTGAATAAGGCTGGTGAGGTAGAAACCTTTGATTCTAGGAAACTCAGATTAAGTCAGTGGCTTTGGGAGCTCTTAATGGAAAAGGAACTGTGAGGGACAGACTGTAAGCAGGCCGGGTCATTATAGCCTAAGGCTTAGTTTTAAGAGTAAGCTTTCTCCCACACCCTTGACTGATTGGATGATGTGGGGTGGTGCACTCTCATGAGGAATCCCATTATGCCTCAGATGGGTGACTTTGTATCAGAGACTTTCTTGTTTGTACATTGGATTAAGAGTTTGGATTTCTACACTATAAAGTGGTACAGACTGGGAGCTTGCTGTCTCTGGGTTCCTGAGGTTAGCTTTAGAAAGGAGAGCAGATTAAGGCCACATGGAGGAGAGGAGAAGCAGCCAAGATGGTGGAGTGCTGAGGGAGAAGCCAGTTTGTGCAGAGTTTGTACTGGAGAAGGAGATGGGGAACAGAGGTGAATAAGTCTGAAACCTTTGATGCTAGGAAACTCGGGTAAGTCAGTAGCTTTGTGAGCACTGAATTAGTGTGTTTTGGAGCCCAGTGTGTATTTTTACTTGCCCACCAGGTGCAAGCTAGGATTAAAGCTAATGGCCCACCAGTTCTTGGCTCCATTGTTTTATTACCATCTGTCTGAATCTAATGCAAACCTGCATGGGCCAGGCAGCTGTGATGGTGGCCGTGGCTACTGGCTTTACAGAACTGTTTTTCCACTGTGTGTATTTCTTGCCCGCTGGGTGCAAGCTAGGATTAAAGGTAATGGCCCGCCGGTTCTTGGCTCTGTTGTTTTATTACCATATGTACAAATTACATTCAAACCTGCATGGGCCAGGCGGCTGTGATGGTGGCTGTGGCTACTGGCTTTACAATAAGTAAAATAAATGGATTATTGAATGAATATATATGTGATAATGCAAGTGTAGTAAAACGATTGATAGTAATGAATGTTAATAGCAACTATTTTTTTTTGGTAACCATTATTGGAACCTTTGATTAAACTGATAGATACATGACTTCTAACTGCCCTTTTGCTGTTCCGCTTTTCTGCCTGAACCCACCCTTGCATACTGGACTATCGCCCCTGAAGCAAAAAAATTTCAGGAAGCTGGCCAACTGCCCCAAGAAGGAGCATCCCAGGAAGCCGAAACCATAAAACTGCAGACAGGAACATACCAGAAATTCTGACTCCAGGTCCTCCCACATACCAGAACTTCTGACTCAATGCCCATCTGCTCAAGGGTCTTCCCTACCCTATAAAAACTGCCACCAAAATCTGCTTGGCACCCTTCTCTCGGAGAAGTGCCCAGCAGGACTCTTTCTCTTCTAATAGAAGCCTGTACTCCTGGAAATAGAGCACCATCTCATTGTTACATCTGGTGCCAAAACCCAGGATGGGGTGCCGGCTGCCTGGACGATCCCCTTGCCGGTTAAACTTACAACCAGGGAAGCAGTGAACAGCAGCAGCTCGTCCGGGCTGACTCCTTGATTCTGTTTGGCTGTGTGAGCGCAGTTGAGTGACGAGTAGTCCAACCCTGTCCCAAATCCCTGCTGAATAGGAGGTAAGAAGTTTCTTCCTCTCTTCCTTCTCAGGTTGGCTCTTCAAATTTGGCCTCTGACTCTCTTTCTGATGGTCTATTGTGACATGCCTCACGCTCTGAGAGGTTTGCTTGACTCAGTCCCATGGACCCTCTACGAACATCTAGGTGGCTAGCCAAACCTCTCCACTCTCACGGGTTCCTTGGAAGTTGGAGACGACCTTTGTCTCGGATTTCCCTCTTCTCGGAGATTTTCTTCTTTTGAGACTGTGACAAGAGGTGGGGATGCCCTCTCTTGATCACTGTTCTCCATGATGGGCTCTTCACAATCCAGACCATCAGACCAAAGACCTCTTGGCTGTCTCCTAAAAAAACCTGGCCAATCTCGATCTTTCTGACCTCAATCCTAAGAAACTGATTTTTTTCTCTAACACAGCCTGGTCTCAATATAAATTAGACAATGATTCTCAGTGGCCAGAAAATAGAACCTTATCATATCCTAAGAGATCTTGACAAGTTCTGCATTCAGAATGTGCGAAGGTTTTAGAGATTCCTTACGTGCAGGCCTTCATCTATCCGGTCTAGACCTTCTCTTTGCTCTTCATGTTCTACCTGTCAAGTTCTTCTGGCCAGAACTTCTACCTCTCATTCTACCCACTCTCCTCTCTCTGACCCTCCATCTTATATCTTTGATCCTCAAGACCACTCTGCTATTCCTCCTGCTCCTACTCCTCCATCTCTTTCTCCTACTGCTCCTCCTCCCTATCGAACAAAATCACCAGAGAATACATCTCTCCCCGCCCCTCCCTCTAAGTGGATTACTTCTCTCCCTCTCTCTCCTGACAGTATTCCTCCAACTTCTCCCCCTCATCTACACCCACATAAGCCATCCCAGTCAGACATGTACCCTCTCCAGGAAGTTTCAGGAGCTGAGGGGATTGTTAAGGTTGCTATCCCTTTTTCTCTCTCTGACCTTGCCCAAATTGAGCACCGCCTAGGGTCATTTTCCGCAGAACCAGACACCTACATAAAGGAATTCAAATACCTTACTCAACCTTTTGACTTAACCTGGCATGATTTAAATATTATTCTCACCTCCTCTCTGTTGGCCAGTGACAGGGACCGAATATGGACCACTGCCCAACAAATTGCAGATGAGGCAAACAGTAGAAACAACAACCTCCCCATGGTTCATCTAGCAGTTCCTTTGGATGATCCCAATTGGAATTACCAGCTCAATCATGCCAATCAAAAACTCAGAAATCAAATGATTGATTACCTACAAGAGTTCCTCAGCAAACTTGCCAATAAGGCTGTCAATTATGACAAAATTAAAGAAATAATTCAAAGGTACCAGGAGAAGCCTGGAGAATTCTTGGAACACCTTTCACAGGCCTTCCAAAGATACACTCGCCTAGACCCAACAACTCCAGCAGGGACCACCTTCTTACACTCACACTTTATCTCACAATCTGCTCCAGACGTCAGACGCAAACTCAAGAAGCTTGAGAATGGGCCCGAGACTTCCCAGAGAGACCTCTTAAATCTAGCCTTTAAGGTCTTCAATAATCAGGAGGACACGAAGAAGGAGGAACAACAAAAGAGGGATCAAGAGAATTATGGAATGCTAGCGAAGGCCCTACAAGGGAACCCTACTATGGGGTCAAAGACCAGACCCTTCCGAGGTCAGTCTTTTAAATCCGGGCTGCTGGGTCCCTGCTGAGGCCACTGGGCTAAGCAATGCCCTAATCCCCGCCCACCGCCAGGGCCTTGCCCACATTGTCACCGAGAGGGTCACTGGGGATGTGATTGCCCCAGTGGCCAAAGAGGGATTGGGTCAAACCTCCCCACTAATACCCAGTCAGTGACTGATTTTCTAGGCCTGGCAACGGAGGACTGAGGAGGCCCTGGGACACCGTCCGGGTATGGATCACCAACAGTGAGCCCAGGGTAAAACTTTGTGTAGTGGGTAAGGTAATCTCCTTCCTCTGACACCGGGGCCACCTACTCCACCCTCCCTGAATTTGGAGGACCTCTGAGTCCCTCTAATACTTTTATAATCGGCATCTCGGGTCTACACACTAGCCCTCTTATAACTCCACCACTTACTTGCATACTAGACCAGACATCATTAACACATCAGTTTCTAGTTATTCCACAATGTCCCACTCCATTACTAGGATGTGGCATCCTGACTAAATTCAATACTACACTCCAATTATTTCCATTTAGTTCTACTCAAACATTACAACAGCAAACTTTCAATATTCTCCTTTTGTTGGCCAGTGGTTCATCACCCCAACATGCTGACTCCCAACCTCTCTCCCCTCCCCTTCCTTCTTCTCTAGTAGACCCATCGGTTTGGGACATTCAACATCGATCCATAGCTAGACATCATACCCCTGTCCAAATTTCCCTTAAAAATCCCTCCCTCTTTCCTAATGTACCCCAATATCCCATTTCCCACAAACACTTCCTGGGACTGAAACCACTTATTACTAAATTCCTTAATGCAGGACTTCTTATCCCCACCAGTTCACCGTACAACACTCCTATCCTTCCGGTGGTTAAACCCAACGGCACTTATAGGCTAGTACAGGACCTGTGAGCCATTAATTCAGCAGTTCTTCCCATCACTCCCATAGTTCCTAACCCCTACACTGTCCTATCTACCATACCCGTCAATACTATACACTTTACTGTGCTAGACCTTAAGGATGCCTTCTTTACTATTCCCCTACATCCAGATTGTCAAAACCTTTTCACATTTACTTGGACCGACCCTGACACTTCACATTCACAATAGTTAACCTGGACGGTCCTACCTCAGGGCTTCTGGGATAGCCCCCACTTTTTTGGACAGGCATTAGCTAAATGATCTCAAATCACTAATTCTGTCCCAGAGCACCATCTTACAATATGTTGATGACCTAATTCTCTGCAATTCATCCTTGGAGACTTCTAAATCAGACACCATTCAACTACTCAATTTCTTGGCTCACCTAGGCTACCGGGTAGCTCCTACCAAGGTACAGTTCTCCCTATCACAGGTCACATATTTAGGGCTACAGTTGACCCCAGGACAGAAGGCCATCACCACGGATAGAAAACCTCTAATATCCTTTATGCCAACACCCTCTACCAAAGAGGAGCTTCTTTTCTTCCTGGGAATTGCGGGTTTCCTCAGATCATGGATCCCTAACTACAGTCTTTTAGCAAAACCTCTCTATGAGGCCACTAAAGGGAACCTCACCGAACCCCTAGATCCTAAATTCCCAATACAAACACCCTTCACCAAACTCAAACAGGCTCTCCTCCAAGCACCTGCACTACAGCTTCCAGACTTAAACTCAGAATTCATGCTCTATGTTACAGAAAAACAAGGCCTTGTGCTTGGAGTCCTTGGACATCAAAAGAAACCCTTCTTCGCACCATTTGCTTATCTCTCTAAACAGCTAGACCCCACTTGCAAGGGATGGGCACCTTACCTCAGCGCTCTGGGAGCCGCCGGCCTGTTGTCCCTTGAGAGCAAAAAGCTCTCATTAGGACAGAAAGTCATCTTCAGGTCTCTTCACAATCTGCAGGATCTTGTTCTTCATAAGGTCTTAGCCCATTTATCACCTTCTCGATTACAACAAGTTCATGTCATTTTTCTTGAAAATTCTGAATTCTCTTTCCAGCCCTGTTCTAATCTGAATCCAGCAACACTCCTCCCTACCTCCTCCTTACCCCCAGCACATTGCTGCTTCGAAACTCTCACATGTTTCTCTACCCCCTTCCCTCACCTGTCTTCTACACCCCTTCCCACTCCCAACCTCACCCTCTTTGTTGATGGGAGCGCCTTAAGACAAGACAGCAGTCCACTCAGGCAGGCTATGCAATCATCACTGACCAACACCTCGTCCTCGAGGCTCAGCCCCTACCATAGGGCACTACCTCACAACAGGCTGAACTTATAGCTCTTATAAGAGCACTGACTCTCAGCTCTGGCAAGACAGTCAATATTTACACAGACTCAAAATATTGTTATCACATTCTCCACTCAGCTGTAGCCATTTGGAGGAAGTGTGGATTCCTTACTACCAAAGGCGAGCCCCTCCAAAACCACACGTACATACAAAATCTTCTAAATGCAGCTCAACTTCCCAAGCAAGCAGCCATCATTCATTGTAAGGGACATCAAAGAAGCACCTCTCCTATATCCATAGGAAACAACTTAGCTGATCGGGTAGCCAAGAAGGCTGCAACCCAGCCTCCTGACTCACAAATTTACTTCCTCACCTCACTTACTCCACAATAGTCCACCAAGGAAGAAACTATCTATTCCTCTCTCCCACAAAAGGAGAAAAGGTTTCTCAAGGATGGTAAAGCCCTCCTTCCACAATCCCAAACTGAGACCATCTTACAGTCCATACATGAGTCTTTCCATGTAGACTACCAACCTCTTCTACTATATGTCTCCTCCTTTCTCACAGAATGCCATATCTCTAAAACCCTCAAAAAAATACAACAAACACTCAAATGAATCACGTCTTCCTGTATAATCTGTTCTTGCACCTCATAGGAAGGAATACATCACAAATCTTCCCCTGCCCACCAGGTTCAGGGACAACTACAAGCCCAGAACTGGCAAAGAGACTTCACCCATATGCCTAAACACAAGGGATTCAAAAGCCTTCTCACCATAGTAGATATCTTTTCAGGATGGATTGAGGCATTTCCCACTAAACAGGAAGATGCTGGCACTGTTGCCACCATCTTAACTGAACACATTATTTCCTGATTTGGTCTCCCTTCTGTACTTCAATATGACAATGGCCCTGCTTTTATTTCTCACATCACCCAATCTCTCTCATCCTACCTAGGACTCAAATGGCAATTGCACATTCCATACCATTCTCAATCCTCAGGAAAGGTTGAACGGGCAAACCAGGTCCTCAAAAACCATCTTACAAAACTCATCCTGGAACTACACCTACCTTGGCCCCAGCTTCTTCCCTTAGCCCTCATGAGAGTTTGAGCTATGCCCAGGAAACCAATAAACCTAAGCCCCTTTGAGATTATGTATGGTAAACCCTTCATCTTAGACTCCAATCCCCTTACACCCTCAGTTCCGGCTATGGTGTCCAACTTTCCTGCTCTAGCCCACATGCGAGCCAACCTACAACGCTGATGTCAACAAGCTACTACCCCAACTTTTTCCAACAACTAAGACACATCTTTCCTTCTTGCCCGGAGACCAGGTATACAAGAGGACCCGAGGAAAGACACCACTCCAACCGGTTTGGACAGGACCCCACACAGTCATCCTGAGTATTTCCACAGCTGTTAAAATAGAAGGAGATACCCACTGGACTCACCTCTTTCATATCAAACCCTACATTAGCAAACCTCCTAAATCCTATCTGTTGACCCCTACAGCAACCTTAACCCTCAAGCTCTCCTCTATTCCGGAGGAATGAGCCCACTTCTGTGCCAAGTCAGCTTAACTCCCTGTATTATGTTTCCTCTTGTATTTCTCCTATCACTTTTTTGCTCCCAAACCCACAGCCAACAACATGTCTGGAGATTCTTTGCTGAATCTACGGATGAAACTACGGGGCTTTCAAAGATCCAGGCAAACCTACCACTCTGGGCACAGCAGATTGTTCTCCAACAGGGTGTAATGCTCGAGTCACTCTCGTCATCGAGTTAAAAAATATGAAAACCCTCCAATCTGCTTTAACAGGCTGGCTTACCTCTAAACCAGCCCTCTGCTTCCCACATATGCAGACAAATCCTAATTGCAAAGGAGTAAATGCCGAACCCTGGGGAGGTAGCCCTGGGGTTCCTCATCACCTATAGCTGGATGTAGCTACGTCCGCATTGGTTACTCTAACCGAGGAGTGCCCACACTTCTTCAGCTTGCGAGCTACTTATAAGATGACCAAGTCAAAATGACCTACCTACGATAAAAATGCAAAACATAAATTTATTTCTTCTATATTATCATTATTTAAGTTTCTATTATTACTATTTAATATTGTGTATTCTTCTTTCACCTTTCTCCTTCTCAGCTCTCTTTTCTTTTCAGAGGAAAGTCAATGTTATAGTTTTTATGAACAGTACAAAAAAGCCGCTCCACATTTCCCTTCTTTGGAATAGCAATGGCACACAGACAGATGAGGCAAACGCATTTAGAATATGACATAGTGAAAAAAATCCCCTCCCATTCTGTATGAAAGTGGTAGGTTTTAGGCTTCTTACTCGGACCAGCTATGGCTCTCATTTTTATACCCTTTGTTGTATTTAGTTTAAATAAATTGAAGGCTAACTATGCAGCAATGTAACTGAACAAGTTAACGCGGTTTAACACGCATGCGTAGGGTGTCAAAAGTTCAGACGTCAGATTGGCTACCCTGTATGCCAATCAAAAGACAAATGTCTTTTTTAATGTCATGCGATCTACCCACACTTGCTTTGCGATGGACAAGTAGATTGTGATCGACATATTGAGCACCCCTGCCTTGGACAATACCTATTGAGAGCCCATAGGATCCAATTTGGGAGACAGGATACTCGGCTGCAGTCTACCCAGCTCTATCTGAAGTCCACCCTACCGGACACCTCAAAATTTACTGCAAATGGTTTAGAGTAAAATCCCTCACCAAGGTCCTCAAGGAATTGACTAATTCTATCCTTACCCATGAAGATAGACTTAAAACACAAACATCTAACCCCTACTCCTGACCTTTCTCGTGACTAGGACTCATCAAACAGGGCATCCAAGTTCTCAACCTCACTTCCATATACAACATTTCTCACTGCTTTCTCTGTACCTTTCTTAACAAGCCTCCCATCACCGTGGTTCCTTTACCATACCCACTCAACACCACCAAAATTCCAGACCCCTTTTCTCTCTCTGGAGTCCCTCTTTTCCAAGAAAATCCCACCTCAACCTTGAATATCTGCTACACTAATGACCCACCCCGTCATGTAAAAATATAATTCAGGTTCAAACGTCTCTAACCAGCCCTAATGGAACTCACTTCTGGTGCAACGGGACCATTCTCAAAACCTTAAACACTTCTTCCCCCCTCCCTTGTGTCCCAGTAATAATTGCACCACAACTAAGATATTTTGGAGAGAAAGAATTCTCAAACCAGCTGAGGACAAGCAGAATAAACGGGCTGCCTTTCTCCCGGTCCTCCTTGGCCTTACCCTTGCCACTTCTATAGCGGCTATAGGAATAGGTGGGGTTGGCTTAGGCCATAGTATATGGACTACTAACCAACTAAAGGCTGACCTAGAACAAACAGGCCCTTGATAATTCAGCTACCTCTCTAGCCTTTCTCCAAAGACAACTAACCTCTCTAGCTCAGGTCACCCTACAAAACCAGAGGGCTTTAGATCTTCTAACAGCAGAGAAGGGTGGTACTTGCCTCTTTTTACAGGAACAGTGCTGCTACTACATCAATGAGTCTGGCCTGGTCAAGGAGAATATCAACTCTCTTCAAAACCTTCAAGAACAAATCCGCAGTGGCTGGGCCAGTACTGACCCCTACTCCAAACCATGGTGGAAAAACCCCTTATTCTCCATGCTAGTACCAATTATAGGACCAATCCTAATTTTGTGCCTAATTTATTTTTTGGGTTTTTTTTTCCTTTTTTTGTGCCTAATTTTAATGCTTGCCTCTTTCTTTATCAGGTTCCTACAGGCCCGAATGAGAGAAATCTCCAGAGTTATCTACAATCAAATGCTTCTATAACCCCTACTCCAACTGCCCCAGGGAGAGGTCCACGAAGGAGGCCTCCAATAGGGATGACAGGAGAAAGTAGCTCCAGAAAATGGCTGGCCCTAGACAAACCTCCTTCTTGTACCTCATACCCTTTCCTTCCCCTCACCTCTTTTTCTTTTTATTATACCACAGAGTTGAGAAATGATAGATACATGAATTTACCAGAACTTCTAACTGCCCTTTTGCTGTTCTGCTTATCTATCTGACCTCACCCTTACATAGTGGACTATTGCCCCTGAAGCAGAAAAATTCCAGGAAGCTAGTTAACCGTCCCAAGGAGGAACGTCCCAGGAAGCCAAAACCATAAAACTGCAGATAGGGTGAAAAAGCAGTAGCCAGGGTCACCATCACAGCCGCCTGGCCAATGCAGGTTCACATTAGATTCCGACAGTCAGTAATGAAACAATGGAGCCAAGAATTGGTGAGCCATCAGCTTTAATTCTAGCTTGCACCCAGCGGGCAAGTAAAAACACACACTGGACTCCAAAACCCACTCATTCAGTGTTCACAAAGCAACTGGCTTATCCAAGTTTCCTAGAATCAAAGGTTTTTAGCTCACCAGACTTATTCACCTCTGTTCCCCATCTCCTCCTGCACAAACTCTGCACATACTGGCTTCTTCCTCAGCACTCCACCATCTTGGCTGCTTCTCCTGGCCTCCATGTGACCTTACTCTGCTCTCCTCTCTAATACTAACCTGAGGAACCAAGGGAGTAAGCTTCCAGTCTGCACCACTTTATAGTGTAGAAATCCAAACCTTTAATCCAATCTACAAACAAGAAAGTCTCTGATACAGTCACTTATCTGAGGCATAATGTGAGAATTCCTCATGAGAGTGCACCATCCCACATCATCCAATCAGTCAGGGGTATAGGGAAAAGCTTACTCTTAAAACTTGCATGTGGGCAACGCCATCTTTAACAAAGTGAGCATATTATATTTTATCTGCCCAACAAACTACCCCTATGCTCACTTTACTGCCCACAATCTACACCACCGGCATCCCTGTACAAGGAAATTAGGCACATTACACAAATTACAACATGACAAATCATACAGATTCAACAATTACAAAGGTACACACATTTCATCAGTCTCTGAGCACTTTGCCAAAAGCGCAAAATGTCCTCAGCCTTTTTTCTTGCCATTGGAAAGGCTTCCTGGGGCAGAGGGAGGGCCTCCATCAAAGCCACCCCCAAGCCCCATCAGGGTATTTCACATTGTCTAAAATCCATAAGTCCATTCAACTAAGGAGCCAGTGCTCAGTCTGGTCATAGTCCAGGAAATCAGTCCATGCACATGAGGTGTTAGCCTCCCCGCTTATTCCTGCCATCATGGCAGGTCTCACACTGTCCTAAAGAGAAGCATGTGGCAATGGCAGTCAGCATTTCCATCTCTGCTCTGGGGAGCATGATGGCATCCACCCCTATGTCCCAAAATCGCAGACCTACCAGGAGCGTAGCTACTCCTTGCTGTTGGGCTCTCACCTTCTGGATGCTGTGGATTGCAACTCCAGACCAATTCTCCTCATCCTCCAAAGAGGAACTGAAAACACCAGCTCTTGCTGCTGGGCTTGAGCCCCAGGCCACCACTGCCTTCTGCTCAGCAGGCCTTGCAGCTTCTGCCCCGACTTCAGCCTCAGCTTCCCACCGCTGCTGGCTCTCCACAATGTCCAGGGCAATCGGCAACTCATGAACCTGTGATTCCTTCTCCAGTGTCTGCTCCATTTCCAAGCAAATCTTGCAAACCTGGTCAGCCTCCACCTCCAGCGCTTCTTCCAGCTCCGGGGTCGGCATCTCTTTCTCCCACATTTCCTCTAGCTCCTTCCATTGTTTGGTTTGCAGATCCCATGCAGCCTCTTCCATAGAGCTCTCAGTTTCCTTATGCATGGCTGTAAAAGTCAGCCATCCTACAGTCCCCCAAAAAACAGCTATGGGAAACCATAAGAGCAGCCAGTTTTCTACTCCACTGCTCAAAGGTGGTGGTGGCTTCATACCAATCTGTATAAAATCCTGCCACAGACTACGCCAAATGTAAAGGTAGTGGCAAAGGTCACCATCACAGCCACCTGGCCAGTGCAGGTTCACTTTAGATTCAGACAGTCAGTAATGAAACAATGGAGCCAAGAACTGGTGAGCCATCAGCTTTAATTCTAGCTTGCACCCAGCGGGCAAGTAAAAACACACACTGGACTCCAAAACCCACTCATTCAGTGCTCACAAAGCTACTGACTTATTCGAGTTTCCTAGAATCAAGGGTTTCTAGCTCACCAGACTTATTCACCTCTGTTCCCCATCTCCTCCTGCACAAACTCTGCACACACTGGCTTCTTCCTCAGCACTCCATCATCTTGGCTGCTTCTCCTGGCCTCCATGTGACCTTACTCTGCTCTCCTCTCTAATACTAACCTGAGGAACCAAGGGAGTAAGCTTCCAGTCTGCGCCACTTTATAGTGTAGAAATTCAAACCTTTAATCCAATCTACAAACAAGGAAGTCTCTGATACAGTCACTTATCTGAGGTATAATGGGAGAATTCCTCATGAGAGTGCACCACTCCACATCATCCAATCAGTCAAGGGTGTGGGGAAAAGCTTACTCTTAAAATTTGCACATGGGCAGCACCATCTTTAACAATGTGAGCATAATATATTTTATCTGCCCAGCATAGGGACATACCAGAAATTCTGACTCCAGGCTCTCCCACATACCAGAACTTCTGACTCAATGCCCACTTGCTCAAGGGTCTTCCTTACCCTATAAAAATTGCCCCCAAAATCTGCTTGGCACCCTTCTCCTGGAGAAGTGCACTGCAGGACTCTTTCTCCCCTAATAAAAGCCTGTACTCCTGGAAATCGAGTGCCATCTCATCCTTACATAAACATCTCTGCCACAAGCATTTTTGCCAAAAACATTTTACTGTACATATAAGTGACTATAAGGCAGTTTTTTCATGAAAATTACTGGATGACAATTTGGTTTGTGTTTGAAAGACTTAATGTATTCAAGCTAGTTGCCAGTTTGGTCTCATTTCTTTATTCAAAGTTCTCACTGTATCACCACTTTTATATTATATAAATTTTAGCCTTCATAACTGTAAAGCCAGTAGTCGCGGCCACTATCATAGCAGCCTGGCCCATGCAGGTTCACATTAGATTCATACAGTTGGTAATGAAACAACGGAGCCAAGAACTGGTGAGCCATCAGCTTTAATTCTAGCTTGCACCTGGTGGGCAATCAAAAACACACACTGGGCTCCAAAACCCACTCATTCAGTGCTCACAAAGCTACTGACTTATCCGAGTTTCCTAGAATCAAAGGTTTTTAGCTCACCACTTATTCACCTCTGTTTCCCATCTCCTCCTGCACAAACTCTTAACAAACTGGCTTCTTCCTCAGCACTCTGCCATCTTGGCTGCTTCTCCTGGCCTCCACGTGGCCTTCATCTGCTCTCCTCTCTAATACCTCAGGAACCAAGAGCCAGCAAGCTCCCGGCCTGCCCCACTTTATACTATAGAAATCCAAACCCTTAATCTAATCTACAAACAAGAAAGTCTCCAGTACAAAGTTACCCATCTGAGACATAATGGGATTCCTCAGGAGTGCACCACCCTACATGATCCAATCAGTCAAGGGTGTAGGGAAAAGCTTACTCTTAAAACTAAGCCTTAGGTTATAACCACCCAGCCTGCTTACATTACAGCCTTTCCCCCACACCCATCCCAAGCATAAGGGCAAATAATATCACCTGGGTGATGGGCTTCCATGTGCGCAGCGCCATCTTTAACAAAGTGAGCATATTATATCTGCCCAACATTCCCCAATCCAAAGCATAAAGGGTTCAAGGTTAAATGGGTGATTCCCTACAGATAATAGCAGCTACATCTAAAGCATGATTGCAAAGTGGTGTGTAAAGCCAGATTGCATGCAATATTAAAAAATTTCAAATCCTTCAGTAAGTAGCCATCTCTCCCATCTATCAAATTCAAAAGTTGACCAAACTATGACAAATATAAAAGAGGAGGTGTTGGGCAGATAAAATATATTATGCTCACTTTGTTAAAGATGGCACTGACCATGTGCAAATTTTAAGAGTAAGCTTTTTCCCATACCCTTGACTGATTGGATCATGTGGGTGGTGCACTCTCATGAGGAATCTTTCCATTATGCCTCAGATAAGTGACTTTGTATCAGAGACTTCCTTGTTTGTAGATTGGATTAAAGGTTTGGATTTCTACACTATAAAGTAGGCTGCCCACAGCCTGTCCTCCAACACACATTAATATCAACAGACTTGCACGTGGGCAGTGCCATCTTTAACAAAGTGAGTGTTGGGCAGATAAAATATATTATGCTCACTTTGTTAAAGATGGCGCTGCCCACATGGAAGTTCGATGATATTAATATGTGTTTGGGGACAGGCTGTGAGCAGGCTGGGTCATTATAACCTAAGGCTTGGTTTTAAGAGTAAGCTTTTCCCTACACCCTTGACTGATTGGATGATGTAGGGTGGTGCACTCTTGAGGAATCCCATTATGCCTCAGATGGGGGTGACTTTGTATCAGAGACTTTCTTGCTTGTAGATTGGATTAAGGGTTTGGATTCTATAGTATAAAGTGGGACAGACCAGTAGCTTGCTCTCTTGGTTCCTGAGGTATAAGAGAGCAGGGAGGAGAGCAGATTAAGACCACATGGAGGAGAGGAGACAGCCAAGATGGCTGAGAAAGAAGCCAGTTTGTGCAGAGTTTGTGTAGAGAGAAGATGGGAAACAGGTGAATAAGTCTGGTGAGCTAGAAACCTTTGATTCTAGGAAACTCGGATAAGTCAGTAGCTTTGTGAGCACTGAATGTGTGAGTTTTGGAGCCCAGTGTGTATTTTTGCTTGCCCGCTGGGTGCAAGCTAGAATTAAAGCTGATGGCTCACCAGTTCTTGGCTCCGGTGTTTCATTACCATCTGTTTAAATCCAATGTGAACCTGCGTGGGCCAGGCGGCTGTGATTGTGGCCGCGACTACTGGCTTTACAGTGAGCATATATATTTTATCTGCCCAACACAAAGCCACTGACTCATCTGAGTTTTCCTAGAATCAAAGACCCCACCACCCTTATTCACTTCTGTTCCCCATATCCTTCTCCTTCGCAAACTTGCTTTTCCTTCACCATTCTGCCATTTTGACTGCCTCTTCCACATGGCTTCCCTGCCCTGCTACACCATGGGCTCTTCCTCTCTACAAGAACATGATCACTCTCTCTCAAAATGGCCTCCTAGATCCACCTTTTTAAACCTTTTGGTGTGAAAGCCCTCCCCCAACACACATTAGCATAACCATGCCCCTTCTCAAGCAAGAAGGCAATCAGCCACCCCATGTGGGCAGTGGCCATTTTTAACAGGGTGAGCAAAATATATCTTATCTGCCCGACAGGCATAATCACTTTAAGGATAATTAGTTGTACTGCAAATATTTTTGTGGCAAAAATTCTTAAAGCAAAGATGTTCATGGCAAAAATGTTTAGGGCCAAAACACCTGTTGGGTAGATAAAATATAATATGCTCACTTTGTTAAAGATGGCGCTGCCCACATGGAAGCCCGTCACTCAGGTGATATTATTTGCCCTTATGCTTGGGATGGGTGTGGGAGAAAGGCTATAATGTAAAGAGGCTAGGTTGTTATAGCCCAAGGCTTAGTTTTAAGAGTAAGTTTTTCCCCACACCTTGACTGATTGGATGATGTGGGGTGGTGCGCTCTCCTGAGGAATCCTATTATGCCTCAGATGGGTGACTTTGTATCAGAGACTTTATTTGTAGATTGGATTAAGGGTTTGGATTTCTACACTATAAAGTGGACAGACCAGTAGCTTGCTCTCTTGGTTCCTGAGGTATTAGAGAGGAGAGCAGATGAAGGCCACGTGGAGGCCAGGAGAAGCAGCCAAGATGGCAGAGTGCTGAGGGAGAAGCCAGTTTGTGTTTGTGCGGAGTTTGCGCTGGAGGAGATGGGAAACAGAGGTGAATAAGTCTAGTGAGCTAAAAATCTTTGATTTTAGGAAACTTGGATAAGTCAGTAGCTTTGTGAGCACTGAATGAGTGGGTTTTGGAGCCCAGTGTGTGTTTTTGATTGCCCACCTGGTGCAAGCTAGAATTAAAGCTGATGGCTCACCAGTTCTTGGGAACCTGCACAGGTTAGGCGGCTGTGATCCTGACCCTGGCTACTGGCTTTACAACACCCAAAACTGCATTATTTATACAGCCAAAAATGGAAACTAACTGTCATAGACTGAGTGTTGGTGTGCTCCCCCAAATTTGTATGTAGAAATCCTACCTCCTAACAGGTAGGACCTTGGGAAATGACTAGATCATGAAAGTGGAGCTCTCCTAAGTGGAATTAATGCCCATGAAAGAAACCTTAGAGAGCTCTCATTCCTTCTTAAGTGTGAGGACAGAGAGAAGATAGTTGTTTCTGACCAGGAAGCAAATGCCAAGCCTGCTGTGCTTTGATTTTGAACTTCCCAGACACCAGAAATGTAAGAAATAAATGTTTATTATTTAAGTCATGCAGTCTGTGGCATTTTTGTTATAGCAGTCTGAACTAAGACGCAACCCAGGTGTCCATCAGCTGATGAACAGATAAACAAAACAATGTATTTTCATAAGCATGGAATTTTCTTGATCCAATTTGTTTTGTGTGTGTGTGTGTGTGTGTGTATTTGTGTGTGTGTGTGTATAAGCTTCCTCACACAAACACGTGATTCTTGAACACTAGAAGGGTGTCTGAGAATGCAGTTGAATTCTGATACTATCTACTGGAGATAAAATCAGATTCCACCAGGTAAAGGACTCAGTTCCACAAGACTGCCCTCTTTTACAGATATCAGACAAAAGTCCAGTTTATTTGTGCTTGTGACTGACAGGCTATAAGTTAGAGGTTCCCATGTCCCCCTGCTTGGGTTTGATTAATTTGCTAAAACAGCTCACAGAACTCAGGAAAGCCCATTTACTCATTAGATTATCAATTGATTACAATGGATGTTAAAGAATATGCATCAATAACCAGATGAAGAGATATATAGGGTTAGGTCTGAAACAAAGGATCTTCTGTCCTCCTGGAGCTTGAGGCTGGTGCAGTGGTACATGGAAACATTTTGATTTCCCAATGTGGAGACTCTTCAAAAACCGCAAGCTGTTCTTCTGGGTTTTTAAGGAGGTTCCATTACACAGTCATGATTAGCTAAGTCTGGCTACTGGAAACTGATTCAACCTGACGCCTCTCCTCACTCCCTGGAAATCAGGGGGTGGGAATGAAAGTCCCGATCTTCTAACTCAGTGATTTTCAACTGATGTGCCACAAGTAGCTAAGAAACAAAATAAACTAATGAACAAAATAAAAATGGAATCATAGATACAGAGAAGAGATGGACAGTTGTCAAATGGGAGAGGGTTGGGAGCTGGGTGAAAAATGTGGAGGAATTAAACAAACAAACAGAAAAGCTCGCATGACCTGTGGTGGTAACGTGGATAAAGCATGGATCTGGAACGCTGAGGTCACCGGTTGCAAACCCCGGACTTGTCTGGTCAAGGCACATAAGAGAAGGAACTACTAGGAATTAATGCTCCCCACTTTCCCCCTTTATCTCTCTCTTTATCTCTTCTCCCTCTAAAAAAATCAATAAATAAAATCTTTAGAAAAATATTCTCATAGACACAGACAACAGTATGATGATTATAAGAGGAAAAGGATAAAGGGGTGATAAGTGGTGATGGAAGGAGAAGATTTGAGAAGGGGTGGTAAACACACAGATGTATTATAGAATTGTATACCTGAAACCTATATAATTTTATTAACAAATGTCACCCCAATAAATCCAATAAAAAATATAGAATTTTTAAAACATGTAATACCTGACAATTTAGTCAAGGGCACTGGCCTCTTTTCTTTTCCCTTAGATTGACAAATAAAAAAAGTATAAACAACCAACACAACAATAGTCATCCTGTGTGAATGAATCAAAATTATACCTATTTTTTTGGTCAGATTGTCTTTCAGCTATCTGCCACTTTGAAAGCCAATACTTGAGAGACAAATGCTGTTGCAGGTATCAGGCAAAATGGTTTTATTCAAGAACTGACAGCCTGAGAAGATGTGGGACTCTGGTTCCAAAGACCATCTTAATGGGCAGAAGTTTTTATAAGGAGGGAGGGGAAAATCAGAACAGAGATCAAAGGCAGCGTATTGAAAAGTTTTCTATGTGGAAACCAGCCCAGTCTATTCTGATAAAGACCTCGAAACAGTCAAACAATGATCTGGTGCATGTCATCCTGGTTTTCGTCATTCTGGTTCTCGTCATCCTGGTTTTATGTTATTCTGGGAGCAGATCTCACAGAGCTGGAATGCCTGAAGGCTGGAGGCTGTATCTTTTACAATTAGTTCCTAGAATTCTTATACAAACATGCTCTTTATCAATAAGTTTCATATTAGAGTAAACAAGCAGAGGTTGATCTGCATCAGCTGACTTCTTGGGTTAGTCCATTCTGTTCTTAGATGGGATGGGAACTAAAGACTGCTGGTTCTCTGGAGCATTCTGAATACATGTTATTAACAATTGTTAGTTTTCACCATCATTCTTCTAATAACAGGGCTATCAATCTCTTCTGCCATCCCTGCTAGAACTATTAATTACCACAGCAGTACAAATCTACACAGCTGGTTTCAAGATCAGCAAAAAATATATTTCTTGATGTGCCACAGAATTTAGTCATTAGTTTATGTGTGCCACGAGAGGAAAAAGGTTGAAAATCATTGCTACAGTCCTATAGTTATCTCCTACTAGCAACCAGTTCCTATCCTTAGATGCTTTCCAAAAGTCAGTTATTAACATAACAAAAGACACCCTGGTCATTCTCAACACTTAGAAAATTTTGAGGGTTTTGGGAGGTCTGTGCCAGAATATAGGGGTGAAGACCAAATAAATATTTTTTTTATAAATCAAAGTGCCCCACCATACAATAGAATATTATTCAGCCATAAAAGGAAATGAAGTACTGATACATGCTACAACATGGATAAACTGTGAAAACAACCTTATATTAAGGGAAAGAAGGCAAATATTAAAGGACAGATATTGTATGATTCCTTTTACATGATATGTACAGAATAAACAAATAAATAGAGATAGGAAAATAGATTATTGGCTGTAAAGATCAGGAGAATGACTGCTGATGGGTATGGAATTTCCATTTTGAGGTGATAAAGTGTTCTAAACTTAGATAATGATGATGATTACGCAACCTTGTGAATGTACTCAAAGCCACTTAATGGTGAATTTTAGGTTATGTAAATTATATCTCAATAAAATGATCAAAAAATTAAATCTTAAAATGTTAATAAATAGAATCTAGGTACTGGTATATGGTTGCTAATGTTAAAATCTTTTCCATATATAATTGAAAATGCAAAAATGTTGTGAAAAAAATTAGGAGCCAAACTTTCCTAATATTAATCTCTATTCTTTCATGACCTGGATTTTGATTGATGTTTCTTGCTTAGCAGAACTTTGAATCTGATAGCACCATGACTCCCATAACTCACTTTATTAAGCACTTGGGCAAGCATGGTGATGGACAGATAAATATGGCGTAGAAACAGTTATAAAGAAATACCAAGAATCAGTAGCCCAGAAGAACAGACATATAAGCACAATAATGCACCTTCCAAAATTCGAAACCAAAGGAAATAAAAATCCAGTCAAGGACTCTGAACCAGAGGGAGGCAAAACACAGTCAAGAAGGGACAAAAGCAGTTCCAGGACCCATCAGCCGTAAGGATTTTGATACTGAGCCAAACTTTTGCCACATTCTAGGGTTTTAAAATTGTTTCTTATGAAAATATACCTTATTTTCCAAGCATGGTTGGCTTAGCACCCAGAGAAAACTAAGACTGTAATTAGAAAGCGTGAGCAGAGAGAGAAAGAATGCCTTATACCCATAAATTTTGTTTTCTTATGAAACAAAAATTTATTGGGGCAGCAGTATCTTGTGAGTCTCTAGTCTGCCATGATGTGAGCCTCTCAACAGACATAGATAACTTGATATGGTTATAAGACACATTAATACAAAATTCTTGTATTTGCTATATTTACTGAGACCCTGTAAAAACATTTCTAACATTTTGAAGCTAACAATAGCCAGAAGTGGCATTTCTCCCATGTTTTTAACTTCTCTTCATCAGATATAATTGGAATCTGAACTATTTACTCAGCCATTCTTTTTTTTTAATCTTTAAAATTTATTGATTTATTTTGATGAGAGAGAGAGCAGGGGGTAGGGCTGGGGACACAAATCTACTCCTGTATGTGCCCTGACCAGAGATTGAACTGCAACTTCTGTGCTTCGGGATGACACTCCAACCAACTGTGCTTTTCGGCCAGAGCTCCTCAGCCATTTTTCTTTTTTTTATTTTATTTTATTTTTATTTTATTTTATTCATTTTAGAGTGGAGACACAGAGTGAGAGAAAGAGAGAAAGAGAGAAAGGGGGGAGAAGCTGGAAGCATCAACTCCCATATGTGCCTTGACCAGACCAGTGCAGGGATTTGAACTGCGACTTTAGTGTTCCCAGGTCGACGCTTTATCCACTGCGCCACCACAGGTCAGGCTCCTCAGCCATTTTTCAATCCCATAGATGATACCAGTGTTCTCTGTATTTGTCATTAAATGGATACTCTTATTAAAACTTTCCCTGGAGAGGAAAACATTAAAATGATACTTGTATGAGAAGCAAGTTATTGCGTAAGGTTTTGAGAATATTCACTGGAGGTGATTTTGATGGATGGTGTTGGGATCTGGTGTTACCACTAGATAATCCTCTTTCTTTCCTTTTTGATATAGGCAGTTAATTAGACTCAGTGCTAGACTGATGAAGATTAAAATATCAATATAACTAAAAGCTGGATTGGAGCATGAAGATTAACCATGCAACCACGACTTTCTAAATACTTCATTGTAGATGTAAACTGACCCTCCCACATGTCAACCTTCCTTATAGAGGCCAGGCCTGCTCCACCACCACCAATAATAGGAGAAGTAGACTAGAATGAGCCTGTCTGCAGCCAAGCTGATTTTAAATGAGAACAAGCCCAGAAGTTTACTGTTGTCTCACCAATTCACCATTTCCCTTCTCATAGGAAAGTGTGAGGAAGGGTTAGAGAATGTTCCCTGTTTAGTGTAGTAAAAATTTATTTTAATTTTCATAACTACAAGAATCAGAGACTGTTTCTCCTCATCAGTTATCAACCCATCCAAATGATTTCTATCATAGTATGCACGTGCATGACATTTTGAAATTTACAAAGGATTCTCTCATGAATATCTCATTATACACTAATAAGGTTCTTCTGGGATGTAGCAAGTTGGAGGCTTGAATCGGAAATTCTATAAGTAACTACAAACCTTGTAATACTAAGACCTACATAGAGATTCCCACGACACAGTATGTTATAGGGTTTGGGATTGTAATAAATGTCACATTTGTCATAATATTTCGACTCATTTTACCTTCAATTAGGACACTATGGTCCAAAAATTAAAAAGCCACATTGAAAATGAGAAGACAAAAAATAAGTGGAAGTAAATAGGTATAAAAAGATAAATGAATCATCTTCACCCTCTACATTCTTCTTTCTTCCATTAGCATCAGTACTCACCCTAGTCAGATCCTATGTGTCATTTCTTCCTCTTCCTAATCCCTCCTGTCTGGTAATCACATTCTGACAAGTATGCCTCCATTTATTCTCTCATATATTACCTCCTTGTCAATGGTACCACCTTAGGTTTAGTTTCAGCCTCATTCCCCCTCCTCTCACATCAGCCTGCTAATTGATTTCCCTTGCTCCAGAATTGGCCTTTTCTTGCCCATCTCTTACTCTACAGATATAACGACCTTTCAAAAATATAAACCTGATCACTCCTCCTCACCCCCAGTGGAAGATGCTGTTAATGGGTAAACCTACAGCCATTTAACCTTGTTTTATTCTTTTTAAAATTATTTTTTCATTGTTTTGAGAGGGGAAGGGAGAGAGAGAGAGAAAAAGAGAGAGAAATGCATCAATTCATTGTTCTCCTTAGTTGTTCCATTTAGTTGTGCGTTCACTGATTGCTTCTCATACATGCCCTAACGGGAGATCAAACCCATGACCTTGGTGAACCTGGATGAAGCTTTATCCACTGAGCCACTGGGCCAGGGTAACTGCCTTTATTCTTAACACTTTCAACTAAAGAGGCAGTTGAGTTCCCTCAGTTCCCTCATGCCTACTAACAATCATAAGAAATTTTTTTGAGTGGCTTCCAGGAAAGTTTTACTTTCTATTAAAAAGGGTCTATGCATTAAATCTTCTCAACACCAGCCAGTGCTGGCTCTGAGACAGCTAAGAGTGCTATTCTTTTGTTCTGAAATATTCTAATGGAAATAGCGTGATTACACTCCTCCATGGTATTGTTACCCCTTTGTAAGTATTCCTTCCTTCTTCTACAATCTCTTACTGATTTTATTAATTTTCTTTCTTGTGGATCTATCCAGTGTTGTTAGTGGGGTATTGAAATCCCCTACTATGATAGTATTGCTGTTAATCTCGCCCTTTATGTCCATCAAAGTCTGCTTTATGTATGTCGGGGCTTCTATATTTGGTGCGTAGATATTTATAATAGTTACATCTTCCTGTTGAATTGTTCCCTTTATCATTATGTAGTGTCCTTCTTTATCTCTTACTACATCCTTTGTTTTAAAGTCCATTTTGTCAGCTATAAGTACTGCTACCCCTGCTTTTTTTTTCATTTCCATTTGCATGAAATATTTTTTCCATCCTTTTACCTTCAGTCTATGTGCATCTTTTGTTTTAAGGTGTGTCTCTTGTAGACAGCATATGTATGGGTCCTGTTTCTTTATCCATGCAGCTAACCTATGTCTTTTGATTGGATCATTTAATCCATTTACATTTAAGGTTATTATTGATATGTAGTTGTTTATTGCCATTTTATTCTTTAAAGCTGTATTCTTCTTTTGCTATATTCTTTCCTCCCTTTGAACTGTTCACAACAGGCCCCTTAGTATCTCTAGCAGAATTGGTTTGGTTTTAATGAATTCCTTGAGGCTTTCTTTGTCTGGACAGCTCTTTATTTCTCCTTCAATTTTAAACGTTAGCCTTGCTGGATAGAGTAGTCTTGGTTGTAGGTTCTTGTTCTCCATTACTTTGATTATATCTTGCCATTCCCTTCTGGCCTCAAGTGTTTCTGTTGAGAAGTCCAATGTCATCCTTATGGGGGTTCCTTTGTAGGTGATAGCCTTTTTTTCTCTAGCAGCTTTTAAGATTTTTTCTTTATCCATTAGCTTTGGCATTTTAACTATGATGTGTGTTGGTGTAGATTTTTTTGGGTTTCTCTTTAATGGAGTTCTGTGTGCTTCTTGAACGTGTGGAATGTTTCCCAGCCTTAATTTAGGGAAGTTTTCTGCTATGATTTGATTGAACACAGTTTCCATTTCCTGTCCTCTTTCCTCTTTTTCAGGCACCCCTATGATTCGAATGTTTTTTCTCTTCATGTTGTCACAGAGCTCCCTTACAGTTTCCTCACATTTTTTGAGTCTCTTTTCCTTTTTCTTCTCTGCTTCTGTATCTTTGTTTATTGTGTCCTCTAACTCGCTGATTCGATCCTCAGCGTGATTCATCCTGCTTTTAATTCCTTCCATTGTGGTCTTCAGTTCTGATACTGTATTTGTCATTTCTGTCTGATTCTTTTTTATTATTTCAATTTCGTTTTTTATACTTGTTATCTCTTTATTTAGGTGTTCATAGTGAGTATCCATTGTTACTCTAATTTCTTTGAACATCCTAACTATCATTATTCTAAATTCTGCTTCTGGTAGTTTGGTTATATCTGGTTCATTCAGGTCCTTCTCTGGGGATTTCTCTTGATTCATTTGGTTTGCATTCCTCTGCCTGCTCATTTTATCTGTGTATAGGCAACTTGTGTCCACTGGAGTCCAGTAGGTGTTGCCTTTGTGTTCTCTAGGTGTGGTCTGTCTGCAGGCCTGCCACCCCCTCTGCGGCTGTCTAGGGTGTTTGGGTATGGGCGTTGCCAGCGACAGCCTACTGCGGCTGTTGCTGTGATTTCCGCCTCTCCTCTGTGGGAGGGGCTGTCACTCAAGCCACAAGTCTTAGCACCAAGGGCAGAGGTGAGCACCTTTGCTCAGCTGCGGACCCAGCCCGTTTCCGGAAGGCTTACGCCCAGCCCCCCGCAGTCAGAGCCTGCTCGCCACAGTTTTGCGGGTTGGGCGGGGCTTTTGATGTGCTCTCAGCTGTGAGCCTTTGCCCGTCCAGAACTTAGCCCCACCCTCGAGGCCGGGGCCCTCCGGCGCAGTGTCGCAAACCGCGATTTATTGGGCCAGGCGTGTTTGCTGGTGTGAGCTCAGGGCTAGCTTCCTATCGATCCGGACTCTACTCTGCCCCCACATTCTGCGCCAGCTCGCGCACGTAGGATGGCAAACCGCCGGGATTTCTCTGGCCAGGTGGGGCTAGTAGCGTGAGCTCAGCCGTGAACTTCCGCTCGTCTCGGGGTCTACCTCTTCTGCGCGTTAGGAGCCCGCTTGCGCACAAAGAATGGCAAACTGTGGTTTCTCCGTCCGGGAGGGGTTGGCAGCGTGAGCTCAGCCGTGTGCCCCTCACCCGTCCCTGGTCCTAGCCCCGTCCCCATGGTCAGGGCCGGCCTGCACAGGGTCGCAGAGCCGATCTCTGCCCGTATTTTTCCCCACAAGTGGGATCACAGGCGGGCCTGCAGCTGCCGGACCGCTTTCGCGCGTCCCCTCTGCCCCTGCTGGGCTAGACTGAGCTCTCATCGGTTGTGCCTCTGCCCACGCCGACAGGACCGCGTTTCAGTGTCCTGCCACCACCATCCCTTCAGCAACCCTCAGGGAGATGGCAGTGTCTTAAGTCTCCACACTGTAGGCTTGGGAGCTCCCTCCCTCTAAGCAGCTCTGCTCTAATTGCCGCGGGAGAGCTTGTTTGGCTAGTGTCCTGTCTCCCTTTGCTGCTATTGCTAGTTCCAGGGGAAATATTTGTTTTTGATTAGGGAAATGACTTAGCCCAGGGATCAGGGTGGCTGTCCCTCAGAGTGTCCCGGTGCCTTCAGTCCACTCTCTGTTCCCGCTGCTCTGTTCCTCTCCTCTGTCCCTGTTCCCCGGAGCCCCGGGTGCGTGGTTGTGAGAGAGGGTTTCTGCGCTGTCCCTTTGAAAAGATTCTTGGGTCTGAGAAAGCTCTCTCTTTTTCACAAACAGTAT
This sequence comes from Rhynchonycteris naso, assembly GCA_037038555.1. NCBI lineage: Eukaryota > Metazoa > Chordata > Mammalia > Chiroptera > Emballonuridae > Rhynchonycteris > Rhynchonycteris naso. The sequence continues at coordinate 68,698,300 of CM073002.1, read as the reverse complement.
CCTCACTTGCTTCACAGCTCAATACTGTCCATACGCCTCTTCTAGGCTCTGGGACTGCAAGCTGGGGCTTGGTTCCTGGGACCCAGATACCTCCCTCTCCGCCAAACTCTCCTCCCACCACGCGGGTCTCTCCGGGCTGCCGTTTGCTCCGGGGAGCTGGGCAGCCCTCTTCGCGTTTTCGCTATTCCTACCAGTCTCAATGTGGCTTCTGCAGTGTTCCTTGGTTGAAGAGTCCACTTAGTTTAGTTCAAAGTTGGTTTATCCAGATGATGGTTCTTAAAATTGAGTTATAATCCACTTTGGTTCTGGGAGTTGGAAGTTGGTACGTCCGCCTACTCCATTGCCATCTTCCGTCCTCCTCTTACTGATTTTAATTATTACCTTTTGACACACCCACTTCCCTCTCTGATTAATTTCTATGGCTCAGCAGATTTACCATTCACGCACAGAGCCACTAAGAACAGTATTTATGCTCATATATTCTCCTTGTCCCCACCTCCAGGGAGACATCATAGTATTTTATTTTTTAAATATTTTCCCCAGCTTTATTGAGATATAATTGACATATAACATTGTGTAATTTTATGGTGTACAATGTAATAATTTGATATATGTGTTCATTGCAAAATGATTACCACAAAAAGTTAGTTAACACATCCATCCCCTCATGTAATTACAATTCTTTCTTTTTCTTCTTTTTTTATTATTTGTGGGAATTTTTAAGATTTACTTTTTTAGCAACTTTCAAATATAAAACACAACAAATATACAGCTATAGTCACCATACTATATATTATATCTCCAGAACTTATTCATCTTGTAACAGGAACTTTGTATCCTTTTGTCTACCTTCTCCCATTTCCCCAACACTGCCAGCCTCTCTCCACCCTGGCAATCACAGGTCTGCCTTTTCTTCCTTTTTTTTTTTTTTTTTTTTTTTTAGCAACAGAGAGAAAGAGAATGGGGGCTGGGGAGAAGGACAGATAACAAAAGACATACAGGAAGGGAAAAAGATGAGAAGCATCAACTTATAGTTGCTGCTCCTTAGTTTCTCATTGATTGCTTTCTTATATGTACCTTGATGGATGGGGCTCCAGTCCAGCCAGTGACCCCTTGCTCAAGCCAGCAACCTTGGGCCTCAAGCCAGCGACCTCTGGGCTCAAGCCAGTGACCACTGGGTCATGTCTATGATCCCATGCTCAAGCCAGGTGATATTATTTGCCCTTATGTTTGGGATGGGTGTGGGGGAAAGGCTGTAATGTAAGCAGGCCAGGGTCATTATAGCCTAAGGCTTAGTTTTAAGAGTAAGCTTTTCCTCCCACCCTTTACTGATTGGATGATGTAGGGTGGTGTACTCTCCTGAGGAATCTTATTGTGCCTCAGATGGGTGACTTTGTATCAAGAGACTTCCTTGTTTGTATAATTGGATTAAAGGTTTTGATTCTATACTATAAAGTGGGGCAGGCCAGGAGCTTGCTCTCTCTTGGTTCCTGAGGTATAGAGAGTAGAGCAGAGTAAGGCCACATGGAGGCCAGGAGAAGCAGCCAAGATGGTGGAATGCTGAGTGTAAAGCCAGTAGTCGCGGCCGCCATCACAGCAGCCTGACCAGTGCAGGTTCACATTAGATTCGAACAGTCGGTAATGAAACACAGGAGCCAAGAACTGGTGAGCCATCAGCTTTAATTCTAGCTTGCACCCGGCGGGCAAGCAAAAACACACACTGGGCTCCAAAACCCACACATTCAGTGCTCACAAAGCTACTGACTTATCCGAGTTTCCTAGCATCAAAGGTTTCTAGCTCCCCAGACTTATTCACTTCTGTTTCCCATCTCCTTCTCTCTACACAAACTCTGCACAAACTGGCTTCTCCCTCAGCACTCTGCCATCTTGGCTACTTCTCCTCCACATGGCCTTAATCTGCTCTGCTCTCTAATACTAACCTCAGGAACTCAGGAACCAAGAGAGCGAGATCTAGCTACCGGTCCGCCCACTTTATAGCATAGATAATCCAAACCTTTAATCCAATTATACATTCAAGAAAGTCTCTGATAAAAAGCCACCCATCTGAGGCATAATGGGATTCCTCAAGAGAGTGCACCACCCTACATCACCCGATCAGTCAAGGGTGTGGGGAAGAGCTTACTCTTAAACTAAGCCTTAGGCTATAATGACCTGGCCTGCCTACATTACAGCTTTTCCCCCACAGCCATCTCAAGCATAAGGGCAAATAATATCACCTGGATGACGGGCTTCCATGTGGGCAGCGCCATCTTTAACAAAGTGAGCATATTATATTTTATCTGCCGAACACTGAGGAAAAAGCCAGTTTGTGCAGAGTTTGTGTAGAGAGAAGGAGATGGGAAACAGAGGTGAATAAGTCTGGGGAGCTAGAAGCCTTTGATTCTAGGAAACTCGGATAAGTCAGTAGCTTTGTGAGCACTGAATGAGTGGGTTTTGGAGCCCAGTGTGTGTTTTTGCTTGCCCGCCGGGTGCAAGCTAGAATTAAAGTTGATGGCTCACCAGTTTGTGGCTCCTGTGTTTCATTACCGACTGTTCGAATCTAATGTGAACCTGCATTGGCCGGGCGGCTGTGATGGTGGCCTTGGCTACTGGCTTTACACTTACCAATTTAACTATCATCAAAAAAGCTGGGAATTTGTTGGGGATCCCTTATAGGGCTTCTAATTATTCACGCACCTGTCCTTAATCTCTGTGCTGCCTGTTTAACCGTGCAGGCATTTTTTTTTTGCCAGAGTAACCTCTATTCCTCATCTTTCTTTCTCCGTGGACTCTCAACTTTCTCTCTCTCCTGCCTGACCCTCAAGGGTGCCCCTCTCTCGCCCCACTCTCTGTTCCCTCTGTGGACCTCTTTTGCTCCTGTATCTTTCCTCAAGAGAGCCCCCTCCCCCTCCCTTTGCTAAATTCTGTTTCTCATTCACTTGCAAATACCTCTCTTTCTCTTCCCCTGCTGGCCAGGGGCCCCTCCCTTCTACACTGTGTTCTTAAGTCCCTCCTCCGTCAGGCCATTTTTTGCCTATCATTGGCTCTTACACCAGTTTGCAGGATGCCCAAACCCCTACCTGGGACCTGTGAACATGGCATTTAAAGTTTTCAATGGTCTTGGCTAGTAAGAACAGGCCAAGGCTGTTCACCAGGTCTGCATGTAACAAAAGGTAACGCTCCAAACCAAGGCATAAAAAGTGCCCAACCCAAGTCTGGACCACCACCAGGAGCTTGTTTTAAGTGTGGCAAGCAAGCCCACTGTGCCCAACAGGGCCCCTGCCCAAGGTTGCCACTGAACCCTGCCCTTGACTGCAAGCAGTCCAGTACTTGCGGAGCGATTGCCCCTTTGGGCAGCAGGTTTATCCTCAATACCTGTATGTGGAGGAGGAGGCAGCCACGGGGGTCCATCGCTCAAACTCCTAGTACATGACCTGGACTCGGAGAACCCAGGGTATGCTGCAACTAGTGGGTAAGTCCATCTCATTTCTTCTGGACATGGGAGCTGCCTTCTCAGTTTTGCCATAAAATTCTGGACCTCTAATTTCCTCACAGGTCTCGGTTATGGAAATGGGTGGGACCCCTTCTTTTCCCCTTTACATGTCACCCCTGACATGCAGTTTAAACAAAATTCCCTTTTTTTGCACTCCTTGGTTATGCCATTGTGCCCTGTATCCCTTCTGAGTTGAGACATTCTACACAGCCTCAAAGCCACTATCCAGCTGGCAGCATCTTCCCACTTACCCCTGCATTCTTCACTACCAAGTGCTCCCCCATTATCAATGCTACCCTTGCCTGACCTGTGGTGGCGCAGTGGATAAAGCGTCGACCTGGGAACACTGAGGTTGCCAGTTCAAAACCCTGCACTGGTTCGGTCAAGGCATATATGGGAGTTGATGCTTCCAGCTCCTCCCCCCTTTCTCTCTTTCTCTCTCTCTCTCTTTCTCACTCTGTGTCTTCTCTCTAAAAATGAATAAAATAAAAATTAAAAAAATTTTAAAAAACCCATGATTTTCAGTGCTACCCTCATTTCTAACCATGTCTCTCGCCTCAAGCTTGCTCCCATGCAGGACTGCTAGAAGTTTGGAACCACTGGGCCCTACTTGTCTGTGGCTCACCAAGAGGTTGGGCCCTGCAGACCCTCCTGCTGCATCCTGTCCCTCCCACCAGGAACCTGCCACCAGAGTGAACTGAACCAAGGAGCAATGCTTTTCAGTAGGACTGGCCTAATGAAAGAAGCTTCAATCTCCTCAACCATCTATGAACAAGAATCTCTCCTCCTACAACCTGCTTATCTCCTAATAATAGCCACCCATTCTCACCTAGGCTACCCCTATCCTAAATCTTCTAATTATCAGCATATAACTCATATGTGTTTCTTTTTTAAAAAATTCTTACAGAACCACATCCACGAAGTTTCTCAACTCACAGCCAAACAGATGTTCCTCATGACACCCCTCAAAGCCACCACCAGCCAACTTCCCCTTCCCACGTGCCCCTAATCAACAGGAAGTAGTCAGACAGATAAACAGCACCCCTTTTCTATTTAACCAAAAAGGCTGGAATATAGGGTGGGTGTCTAAGGGGAGTAGTCATGTGGGGAAATCAGGGCCCCAGTCTTTGTCTGGGATCACCCACATGTCCAGGCGTGCCGGAACTACACTTCCCAGGAGCCCTTTGGGAAAAAAAGCAACTGTCTATCACCCAATGAGACTTCTACTACTTCATATTAGCTTGCCCACCCTAGAGGACCCCTTTAAATACCTCCATGTTGTTTAATCCTTTGCGACTCGTCCGACCCCTGAACCCCGGGATCGAAGGACATTGTCAGGTGGGATGCACGGTACTTAATAAAACCTTTATTCCAGACTTTGTGGCTCTCGGCCTGCCTATTCCTTCTTTCTCAGTGGGGAAAAATACCTTATAATTATTATATTTTCAAAGCTTTTTATATAATTTCAAGCATATTAAATAAGCTTAATTAGTACAAAATTTGTTTCTTTTTATTTTCTTTTTAAGTCAGTTCTTCTTCCAAAGTCTTTCCTTTCTATAATATGAATGCTTCTTTCTCTCCTTTGTTGATTTTCTCAGTTCTTTTCTCTTTGCTTCTTCCCCCTGCATAAACTTTCTGCAACTCAAATAGACTTTGTTCAACTTATTTAGAGCAATCATTTTCAGGACAATGTATTTTCAATTTTTGTATTTTAAAAATGCACTTTTATATTATATATTTTTATTACTAAAATTATATAGTCTTTTCCAACTGGATTAGAACTTTCAATTCTCAGACAACTTAAGTTTCAATGACAACCAAAAGTGAATAAGTAGCATTCTTTAGATAGATATTTTTATGAACATATTTCATAATTTTTAGAAACAAGTTTTTTCTTTGGCAAACATAATTATATTTGTAAAAGATATAACAGAGATAACAGAAAGTTTTTGTAAACCAATATACATATTTCCTGTTAATGACTTTAAAAATATTAAATTAACTTAAGCCAATAGTAATACTAAATGTGTTCTCAGGACATATGATTTAAATTTTTTTGAATAATTTTCTATTTTTATTATACAAATAAACAATATTATTACTAGCTATAGCCCAGATCAGATAACTTAGTTGGTTAGAGTATCCTCTCAAAGTACAGAGGTTGCCAGTTCAGTTTCTAGTCAGGGCACATATAGGAACTGATCAATGTTCTTGTCTCTCTTTCTCTCCCTTCCTCTCTCTAAAATCAATATAATAACATTTTAAAAGTAGTTTAGAGCGAGCATTTTCCATTTTACATGCAAAAATATCATTTAAACATAAAAAATAGCTTTATTTTGGCTCTCCGAAATTAATATCATTTCTATTTAAATCTTTTTATTTCTGGTAAGCAACACCATCTAATACACATATTCTATTCCATCTACTTCTCAGACACATAATTGGCGTGAGAATTCTAAATGTGTATTAAAAGGGAAATGAAACACAGTTTAGAAATGTTATTGATGAAGTAAAAGGTATGGAATGAAATAGACTACACTCTGGATCCCCTCAGGCAAAGAGATGCACACAAATTTGATAAGAGAAAACTTACTATTTAAAAAATAATTTAAAATTTTCTGGTGGCAGAAAGTTTGTCACGAGGAATTTATATAATTTGAATTTTTAGCAGTCATTTCTTTAAAATAATTATTACCAGAAGTGGTCTTGGAATAAAATCTGGAGCCAGCATTTCTTTGTTTCTATACAAAGATAAGAAAATTGATCTTTAATATATACATATGTATTACACATACGTCCATCATTATACCTGTAATACTAATTTGTCTCCATATCTCTCCTTCTCTCTCAGATGCCAACCTTCTAAAAGGCAGGTGGCATGTCTTATACATCTTTCTAGTTTATTCCCAGTTGAAAGTCAGTACACCTTAATTGCATAAATGAAGAAATGAATGGAGTACTGAGGAAATGTTTAAGGATTCACAGTTTCATTGGCAAAAGAATCATCATTATTGTGGAGAATGAGAAGTGAAAGTTCATATAATTGACAGAACAGTTTTTAGGGTAATTGACACTGTATTTATTATAGTTCTATCAGAGATTTTAAATTTTCAACTACAGAAATAAAGTAACACCATTGAGTGTTCCTTCAAAAAAATGTTAAAATCATAATAGAATTTGTTTTTGGAAAGCTTCCTGTATTAATCAGGGTTCTTTAGAGAAACAGATACAATGAAAGATATACATATTTCCATATATGTTGAGAGAGAAAGAGAGAGATTGATTTTAAGTAATTGGTTTACATCATTGTGGAGGTTGACAAGCCTAAAATTTTCAGGGTGGGATGAAAAGCTGGAGACTAAAGGAAGAGTTGATTTTGCAGGTCTAATCCAAAGACCATCTGACAGTGAAATCCCTTTCATTCTGGAGAGGTCAGACTTTTTCTCTTAAAGTTTTCAACTGAGTGGGTGAGGTCCACCTTCAAATTATGCAGCACAATCTACTAATCTCAACATCTATTGACTTAAATGTTAAATTTATCTACAAATTACCTTCACAATATTTTTAGAATAATATTTGGCCAAATATCTGGGAACCATTGATTAGAAAAATTAACACATGAAATCACAGTAATCATCATATTATTCTAATCCTTTACAATCCTGTCAAAAATTTTGTTTCTTTTTTCTCTAATATTTGTATGATTTTTCCTATTTTGAGCCTTGTGCATTTACTTACCATTTCATTCCTATTCTTAGGTCTTATAGTTGCTTTAGAGTTTTCCACATATCAATTACTTGGAAAGTAAAATCTCTGTACTATTCACCTTATAGTTGAAACATAGCTACTTGGGGAATTATGTTTCAAGAATGCTAAGGCTGAGATCATGGTAATAAAATATAACAATGAATGAGCAGTCATTTTTTTTTTATTTGACATTGCAAATAAGAGATTTGTAAAGGATTAATTGTATATTAGGGGTTAACTACTACATGCTCATAGCTTAGAAATAAGTAATAAATAGGGAATTTAATTTTTGCTCATGTCCTTTCATGTCCTTCCAAGTGTAAGGAGTTAAAGGATTCAGTAATAATAATTATTAGCAAGAATAAATAGCCTGTCTCATGAACAATATACTCTTTGCTTTATGTCCTTCCAAGGAATATAGGGAGTTGTTTAGCAGGTATGTTCCCAAGGACTCAAGACTCCAGTGCCCTGAAGACAAAGTTAAAGAACACCTATAAAACTATCATTCACATCAAGAAAGCATTCTGGGGGACATTCCTACATGACAGATCCCAACCACCTGTATTCTACTACATGATGAACATTATGCAAATGATTTATTACTAACCTCCCCAAAAGTGTATAAACTGGCCAGTAAGCTGAGACTGTGAAGGCAGTATTTTGAACTTGAGTTCTCTGCCTTCTCAAGTTGCTGGTAATTTGTTTAGAGAAATTCTTATACCTACTCCATCCCTGTTTCTCAGGAATAAAAAAAGAAAAACAAAGGAAAGAGGATGATGGGCAACACAAATTCTGGCTCGTTCCAATAACAGATTCACAGGATAACACTCATACTGCAATTATCACATGCCACCAGTCAGGGTATTTTTGGTATATAATTTTGATGTTTTCCTTATCCCAAGTGTTTAATTTGAGGGGGTTGCATTTGTTTAGGTGTTTGGGGATCTTTTTAAAGATATAATAAGTAGAAAATAAAAGATATTCAGTTCTAGTCTGAGTCTGAAGGCCTGATAAACAGAAAGGCCAATGGCTTTCTAGTACAAAGGCTATGAGCTTGAGACGCAGGAAGAGCCAATATCTCAGTTTGAGTTTAAAAATAGGAAAAGCCAATGTTCCAGTCTGAAGGCCATCGGGAAGTCTTTCCTCTTAGTCAATGGAAGATCAGTCTTTTAGTTGTATTCAGGCTTTTAACTGATTCTCTGAGACACATTGCTTTAGAGAAGTCAACCTTCTTTACTCAGTCTACCAACTTAAGTGTTAATTTCATCAGAAACATCCTCACAGAAACACCCAGATTAATGTTTGACCAAATATCTAGACACCCTGTGGCCAGTCAAGATGACACGTAAAATTAACTATGACAGCATCATAGCTCTGCTACACTAAAAAAATATAATCTCAACAACAGATTGATGCATATGAAATCCACAAAATGTCAATATTAAATAGCAACTCCAACCCAAAAGAAACATATAAAATAAGATATATATGATTCATAGATAAAAACTTTAATTATAATGTATGATTTTAAGTGTAATTTAATTATCTTTAATTATTTAAGAATATGGTAGAAATGCTATTTCTATTGTGTATAAGCCATAAAACCCTATCTCTCAAAAAATATTTAGCCATACATAGCATTGGAAATTGTGGAATAGTGCTTTAAGTATTTATAGCTTAGAAGCAATATTATAAAAGACTTTATGAAAGCAATGACAATAATTAATATCTCTTATCTATATATTGTAAACATAAAGATTGATATGTTTAGTATTAGTGAATATGATCCATTAATAAAAATTTATCATGATTCTAGTAGCTGGTTCAAAATATACCAAGTTCTTATTTGGTAAAGCTGGTCAAACTTTCATTTATTTTCTAGTATGTATCACTGCAGAACTCTGGGGATGTGGTTGAGCAGGATATGATGAACCACTTCAAAGAGGGCATGAGGTCAGCTCCTTTTGGTCTTCTGTAAATCAAAGGGTATTTTTAAAGGTGATGGACACTGAAAGTTCATAACATTTCTAATATAAGGGTCAAGACCAAGCTTCTATATTTAAAGGTATAAAATAGTATTTTTAGCACCTCACTTCAGATTAAGCTATATTAATTCATTTTCTTAATTCTGAAAAACCTCTCTTATGAGGGTTTGCAGTATTTTAAGCAATATGGCAACTTGACAGAATAAAAACTATATTTTATTACATTTAAAATTGTTTAAGAGTAAAAATACAACATAGTATATTAGAAAAAAAATTTAATAATGAAATTTGCATACTTGCTATAGAAAAGAAGTAGTATAGTAAATGCTTATATAACTCCTTAAGATTATTCAGTATTAGCAAGCAGTTGTATTTGGGATGTAAAATTTAATATAAGACTGTCAAGAAAATGTGCCTTAATATGCCTTTAATTTTAATGTGAATGCCATATTTAACTAAAGATTTTACCTGAAACCTATGTACTCTTGGTGATCAATGTCACCTCTTTATTTTAATTTCTAAGTAAAAAGGATTGGATAGGATGAAAAATATCCAGATAAAGATGAATATTAAATATTAATTTATATTCAAAATACACTAATATTTCAATTTGTAATTTTACATTTATTTCGTAATATATGTGGATATATATTTGAATGTATGTGTGTATTACATGTGTATTTGTGTGTTATATATACACATGTAACATTCAACAAAATCTTATACCCAAAATTGTTACTGCATGCGTATTTACATATATATGTATTACATATGCTCATGAATAATGGTATGTGTGCATGTGTATCACTGAATAAAACATATATTAAAATCTGTGCTCATTAGACATTAATTAAGTAACATCTTACAGTAAATGTTGCTGGTAAAAAAATGTTTAATTAAAGTCTAACTATAAATGTTTAAGTGTAATAAGGCCTTTGACAGCCATGTCTGAGGTTGCCCACGTTATTTTAAGTATATCAAATGAAAGCCACTATATAGTTAAGTGTGATCCTTCACTGATTATTCATAGTTATGTCATAGTTAAGAAAAAATATTGGAAAATTTTAAATAAGAAGTCTGAAAAAAGAGACAGATTTTGCTTTTAGTTATAGACTGAGAAAAAGGGTCTTATGTGAATGGGTTGCTGGTTTCATGATGTTTGGTTTTCAAAGAATTACATTAGATGTAATATGCAAAATGATGAGGACTTTGTAATGATATATGATATGTATAATTAAAAGATTAAATCATATGTTATATATTTTTTAAAAATTTGTTTTAACTATAGAGAATTTAGGAACTTTAAACAACAAAGAATGTCAGAAACAAAATCACAAAGATTAAATAAAAATTATAAAACAAGAAACAAAATTGTTGCAAAATCTCAACTCACCTAATCTATGAATATAAAGCCAGGCTAATAAGCATATCAATAGGTTAACTAATAAAAATCCTAATAGGTAGTAGTGGTGATGTTTTTATTTTTTTAAATTTTTTGTGTTACGTATTTATAATTTTAATGTATTGATTTTGAAAAGATCAGAAGGAAGAAAGAGAGAGAAACATTGACTTACTGCTCCAATTATTTATACATTCCTTGGCTGATTCTTGTATGTGCCCTGACTGGGGATCAAAACTGCATCCTTGGCATATTGGAACAAAGGTTTAACTAACCGAGCTTTCTGGCTAGAGTGTGATATTTTTAAAGCAAATCAAATTTATTAAGTACATTTTAGTTACTTTTACAGATATCTTAAAATAATTCATAGCTTAGACCAATGGTCTTTATTGTTTTCAAATACCTTTACCTGGCCATGTCAAACTATGATTTAAGTAACATTGGAATGACTAATTCAATCAAAAAATAGTTTTTCTGTAATTATCTAATCAGAAAAAGAAACAAACAGGTTACTTAATATGGAAAAAAATTGTGTTTATAGCAGATTTTTGTTTCTAATGCTTAATATTAGAACCAAATAAAAGAGTAACTATGGTATTTTGATGAGATTGGGTGAATTCAGGGTGGTATCGTCATAGATCACTACAGTATTTTGAAAGAAAAAGAAAAGTAGCCATAGGCTCTGGCTGGTTGACTCACTGGTAGAGCATCAACCTGGTGTATGTATGTCCTGGGTTCTATTCCTGGTCAGGATACACAGAAAAGATGATCATATGCTTCTCCCCCCCTCCCTCTTCTCTCCCTTTTTCTTCCCCTCTCACAGTCTGGTTCCATTGATTTGAGCATGTCAGCCCTGGGTGCCAAGGATGGCTCCATGAAGTCTCTGCCTCAGGTACTAATAATAGTTTGGTTGTAAGCATTGCCCCATATAGAAAGAGCATATTCTCAGACAGGGGTTGCCAGATGGATTTCAGTCGGGGCACATGTCAGAGTCTGTCTCTCTGTTTCCCCTCTTCTCACTTAAATAATAAATAGATAAATAAGTAAATAAATTATTGAAAAAAAGAGTAGTCATATTATTTTGAAAGAAAAAAGAGTAGGCCTAACCTGTGGTGGCGCAGTGGATAAAGCATTGACCTGGAAACACTGAGGTCATCAGTTCAAAACCCTGCACTGGTCTGGTCAAGGCACATATGGGAGTTGATGCTTCTAGCTCCTCTCCCCTTTCTCTCTCTCTCTCTCACTCTGTGTCTCCTCTCTAAAATAAATAAATAAAAAGAAATTTTAAAAAAAAGGAAAAAAAGTAGATATATTATTTTGAAAGAAAAATGTTATCCAAGTTACCATCTATATATGTGGGCAAGAGAAATGTACTCTCCAATGTGGATGGATTAAAAAATATATATACCAACCACTTAACTTACTGGAGAAAAATTTTGGAAGAAATATTCTAACTGCTTGAGAAATAAATAAAGATCAATATTCAAGAACAGAAAACACAGTGCAGAAGGCCAAACAACAAACCATTAAGAGAACACTAAATACTTTTAATATGGTTATAAATCATTCAGAGATGATTATATTATGCATATATATTTTCTCTGAAAGAATTTCTGTATCCCAGGCCTCTAAATAGCCCTATAATAGCATACAGCTGTAGGTGATCTTGCCTTTTCTGAGTAAGAAATCTACCAGATTGAGACAGATTCTTTGCTGTTGTAGCTGTGAGCCAGGAGTAGACTTAGCATCTTTCTGGAACCCTCTTTTGCTTGAATTCTATGCATTATCTAGCTTATCTGCCCACCCACAATTGTATAAAAACAATTGTCATTAAGCAAGCTGAAGACGCTTCCATCAGGTAAAGCCAAGATTAATGTCTGAGGCTAATCCTTTTTGAAGTTAAGGCATTAGGTCTGAGGTCCAGTCCTTCAATTACAACTCTCTGACATATTTAGCCATCATTTTAGGCTAATTTATCTTCCGTCTTACCATGTCCCCCAGAGGGAATACTAAAGGTACAGATGGAAGGCAGTTCATACCCATGGGGTCATCTTCCTTTACCATTTGTTGCTGAATATTTTAATAGAAATTAATGTGAAGGGGCCCAATACAGGGCTCTGGCCAGACTCCTACAGAAGCTTAAATCTAATGTATATCAGATTGATTTTACTTTCTATTTAGGCTTACAAATCACATGATCATTATCACTTCTCTTTTCAAATGGTTCAAGAGAAAGAGAAAGAGAAACACATGCGTTACTCCTGTTATTGAATTTGTACACTTTAATGAGGATAATAGTTTTATATAAAACATCCTTGTATATACCAAAATACCATAAACTGGATGGTTATAAGCAACAAAATTTTATTCCTCATGGTTCTAAATGATGGAAGTCCAAAATCAGGGTGCCAGTATTATTAGGTGAGGGCTGTCTTCAGGTTGCAGACTTCCCCTTGGATCATCACAGCATAGAAGGGGCTAGAGATTCCTATGAGGTCTGTTTTATAAAGCACTAATTCCATTCATGAAGGCTCCACTGTTATGAACTAGTCACTTTTCGAAGGACCTTCCTGCTAATAACATCAGCTTTGGGGGTGAGAGTTTCAACATATGAATTTGGGGTTGAAGTACACAAATGTTTAGACCATAGCAATTCTCATCTCTTGAAATTTAAGAATATTACCCCTAAATATTTTTGAATACTAGTACGCTGTTTTTCTTAATTTATTTTATTCTTTATTTCCAATCAAATTGCATGTTCTTATAAGACAGAAATCATGGTTTATATCTCTTTTATGTTCTCCATCAAACTTGTGATAGAATCACGGATTTGGAATGCAAAAATTAGAAGAAAAATAAATACCCATCAGCCCTGGCATGACATGCAATTTTTTTCATGAAGATAAATTCTTATCAACAGATTGGTTTCTTAGGATGTCATGTAGATTGCTGTGTAAATAATTGTCATGGTTACAGTAAGAAAAATAACTTTATAGATTATTTTTTGTACACTTTGACCTTCATTTATCATCTGAAAAATTGGTATGTGGAGGGAATGAGAAATACACATTGTTCACAAACCATTCAATAGATCCCTCAATTTCTATTAATATATTCCAAATCTGATAGCCTGGCAGTTAAGACCTACCATAATTTTCCTAGTCTTAGAGATATAGGAGGTCAAATAATACCTTAGTTTTTAATTATTTTCAAGTATAAGGACTTTATTTGTTCTCTTACTTTCCTCTATAGGTCATTTCAAGCATCTTATTTCAAATAAAAGCTCTAACAACGTTATAAAATAAACAAAAATAATCTGTGAAAACAATAAGACAAAAAGGAGGAGAATAAAGATCTGCAATTGCAAAGGAGGATGGAAGTCAGAAGCACTCATAAGACAAAGCACTCTAACATATATGAAACATTTTTTCCAATAACCTAATGGTAACCGCCACACATACAACATATGAACTGAAATAAATAGCTTAAACAAAGAGGAAACAGAGAAAAAAGGCATGGAATACTGCCAAACAAAAACAACTGACGAAGGCACAAATGAAAAGACCCAAAGGAGACACAGAGCTACCAGAAAATAAAGCATTAAATGGCTATAGAAAATCTTCATGTATCAATAATTACCTTAATTGTAAATGAACTGAACTTACCAATAAAGAGGCATAGAGTAGCAGTTTGGATCAAAGAACAAATCCAACTATAATCTGCCCCCAGGAGACATATCTAAGCTGCAAGGGCAAAAGTAGATTGAAAATAAAAGGTTGGAAAACAATTCCCCAAGCAAATAAGATGTTGCCATACTTACATTTGACAATATTGATTTCAAGACAACAAAGATAACTACAGGCAAAGATGGACATTTCATAATGATAAAGTGAACACTATATCAGAAAGACATTATACTTCTTAATGCACCAAAGCAGGGAGTACCAAAACATATAAGACATCTACTAAAAGAACTAAAAGAAGAAACAAACAAAAACACAGTAGTAGATGGAACTCTCAACACACCATTGAGAGCTTTAAGATAGATTATTCAATCAGAAAAACAATGAAGAAATATTGGCCTTAAAGGACACATTAGACAAATGAATATAATTGACATTTTCAAAACATGTCATGTCAGAACATCAAATGATACATTCTTACCTGACCAGGCGGTGGCGCAGCGGATAGAGCATTGGATTGGGATGTGGAGGACCCAGCTTTGAGACCCCAAGGTCACCAGCTTGAGCCCGGGCTCATATGGCTTGAGCAAAAAGCTCAGCAGCTTGGACCCAAGGTCGCTGGCTCAAGCAAGGGGTTACTCAGTCTGCTGAAGGCCCACGGTCAAGGCACATATGAGAAAGCAATCAATAAACAACTAAGGTATTACAACAAAAAACTGGAGATTGATGCTTCTCGTCTCTCTCTGTTCCTGTCTGTCGGTCCCTATCTATCCCTCTCTCTGATTCTCTCTCTGTCCCTGTAAAATATATATATATATATATATATATATATATATATATATATATATATATATATATATATATACACACACACATTCTTTTTCAGTGTACAGGATTCTCAAGGATAGACCATATTTTGGGGCCACAAAACTAGTCTCAATAAATTCAAGAAAAATGAAATAATACCAAGAATACTCTGATCATAATGCTCTGAAATTAGAATTCAAATAGAAAAAGAAGTAAAGAAACCCACAAAAATTTGGAAATTATACAACATCTAAAAAATGACTAGTCAAAGAAGAAATAAAAGCAGAGACCAAAAGATATGTACAAATGAAAATGACAACATGACATATCAACACTTCTGGGATACTGAGATACAGTGAATACAGTAATAAAAGGGAATTTTATATTATTAAAGGCTTATAACAGGAAAAAAGAGAGATTCCAAGTAAACAACCCAATATTACCTCTGAAAGAACTTGGAAACGAAGAACAAAGACAAGCCAAAATTAGAATAAAGAAAATAATAAAAATTAGAGCAGAGATAAATGATACAGAACAAAAAACTATAGAATAAATTAATACAACAAAGAGCTGGTTCTTTAAAAAGATGAAGAAAATTGACAAGCTCCTGGCTAGGCTCACTAAGGGAAAAAAAGAAAAGACTCATTTAAACAAAATCTGAATGAAAAAGGAGATATTACCACAGACATCATAGATATACAAAGTATCATACTGGAATACAATGAAAGATTATATGACACCAAATTTAACAACCCAGATGAAATGAATAAGTCCTAGAACTATACAATGTAGGTAGAGAACCTAAATAGACAAAGAAGCAGTGAGAAAATAAAAACAACTATCAGAAACCTCTCAAAAAATAGAAGTTCAGGACCAGATGGCTACACTACTCTCTAACACATTTTATGAGGCCAGCATAACCCTGATACCAAAACTTGGCAGGGACAACAAGAAGAAACTACACTTCGATTTCTCACAAAAATCCTTTAAAAATACTAGAAAATCAAATACAACAATGCATTTAAAAAATAATACATCACAATCAGGTAGGATTTATTCCAGGAGTACAAGGATGGTTCAACATATGCAAATTGACCTATGTAATACACCATGTCAACAAAAAAAGGCCAAAAATTATATGTTCCTGTCAATAAATGCAGAAAAGGCATTCAATAAGATATAAGATCAATTTATGATTAAAACACTTAATAAAATGGGTTTAGAAGGAAAATACCTTGATATAATAAAGGCCATAAATGGCATTGAATCAGCCAAATCATACAAAATGGTAAAAAAATTGAAAGCTTTTCCTCTAAAATCAATAGGAAGACAAGGATACTCACTCCACTTTTATTCATATCAGTATTGGAAGTCTTTACCGTAGCAATCAGTCTAGAGAAAGAAATAAAAGGCATCCATATTGGAAGTAAAGGTATCACTTTTTGCCGATGACATGATCCTGTATGTAGAAAACCCCTAAGATTCCACTGAAAAACTGTTAGAAACTATTAGAAACAATAAGCAAATACAGTAAAGTCACAGGATACAAAATCAATATCCACATGTACTGGTTTCCTATATGCCCACAATAAAAATTCAGAAATGAATTGAAAAATAATTTTTTTTTCTTACAGTTGCAACAGCAACAATAAAATACCTAGGAATAAACAACAAAGAATGTGAAGGACCTGTATGCTTAAAACAACATAACATTATTATTAAAAAATTAAAAAAGACAAAATGAAATAAAAAACATTCCATGTTCATGGATTGAAAGAATCAACATAATTAAAATGACCATATTACCCAAAGCAATATACAAATTTAATGCAATCCCTATTAAAATCCCAGTGTCATTAAAATAAATAAAACAAAAGATTACCAGATTTTTATGGATTCATAAAGATACCGAATAATTAAAGCAATCTGGAAAAAGAAATCTGGATGTATCACACTACCTGACTTTAAATTTCAGTATAGAGCCATGATAATTAAAACTGCATTGTATTGGCAAAAAAAAAAAAAAAATCAGATCTACAGACCAGTGGAATAAAATCAACAGCCCAAAAATAAAACCACATGAAGATGGACAAATACCCTGATAAAAGAGCCAAAAACACACAATAGGAAAAAGAAAGCCACTTCAATAGATGGTGCTGGGAAAACTAGAAAGCCACATGCAAGAGAATGAAACTTGACTACATCTGTTTTCCTGCACAAAAATTAATTCAAAATGAATCAAAGACCTAAATATAAGATCTGGAACAATAAATTACATAAAACTTAAGTACTAAACTTATAGACCTTGGTCATAAAGGACAATTTATGAATTTGGCTTCAAAGGCAGGGGAAGTAAAGGCAATAATAAAGGAATGGGTATACAGTGGTACCTTGAGATACAAGCAGACCAACATATGAATTTTTTTAAGATATGAGCTGCGACTCGGTCAGTATTTTTGTTCAAGATCCGAGCGAAATTCCGAGATACCAGTCGTGATTCGGGAAGCCGCCACTAGTTGGCGCGTTGGCGCACGGGGTCCAGTATCAGCAGCACAACACCAGCGTCTGGTTCTTTCTCACGTGTTACCCACAGAATCAAGTCAAATCTTGTGCACTGTACTCGTTCTTGCATAATTTTTGCATTTTTTACTAACTTTTTTTGTGTACTATCATGGGGCTGAAGAAAGTGAGTGTAAAGGACAGTGGTGAGAAGAAGAGAATGATGTCAATAGAAGTAAAACAAGAAATAATAGAAAAACATGAGCGTGGTGTACGAGTGATTGAACTGGCAAGGCTGCATGACCGTGCGATACATCTACAATTTGTACCATCCTTAAACAAAAGAATGCCATCAAAAGTGCAAACCCAGTGAAAGGAACTACAATTCTGTCCGAATTAAGGACAAATATTCATGAAGAAATGGAGAAGCTTCTGCTGGTTTGGGTGAAAAAGAAAGAGCTGACAGGAGATACAGTAACAGAGACTGTAATATGCGAAAAGGCATGTATTATTTATGGCGACTTGAAGAAGAAAGAACCATCAACCTCAATAGAGGCAGCAGAAGATACCTTTAAGGCAAGTCACAGCTGGTTTGAAAATTTCAAGAAGAGATCTGGCATCCACTGGTGGTGAGGCAGGGTGAAGCTGCAAGTGCTGACGTTAGGGCAGCTGAGGAGTACATCACACATTTTGCTGCACTTATAGCAAAGGAAGGCTACGTCCCCCAACTAGTGTTCAACTGTGACAAAACAGGATTGTTTTGGGAAAAAAATGACCCAGAGAACTTTCATCACTGCAAAGGAGAAGAAATTGCCAGGCCATAAACCCATGAAGGACCATCTGACCCTCACATTGTGTGCAAATGCTAGCGGTGACTGTAAAGTAAGCCACTGCTAGTGTATCATTCTGAAAATCCTCAAGCCTTTAAGACTCACAAGATTCTTAAAGAAAAACTGCAGGTTATGTGGCGCACCAATGCTAGGGTTTGGGGTACGTGGCAGTTTTTTATTGAATGGGGAAATCTCGTCTTTGGTCCTGCAGTGAAGAAATATCTTCAAGAAAATAAACTCCCGATGAAAGCATTACTAATCCTTGAAAATGCTCCAGCCCACCCACCTGGTCTTGAAGATGACATTCTCGATGAGTTCAAATTCATAAAAGTCCTCTACCTCCCACCCAACACGACTTCAATCTTGCAACCTATGGATCAGCAGGTCATTTCCAACTTTAAAAAGCTTTACACAAAGCACTTGTTCCACTGCTGCTTTGAGGTGACTGAGAATACAAATCTAACCCTTTGAGAGTTTTGGAAAGATCACTACAACATCATGATATGTTTATGCATTATTGACTTGGCATGGCAAGAGGTTACAAGAAGAACCTTGAACTCAGCATGGAAAAAGTTGTGGCCTGATGTTGTTGTAGACAGGGACTGTGAAGGATTCAAACCGGAGACTGAGACTGAGGTGGAAGCGTTGGAGGAGATTGTGTCCCTCAGAAAGTCAATGGGTCTGGAGGTAGATGAGGGTGACATAAACAAGCTCGTCGAGGAACATGAGGAGGAACTCTCAGCTGAGGAGTTGAAGGAGCTACAGATGATGCAACATGTGGAGCTTCTGCAAGAGATTAGTGAGGAGGAGGTAGAGTTGGAGGAAGTGATTTCTACAAGTGAAATTAAAGACATGCTGGCAATGTTGGAGAAGCTTTCAAGTTTCATTGAAAAGAAACACCCAGAAAAAGTTTCAACTTGTCATGCTTCAGCACTTTTCAATGACACTTGTTTGTCACATTTCTGAAACATTTTAAAAGGCAGGCAAAAGTAAACCTCTTTGGATAGATTTTTATTCAAAAGTCCTGCAAGTGAAAGTGCTGAAAGTGCAGCCAAAACGGCAAAAACAAGTGATGATTAAATGAAAAGTACATAATGTTAAGCTTAGGTTACGTGTTTGTTTTTTAAGCTTAGGTTAAGTTTAAAGTTAAGAAAGTGCATTTTTTTTACAATTAAGTTTTTGTGGTTTCATTTTAAGTAAAGAAAGTGCAGTTTTAGTTTTGCTTAAAGTAAAGAAAATGCAGTTTTAGTTTACACTTAGTGTTAAGAAAGTGTAGTTTTAGTTTATGTGTCTACAGTGTCTGCATCCCTTCCTCCCTCCCTCCTCCTCTGCCATTCACCTCTGTTAGCTGCACTTGTCTGTTTCCAAGGTAAGAATACAGTACATATTAAAGTAAAAAGTTTTGCACAGCAAAAGAAACTGACAACAAAACAGTCAGCCAACTAAATAGGAGATGATATTTGCAAATAACATCTTTGGTAAGTGGCTAATATACAAAATATATAAAGAACTCACAAAGCTCAGCAACAAACAAGCAACGAATCCAATTAAAAAATGGGGAGAGGACCTGAACAGACACTTCTCCCAAACAGACATTCAAATGACCAACAGATATATGAAAAAATGCTTATCATCATTAGCTATTAGAGAAATGCAAATTGAGGCTACAATGAGTTATCACCTCACCCCTGTTAGATTGGTTGTTATCAACAAGACAGGTAATAACAAGTGTTGGAGACGCTGTGGAGGAAGAGGAACCCCCAATCACTGCTGGTGGGATGTAAACTACCCCAACCATTATGAAAGAAAGTATGATGGTCCCTCAAAAAATTAAAAATATAACTACCACATGACCCAGCAACCCCTCTACTGCATATCTACCCATAAAACTCAAAAACATTGTTATGTAAAGACACATGCAGCCCCATGTTCATCACAGCATTATTTATAGTGGCCAAAGTGAAACCAACCAAAGTGTCCCTCTATAGAGGATTGAATAAAGAAGATGTGATACATATATATAATGGAATACTATTTAGCCATAAGAAATTACAACATATTGCCCTTCATGACAGATGGATGGACCTTGAGAACATTATGCTCAGTGAAATAAGTAAATTAGAAAAAGCTATGAACTATATGATTTCACACATAGGTGTGATATAAAACTGAGACTCATAGACATAGACAAAAGTGAAGTGATTACCAGAGGGAGAGGAGTGGCAGAAGGTGAGTGAAGAGGGACAAATATACAGTGACAGAAAATAATTTGACTTGTGATGATGTTTACCAGAAATCTCTGGAGTTTTTTGGTGAGAAGAGGGAAGATTATGAGGCAGACTGCCCCATTTATCCCAACCAGGATCCACCTGGAAACCCCGTCTGGGGTCAATGCTTCAATACTGAGCTATTTTTAGTGCCTGATGCTGTCATGCTCTGATGGAGCTATCCTCAGCTCCTGGGGCTGCTTGAACAAATCTAGCCACTGACTGCAGGAGAGGAAGAGGGAGAGAAGGGGGATAGGGAGGAGGGAGAAGCAGATGGCTATTTCTGTGTGACCTGACTGGAAATCAAATCCAGGACATCCATACGCTGGGCTGACACTCTATCCACTGAGCCACCGGCCAGGGCCAATCTTTTTTTTTTTAATTTTTTAAATTTATTTATTCATTTTAGAGAGTAGAGAGAGAGAGAGAGAGAGAGAGAGAGAGAGATGGGAGGAGGAGCAGGAAGCATCAACTCCCATACGTGCCTTGTACAGACAAGTTCAGGGTTTTGAACCGGCAACCTCAGCGTTTCAGGTCGACGTTTTATCCACTGTGCCACCACAGGTCAGGCCAATCTTTTTATTCTTAGTGACCAATGTCACCCCATTAAGTTTAATTTCTAAATAAAATATATATCTAGAAGTGGAATTGCTAAATATAGAGCAGATGTATGTTTGACTTTATAAGAAAATGCCAAACTCTCTTTTCAGTGTTCACTGTACAATCTTACCAGCAATACATGAGTTCCAGTTGCTCTGCACTATCACCAATATTTAGTGATATCACTATATCTAATAGTATCTGTTTATCCATTATAGTGGGTATATAGTGGCATTCTATTGGGATTTGACTTTTATTTTCTTAGTGATTTATGATTTTGTATATTTTTTCTATGTTCCTTTTGATTTGTATATATTTTTTGTGAAGTGTCTGTTTAAGCATTTTACAATTTCTAAATTTGGTTATTCATTAAATAATCTGGATACATATTATTTGTCAGATGCTTATAATGAGAACTTTTTCCCTTAATTTTTGGCTTGCTCAAATATTTTCTTAATAGTATCTTTTAATGAGAAGAAATTGTAAGTTATAATAAAGTATAATTTATTTTTTCTTTTATGATTATTGGTCTTAGTGTCATATCTAAGAAATCTTGGTCATAAACAAGTTTTATTTTAGAAGCTTAATAGTTTTAGCTTTTACTCCTAAGTCTTGTCCCATCTTAAATTACTTTTTATATGTCGTGTGGAGTAGGGATTGAGGTGTGTTTTTTTTATTTTTATTTTATTCATTTTTAGAGAGGAGACAGAGAGGGGGGGGGAGGAGCTGGAAGCATCAACTCCCATATGTGCCTTGACCAGACCAGTGCAGGGTTTTGAACATGCGACCTCAGTGTTCCCAGGTCGACCCTTTATCCACTGCGCCACCACAGGTCAGGCTTGAGGTGTGTTTTGTTTGTTTGTTTCCATATATAGTTTTCTGGTACCATTTATTAAAAACATTTCTTTTTTCATTAAATAATTTTGGCATCTTTATAAAAATTTTCCATAAATATGTGAGTCTATTTATGGATGTTCTCTTCTGTTCTATTATTAGTTTTAGGAGTTCTCAACTGGGGTTCATGTTTTTTGAAGCTCTCTTATTAAATTCATACATTTAGAATTGGCTATTTCTTGAGATATAGACTCTTGCATTACTATGAAATGTCTCCTATCTGTGCCAGAAACTGTATCTCCAAAGATGGTGAGCATGCCAAGGCCTAATAAAGAATAGGATCTGGACCTGAGAAAGACACTGAGCCCCATTCCTTTTCCACCCCTAACTAGCCCTGATCACCCTATGAAAGAGGTCTGCAAACTGAGGGTGTTAAGGCAGACTTTAGGGCCGAAGCCCTCTGCCTGCTCAGGTTTGCTGGCAATTCAATTAAATACCTATTCATGTCAGTCCTCATCTCTGTGTACTGGCTTTACACCAATGAGCAACTCAAGCTCTGGCTTGTTCCATAACAAATTTCTGGTAACTCAGGCAGGATGACTGTGGGAACTTTGGCAAGTTTTTCTTGGTGTGGTTCTGCTGAAGGGGGTGGGAGGGGGGAATTGTACACAAAATTCCTCTGCAGCTACCAAGTATATATTTACTAGGAGAAATCTAGTTGTCTCCACATTCCAGTTTCCTCTGTTGCCATCACTTGAGACTAAACTGAGAATTATCTTTCTGGTCTGGGATGGTTGCCCACAGATTCCTAGTTTGTGGGCCATTGCATAAGAATTTTAGGTATTTCTCTGTCTCTGACTTCGAGTTTCTGGTAAATTAGATTAGCTGTCTAGTTATGGAGCTTCATCTAAGATCATGGGTGGCATTGCATCCATTCTGGTGATAGCCCAGGAGGGTGAATTATAGCTGATTGGTGGACTTATGCTTATGATCCAATAAAAAAAGAAAAAGATTGTTTTCTATTGTAATACTTAACCTATTTATGTTTCTTGTTTGTATTTTTTTGAAGTGAGAAGCAGGGAGGCAGAGAGACTCCCACCCCACCGGGATCCACCTGGCATGCCCACTAGGGGGCGATGTTCTGCCCATCTGGGGCGTTGCTCTGTTTTAGCCGGAGCCATTCTAGAGCCTAAGGTGAAGGCCATGGAGCCAGCCTCAGCAACGGGGCCAACTTTGCTACGGTGGAGCCTTGGCTGCAGAAGGAGAAGAAAGGAGAGGGGAAGGGTGGAGAAACATTTCTCCTGTGTGCCCTGGCTGGGAATCAAACCCAGGACTTCCACACGCCGGGCCGATGCTCTACCATTGAGCCAGTCAGCCAGGGCTTATGTTTTAGATTGTGAAAAGCTCTGGCTGCTCAATGGTTCTCTCAATTATTATACTATTTATCAGCTTGAGTTGTTTTTTTCAAATATCAATAAATGGGATGAAGATTCTTCTCAGAAAGAAAATAAATTGATGGTTCAAAGAAAAAGAAAATATCTCGTTTCCCTCCAAGATAATAAAACTCAGCAAGGGAGAAAAGGCAGCCAGTTAACATCTTAAAGCCTCCTCCTGGAGGTCTAGGAGTTGCTGTGTTCCCAGGAACTACAGGAGCATTAATACCACCCAAATCATGTGCGGGATGTGAGAGTAGAAGGGGTGATAGCACAATTTCTATATGAAGGGTAAAATGTGTCACTTTAAAAAGCTCAAGTGGTGCCTGACCTGTGGTGGTGCAGTGGATGGGGCGTCGACCTGGGAACACTGAGGTCGCCAGTTCAGAACCCTGCACTGGCCTGGTCAAGGCACATATGGGAGTTGATGCTTCCAGCTCCTCCCCCCTTTCTCTCTCTCTCTCTCTCTCTCTCTATCTATCTATCTCTATCTCTCTCTCTCTCTCACTCTGTGTCTCCTCTCTAAAATGAATAAATAAAATTAAAAAAAAGAAATTAAAAAGAAAAAGCTCAAGTGGCTCCCAATAGTCATGCTTATTATCTCCCCCTGCTTCCTCTCCAGCCTCCTTGAAAATTTATCAAGGACAAATGAAAAATTTTGCTTTCTCTACAACAATTAATAATACTGTTTATTTGTATGGTAAAATATAAAATTATTTCAAATGCTTTTTTGGTTTTTGTTTTTTTCTTTCGACTCGTGTTCTGGGAAAGCATTTGACATTACCACTAGTTTAAATTTAGTTAATATCTTTTAAAGTCATTGACAGAATATATGTGTTTTGTTTTGCCTGGGTTTACAAAATTTCCTGTTATTTCTGTTATGTCTTTGGAAAATATGAGTATGTTTGCCAATTAAAATCCTGTTTCTAGAACTGAAAAATGTTTTCAATAAAGTATCAATCTAAAGAATGTTGATTGCCCACTTTTGATTGTCACTGAAGGTTAAGGTTTCTAAAAATTAAAAATTCTACTTAAATTGGAAAAGAACTGAAGAGTTCTAATAATAAAAATGTAAGGTATAAAGATACATTTTTGAAGGACAAGAATTTAAAAATGCATTGCTCTAAAATCATTATTTCGGAATGAGTTAAAGAAGGTGTATGTAAATTGCAGAAAGTCTGTGTAAGTTGCCGAAAGTTTGTACCAGGGTAAGAAGCCAAAAAAGAAAGAATCAAGAACATGAAAAAAGGTGAGAAAGCAGTACAAAGCAAAAAGGACATAAAGATTATGGAATGAAAGAATATTAGAAAAAATCTGTCCTAAAAGAAAATAGAAATAAAAGAAAAGGTACATAAATAAATAGTGAAACTAACTAGTGATTTTAACTACAAATGCAAAGACCCAGGGTCTCCCTTTACTTTTTAGAACTGTTACTATCCCCCCAGAAAACTCATCCCAGGTACAGCTAACAGTGGGAACCAAACTGACTGGTTTCTTTGTCAATACTGAAGCCACTTACTTAGTTCTAAATACAAAGTTGATCAAAAGAAGTCAGACAACTGCCTCAGAAATAACAGTTGCCAAACAGATACAACAAAAGGCCTTTTTAACCTTCCCAGTGTTTACCTTTTGAAAGACAGACGTGACTTTAGGTTATTCCAATGGGCCCTTGGACAACTCAAGGACTTGTTCTTTCTCCTAATAAAAAAAAAATTTTAGACTAATTAGGCCTATTTAATATTTTGACATTACATAGGAAGCATTACAAAATATAGTGACAATATATGTATAATAACTATATTCTATTTGTATACATATGTTATTAAAATAGATGTTCTGAAGAGTCTATAAAAATCTCGAAGAGTCTACAAAGTTCTGATATACTTTTGTTTGTAATTCTGATTGTTGTCCTAAATGTTGTCACACAAAAAAATTTTTTGTCAACTGAATTATAATCAAGTCTATAACCATGTCATTTAAAATTTTTCCTTTTTATCAGTTAGAGACAGCCATTGTTTTGGTGTATGCATTTGCAAATATGTTACGTCTTCAGGAAGATCCATGAAAAGGACTTGGATTTATTCTAAAATATGGGCTTCTAAAAATAAATAATCAGATTATCCTTTCTGGTAAATACATGAATTCCTGGAAGTACTGGCAAATAATCAGAATACACAAGAATTAATTATAGGGATAAATGAACTAAAAATGATATTATTTTTCTTACTTTGTTCAAAAATTGGTGGTAGTTAAATCCTTAGTTTTCCAGATAAAGAAACATTTTTTAAAAGCAATTTAATGAAGTATATCTTTATAGGCAATATTAAGGCATTTATGTTCTTCTTCCCTTCTTGATCCCTCCAGAATCTAGCAACTTTTAATGAATATTATTATTTTTATGACAATGTATCTGTTTTCATGAATCCAATAAGAATCTGTTCTCTTTATAAGACACAGTGAACCAATTTTCAATTATGGTTCTATTAACCAAGACTTTGACAAATATCATGTCAGGAAAGGACATGCC
This sequence comes from Rhynchonycteris naso, assembly GCA_037038555.1. Classification (NCBI taxonomy): domain Eukaryota; kingdom Metazoa; phylum Chordata; class Mammalia; order Chiroptera; family Emballonuridae; genus Rhynchonycteris; species Rhynchonycteris naso. Next base: position 68,672,196 of record CM073002.1, on the reverse strand, counting down.
TGGATTCTGGATGTCCCAGAAAGCTTTAAGAAATTGAATTGACTTTGAAAGCCAATAACACTACTTGGAGAAATGGCTGGTACCTTGCTTGTTCACCTGGTTCATGGCAAGTCTTTCTTGGTAAGGGACAAAGGTCACTTTCCTGGGAGATGAAGCAAAGCTTGATGGCAACTGTGTGACTTGCCATTTTTAGTTTATTTTTCTTGTCCTTAGAGAAGACTCAATCTGAAAGTTTCTTATGAAATTTTAGCAAAGCAAATTTAAGAAAGCCTACATGAGAAATTGCTATTCTTGTTGCATTTATGCAAATAATCAAGCCATATTGAAACTGGACTTAATGAGTAAAAGGGTTAGTCTTAATTTGGCTCTTTGTTAAAAATGAGGCTAATTTTAAGGAGGAAAAAATATGTTTCAATAGCATCTGTAACACACAGTTGTGAATATAAGAAACTTGTCTGGATCCTGAATTTTTCTTAAATGTTTTGGCTATATCCCTCTGAGCTATTGTTTTGTTTTTCTCCCATCCTTTCACTTGAAATTATTTAGAACTAGAATTTGTTTTAAATCTTTTATTCATTGATTTTAAAGAGAAGGAGAGAGAAACACAGGAACTTACATCTGTCCCTGTGTGTGACCTAACTGGGGATCAATCTAGCTACCTCTGAGCTTCAGGATAACACTCTGACTGAGCTATCCGGCAACGCCAAGAACTAAAAATGTTTTTATAATTCTGTAATTCTAGTTCTTGCTCCAATAATACTGAGACTTTAACACAGTTTATCTCCATCAGGTTACAAGTCCTACTCATATTTAGGGAGCACCACCTCTAGACACCATCGCCACCTCCTTCCGGACCTAGGCCTCATTGTGCCTCTGACAGAGAGCAAGGATCTCTTGGCTCTGAGTGAAAATGTCACCCTTATCCAGCAAGAAGCAGCTGCAAACAAGACCCTGTGCCCCTTTCCCCTGAAAGAATTCAGGGACACTATCCTTGAGGGAGAAATGCAATTGAAACTATAGACTGGGGACAGGAAGTCACCAGGGCAGAAATCCCTAGCTGCCTAGCAATGGGCAAAACTAGAAAAACAAAGACCTCATCACACCCAGGATAACTCTTTATCCACTAGTATATTGCTGGTTGTGCAGGTTAGATCTCTTAGCTGGGGAAGGAACCAGAGGGTCAGAGAAGAACACTTAAGTCTTAACCCCTAGGATTAACATTTAGGTCTCAATTGCATTTCAGCTCCAGGCCCTGAAAAGCAGCAAAATAATTACTTCCATATAAAACTAATCTTATAGATATAACTAACAGTATGGACAATGCAAGGAGACAGAAATATTCTCAATATGTTCATCTTATACTCTTCATAATAGAATTGTCTGAGTGATTTTTTTCCCCCAAACAGGAGAATACCAGCTGAACTGCTTCCCTAACACAAATATCAGGCCTTGAAAACCATGTCAAATCCAGGAGTCCACAACCCTGACAGCAGAGTGCTCGGACACAATCCAAGTCCTTGGGAAAATTAACAAGGCCAGAAACCTTATCTTTAAGGACAGTGAACATGCCAAGGCCTAATGAAGAATAGGATCTGGACCTGAGAAAGGACATAGAGCCCCATTCCTTTTCCACCCCTAACTAGCCCTGATCACCCTATGAAAGAGGTCTGCAAACTGAGGGTGTTAAGGCAGACTTTGGGTCTGAAACCCTATGCCTTCTCGGGTTTACGGGCAATTCAATTAAAGACACATGTTCACTTCAGTCATCTCTGTGTCCTGGCTTTATAGCAAGGGGCAGCGTGAGCTCCGGCCTGTTTCAGTAGTCATTTTGTGTTCTACATTTGATGATACTAACAACCTTTTCAGGCGTTTTGCCTTTGATGTTTGTATAATACATTTTTCTATGTTTTGACTTTTAACCTCTCTGTATATTTATATTTAAAGTACATCTTTTATAAACAGCATATAATACAGTCTTGCCTTTTTATTTTATTTATTTATATTTTTCCCGAAGTCAGAAGCAAGGAGGCAGTCAGACTCCCGCATGCACCCGACCGGAATCCACCCGGCATGCCCACCAGGGGGCAGTGCTCTGCCCATCTAGGGCATTGCTCCATTATGGTGGGAGCCATTCTATTGCCTGAGGTGGAGGCCACGGAGCCATCCTCAGCGCCTGGGCCTACTTCGCTTTAATGGGGCCCTTGCTGCCAGGAGGGAAAGAGAGAATAGAGAGTAAAGAGAGGGGGGAAGGGTGGAGAAGCAGATGGGCGTTTCTCCTGTGTGCCCTGACTGGGAATTGAACCCAGGACTTCCACACGCCAGGCGGATGCTTTACTGATGAGCCAACCAGCCAGGGCTGCCTTTTTTAATCTAATAATTTCTGACTATTAATTGGAGTCTATAGTTTATTTATATTTAATTAAATTATCTATATGGTTGGAATTTAAGTATACTATCTTAAGATTTGTTCTATTTGCACTACATATTATTGTTAATTTTCCTTCTTTCCTGATTTCTATTGAGTATTTAATATTCTATTTTCATCTCATTTTTTACTCTTTAGCTATAACTTTTTAAAATTAATGATTGCTCTAAAGATTTCAATTTGCATGCTTAACTTACTACGGTGTACTATGTTCTATTATTATACTTCAATTTACCAATTTCCATTCTTTGGGTTGTTACTGCCATATATTATATTTTACTTCTACCTGTTTTATAAAGTTCACATTACATTGTATTATTTTTATTTAACCAGTCAATTATCTTTTAAATAAAAATAAGATTTTAAATGTGTTTTATATTTGTGCATATATTTTCTATTTTTGACACATTGCATTCCCTTGTGAGCAATTAAGTTTGCATCTGGTATCATTTCCTTTAGCTTGAAGACTCTTCTTCAACATTTTGGTGGTGCCTTTTCTTTGGTGACAAAATACTTTAGCTTTTGTTTATCTCAACCTTTATTTTGAAAGAATAACTTTCTGGATATAGAATTCTGAGTCAACTTTATTTTTTTTCCAGCATTCCAAAAATTAAATTCTAGTAATTTCAATAAGTAGTATAGAGCCATTTTCTTGATTCCCTGCATATACCATGAATTTCCTTTCTTTCTGACTGCTTCCAAGGTTTTCCCTTTAAATTTGGTTTTCAGTAATTTGACCATGATATGTGAAAATACGTTTTTCTGTTTGTTTAGCTTGTAGTTTGTAAGATTATTAAACATATGGGTTAACATTTATCATCAAATATAGAAAAAAATTGATTGTTTTTTCAAACATGCTTTTGCTGCTTTAGTCTCGCTTTCTTCTTCTCCTGAGACTACAATTACACATATGTTAGACTACTCAATATTGTTCCAGAGGACACTGAAGCTCTTGTCTTCATGTTCAACTTTTTTGACTGTATATTTTTATATACATTTAGCTCAGTGATTTTCATTCTTTTCATCTTATAACGCACATAAACTAATTACTAAAATTCTATGGTACATCAGAAAACTATATATAGAGCTGATCTGACAAAAAGATAGGTATAACTTTGATTCATTCACACTGGAAAACTATTGTTATGTCATTTTATAATTTGACAATCTAAGAGAAAAGAGGTCATTGCCCCTGAATAGTCAGGTATATCATGTCTTAAAAATTCTTGCAGCAGAATACATGTGCCTGTTTCGGCACACTGGGTGAAAATCGCTGATATAGCTCATAGTTTTACAAGACTAGTCTTTGACCTGAACTCACGGAGTCTCATACTATTTATGTTCACCTTAATATTCAATCACAGAGCTAAGGCAAAACTATTTGGGATTTCTGGAGCTCCTTTTCTACAGAACTTTCTCTTTTTTTCATACATTGTCTCATAATTCTCAGCATCTAGATGTCCCAAATGCCAGTCTCTACCATTTTTTCCTCAGTGAGATGGCCATGCTCTGACCAGGCTCCAGCTCATGTTACAGACTGAAAATTACCTTCAGGCAGAAAGTCTGGAATATTATGGGGCTCGTTATTTGCTTTTCCTTACTTTTAAGAATCATCAGCCTAGAATTCTATTGACCAATATCTGAAAAGAGTTACTACATATATTTTGTCCAGTTATAAATTTTACTCCATAGGGGCTAGTTTGACATAAGGTTTATTATCATCTTGAGACAGAAGTTCCTCAGCAGTGCTTTTTTTGTTGTTGTTGTTTTGTTTTGTTTTGTTTTGTTTTTACAGAGACAGAGAGAGAGTCAGAGAGAGGGATAGATAGGGACAGACAGACAAGAATGGAAAGAGATGAGAAGCATCAATCATCAATTTTTCGTTGTTGCACTTTAATTTTTCATTGATTACTCTCTCATATGTGCCTTGCCTGGGGGGCTACAGCAGACTGAGTAACCCCTTGCTCAAGCCAGTGACCTTGGGTCCAAGCTGGTGAGCTTTTTGCTCAAATCAGATGAGCCCGCGCTCAAGCTGGCGACCTCAGGTTCTCCAACCTGGGTCTTCTGCATCCCAATTTGATGCTCTATCCACTGCACCACCTGGTCAGGCCCTCAGCAGTGTTTTTAATTTTTTTTTTGGTTCTTCCTATTTATTTCTTAATACATATGTACCTAGTAACTTTACTTATACATTTACTACTAAAAAGTGGATCTGTATTAAATTTTATTTTCTAATATTTTTATTTGTTTATAACAGATAGAAATTGGTCAACAATAGGGCAAATCGGTTGCTATAGTCTAGTTGACTTTCATAATTTCAGGATAAAAACAACAACTTGCTTTTAAGATTTAAAAATTAGGTGATTCCACATGGAAATAGGGCTTATTTTCTCTTCTGAAAACTTGGGAAAATAGACAACATAAAGTGCTTATTATTACATGTCAAAAATCTAGAACTGTTAGGTGTCTGATTTAGACAAAGCAGGTGCTAATAGTTTGCTGCAGTCGTCTTATCTGGTCTGCTCTAGTCACTTGTGTAATCTATGTGGCCCCTTGGTATTTGAGAAGCTACTATTTAAAAGTCATGTTTCCTGCAATGTATAAATGCAGTCATTTATTGTATATTTAATAACATTTCACCTTAATTTCTTTCCAAATAAATTTCCAGTTGACTTCTGGGGTTTATCAGGTCAACAATTATACAGTCTATGAATATTCATAGTTTTTTTACTTTTAATTTGTTTTGATTTGGTAGTCAGAATTAAAAATAGTTTTTAACAGGAAAAATCATGCTTATACTTCCAATTTGAAACTTGAATTGCCAGATTATTAACATTTTTAATTTTATACTTGAGGTAATATTTTTAAGCAAGAAAGCTTTTATTTCTAAATACAATAGTTGTATATTTGCTATGTCCTATATTAGCCACATATTATCTTTAAATAAACCATATCAATATAACTATGAAAACACCAAGTACAGATTAAAATATCTTTATGGTACATTTTGTTCTTATATCATTACATGAATGTAAAGTTAAAATGCTGATTAAAGTCTTAACTGTAATTATTCTATATGCCTGGTTATTAACCTGATGGACAGTGGACATAAGGTTGTTTTAGCTTGTTTTCAATTTGAGGAGATTGCATTTTATAAATTATTATTAGTTAATTATACAGATAATTTTCATGATTACGGTTAAAACTCTATACCAATATGCATTCACTAAAGTCTCATTTCTATCCTATCTTGTCCACATTGCTTATTCCCCTCACCAAGAGGAATTAAATTAATAAATAATAAAATAATTAATTTTAACTTTTATTTTTTAACTAAGATTATATGTACATATATGTTTGAATTTTCACCTCTGTGTGTATGTATATATAGGTGTATTTAAAAGTAATAACATTTTTAAGGTGTCCAGGACCCGAAATTTTAGTAAAATGAATATAACATGGTCCTTACAGGCAAAGAAACATACAGTTATGGTGTTTCCATAGCACTTTGCATTTCTCTCTGTCAAAGAATTCACCTATCAGGTTGTAATATCTTGCTTAGTTTTTACCTTTTCACCTGTACTGTATGGGCAGGAATAAAATCTTTCTCAACCAAGTCACCTCAAAACTTGGTAAAGTTGTACCTCATATGTGATCTTAGATTGCTTGCAGATAAAGTGATTCTCATGGAATGTTTACCCTGACTCACTTCAGAATAGGCTCAATTTAAAGATCAGTCACCAGAACTTGTTTTTGAACCCGTATCTTGATTTCTAGCACAGGATTTTCGGTTCCCATTTTCTCAATTCAGCACAAACATTCTATAAGATAGTAATGTTTTCTTTCTTACTTGCCATTTTTACTTTCTGGGCTGAGTTATGAAACCCTTCCTGTTCCTGTCTAAAATAGAACTTTCTAAATAAATGGCTTGGTTTCCTGTCACACCTAACTCCCAGAGGGGAGACATGGGTTCATAAAGGCTAAATGATACAGCCTTACAAATCACTTAGGGAATCTTGTGAAAATACAGATTCTTATTTAGTAGGTAAGGCCTGAAATTCTACATGTCTCATAACTACCAGGAGATACCCATGCTACTGAGTTGAGGACCATTCTTTGAGAAGCAAGAAAGTAGATGACTCACTTCACAAATCCAATCATTCATTCTTTAAACATAATTTAATTCTATAATGTGTCAACCTTTGAGATAAGAAATTAAAGAAAATATGACATAATCCTTGTTCATCAGAAGCCCACCGTCTAATGTGGCAGCAAACGCAGTAAGAAATAAGTGCTATAAATGATAAGATCATTAACATAATAAGAAGACAAGCCATAGACTGGGAGAAAATATTTTAAAAAGATGTATTTAATAAATGATTGATATCTGAACTATATGGAGAATTCTTAAAACTCAACAATATGAAAATGAACAACTGGATTTGAAAATACTCCAAAGACCTTAACAGATATCTGATCAAGAAGATAGATGGCCAATAAACATATGAAAAGATATCAACATCATGTATCACTAGGAAGTTGCAAATTAAAGCAATGAGCAACAACTACACCTATTAGAATGGACAAAATCCAGAACATTGACATCAAATGCTGGTAAGGATGTGAAGCAACAGGAACCCTCATTTATTGCCAATGGGAAAATGAAATGGTACAACCACTTTGGAAAGCAGTTTGGTAGTTTTTTACAAAACTAAACATACTCTTAGCATCTGATCCAACAATCATCGTCCTGGATATATGCTCAAATGAGTTGAAACTGATATCTACACCAAAACCTCACACAGATGATTATAGCAGCTTTGTTCACAATTGCCAACACTGGGAAACAACCAATGTGTTCTTCAGTTGGTGACTAGATACATAAACTGTGGCACATCCAAATAATGGAATATTATTACGTGCTAAAAAGAATTTTAAAAGGCTATATATAGTATGGTTTTCCAACTATATGACATTCTGGAAAAGGCAAACTATGGAGACAGTAAATGGATTAGTGGTTTCCAGGTGTTTGAGGAGAAGGAAGGATGATCAATAGGTGGAGCACAGAAGATTTTTAGGGCAGTGAAACTTTCTGTTAATTATTATTATAAAGGATACACATCTCTATACATTTGTCAAAACTGATAGAATACAGCAAGAGTACATCTTAACATGAACAATGGACTTAGGTTGATAATAATGTATCATTGTTGGCTCACCTGTTATAATAAATGCTCTAGTCTGGCACAGGATGTTGATGTATGTGTGGGGGTAGAGGGTATATAGAAATTCTATGTATTTTCTGTTCAGCTTTGCTCAACTTAAAACTTCTCTTTTAAAAAGTATGTATATACTGATTATAGATATGATCAGGACAGAAAATCAATTCTGGGTTCTAGAAAGTCTTCAGTGGTGGGAAAAACAGCTGTGTGTGCATATGTATACATACATCTATGATATATATTTTAAAAAAACAAACAGTGTTTGGATGTAAGGACAGGAAGTTGTCTGAATGGCCAATCCAACACTGGAAAGAAATGCACAAGCAATATCCCACCTCCTCTGACAGGACCATCCTCCATAATTAATTAATTAAGCACTAATGAGAGACAATGAGCAACAGTGAGCAACAGAGGTCCCTCCTGAGGCTCTTCTTCCTTCTTCATTCAAAAAATCTTTTATTGGGGCTATTTGCTGTCTATAGGAACTTGCGTCACTAGCATCTTGCTCTTGTACCATGTCCGCACCAAACTAGCCTTTGCACTGAGAAACCTTTATCAAAATTGTCTGGGGTGTCTTTCAATGGTAAAGATTATAGGGCCATATGCTGTATCTTTTGAGTCAGAATTTCTCAGTGCTTGGAGTTAGTAATCTGCAGCAAGTTCTTCAAATTGTTTTTATGTATCATAAGTTTTGAGAATCACTCTTCCACATCCATGCAGTTTTTGGTACAAAAGTTAACAGTGAATTGATTCCAAATAAGTTTTAATAATTTTACCTTCTTATTGAGACCAATCAACAATCTTAAAGTTCATGGAAAATCGTTAAATTATCTACATATTCTTTTTCTTATATTTCATTAATGAAATAAGCCATATAAATGATACTGAAATAGATTTATTTGTGAAATACTATGCAACTTTGGCCTTTTATTAATAAGGAATAAAACATAAATGATTTGTGATTTTGACAGCATCATATATATATAAATATAAATCATTAACAGAAGTTAAATTATTACCAACATTACTATAAGACATGCTAAGGATGTTGTAAACAAGAGACAGGAAAAGGACAAAAAAAAAGAGAGAAAAAACTCGTAGACATGGACAATAGTGTGGTGATTGTGGGGGGAGGGAAGCAAGTGGAGGAGAGTATGGAGGGAATAAATGGTGATGGATAAAGATTTGACTTGGGGAGGTAAACACACAATATGGCATAAAGAGATGTATTGTAGAATTATGCACTTGAAACCTGTGTAATTATGTTAACCAGTGTGACCCCAATAAATTTAATTTAAAAACAAACAGAAGTAAAACAAAACAAAACAAAACAAAAAAGATACAAATACATATATATATATATATATATATATATATATATATATATATATATATAATTTTTTTAATTCATTTTGAAGGAAATGTTCAGTTTTGTGTGTTTATCTGATAAGAACAGCTAAATGTATCCTCCCCTTACTTCCTGTTTCTATTTTTAAGAATAGCACCAGCAGCTATTCTAATTTATCTTTTTTTACATAACTTGCCCGTAAATGCAACTTGGCTAAAAAGGCCTACCTAAAATCAGTTGCTTAAAATTCTAGGAGTAATGATATCATCCCGGCTAAGCAACAATATTTCTAAAACCATACCTGCCACCCCAATATAAGGGTCAAAATCTTAATACCCTATTGCATAAAAATACTCTTGTACAAAATATGTTTTGTCTTTTGGGGACAAAAATTTTTATAAGATATCATACTTCTATTCCCATCATTTCACACATTATTTTCATACATTTTCTTTAATGACTCATTTGCTCTTATTTTTTCAGGTTCTTTAACAAGTTCAAATCGTATGTCAATTTTGTCAGTTTCTCTTTTACCATATCTGTAAGTCACCCACCCTTGTTTATAGACACTAATACACACAAACACACACACACACACACCCTTCACATTCATTTGTACAGCAGCTCATGTATTTGTTCAAATGGATTCTAACCTCTGCTATCCATGTTGTATGAGGTCTACTGCATTATTCAGTAGTAGTACCTGCAAGCCCTAATAGCTTCAAACTATTGCATAAAGTTGCAGGCTATTTTTAAAACAATTAGACTCAAGTACTCTGGAAATTCAGAGAACTGAAATTACATCTTGTTATACTTTCAAGTTGCTGCAAACTCGATATTTTAAAACAAATTTTTATAAAACTGTACCACTTCTCCATGTATGATTTTCCCTAATTCTTTAATAAGAAGAACAACAAGATACAGATATGAAAACATGTTGACCCATACTGGCCAACTAAATATTCTGAACTTTTCTCCATTCCATTAATTGTGCTTTTAATTTGACATCAAGTCAACCATGAAGCAGTTCAGGCCATCAATATGCACCTGCCTGATAACTATTCTCATGAATTTTTATGTTTATTTAGACACTCACAAGTACTATATTAATTCAGCAGCATTATGCCAATTTATACACATTAGTCTATGTAACCTAAACAGAGTCACTACATTGTTTATAAATGCACCATACATTAATTGCTCCATTACTACAGATGTTTACTTGGCAATCTAACAAGGTAGACATAAGCATTAGTTTCTCAGATATGGGAAATGTCTACACACATCTAGTTAGTATATTCTACATATTTATTGCATGATTTATTTTTCCCATTCTTTTCTTATATCATCAAGTCTAAAATCATTTCACCTTCACATTTCAGAAACCCCAACTTTAGATTGACGAAGAAAATTTATTATTATCAAACATTGACAGGACATCAACATACAATCATTACCATATTAGTTAGTTAAATTGGAACATTCTTTTTCAAGGGTGTGTAGTGAACTAATCAAGATAACACACTATCTCTCTTCTTAACATGTCTTTCTGATAGCTCCAATTTAAATATTGACTTTATATGTTGGGTAGAAGGTAATTAAATTAAATGTTCTACTACACTGCTATTCATGATATCTCTTAGTTTTGGAGAGAAGATTTTGTTGTTCGTGGCAATAATATAACATGCTCCAAAAGAAGTTTCTGGGAGAAATTTTAGTCATGTGTCCTATGGACCCTTAAGACTTCAGCATCAACATGAACCTCCTCAAAGTAAAACTTCTCAAGTCAAGAAATAGTATTTGACATTCTGTTGGTCTTAGGATAATGCAATTGGCATGCTGATCGTTCAGTGATCACTGGCGGGAGATCAGGACTAGATTGAGCTCTTCACACATATGGCTGCATATTCTGTAGGTGCTTCTTTCACACGTCCTGCCTGTCTTGGGTTCATTTCAACAATGGAGTGGTTCAGTGAAGCATAAACAATGCTCTGTTTGTTTTCTCCCAGACATGGGTTAGAATAAACCACAGACTCTTGCTGGACCCCAAACCAGGGGTCCTTGTCATGATCATAAACTCTAGCCTCTGATGGCAGTATTTGGGAATTTGGCCTGGTGCCCACTTCGGTTTGCTCACTCCTAAATGGCTGAGGAACATCACCCTATAAGAGAAAAAAAATGCTTTAATTATCATTTAAAGATGTGGTGTGCATATTTATTATGAGTGCAGGCTAAACCAAGTTCTTATGTGTTGTTAAAAGAAATAATCAACTTTTCCTCACATATGCTGCTGACGTCTATTCTTTAGCAGATTTTTACATATTAAAGGATGAAAGATTTAAGGACCACTATGCTCCTCCAAAATAATTATTTTGTGCTTTATTATTGGCCACTTTTGAGATCATAGAACAATTTTAAATCCTTCTGGAAAATTAAAAGTACAAAATATTCCCTAAGAACTTCAGGTAGCCTACAATATAATGAATAATATTAACACAGTTTGGAACAAAACCATTACAGATAGTGCAGAACAGATAGCATCTAAGCGGGTAGAAAGGATAAATATTATTAGTATCCAAGATATATTATGATTTGAAGCCTGGAATTGGAATTGAAAGATTGCTGGGGTGTTTTGTTTTGTTTTGCTTTTTTTGGAGAGAGGCAAAGCTTAGAAAAAGCTTTAAAATATTTTAATTATTTTATCTACCATAAGATAATTCTTATACTTCCAAATAGAGTCAAATATCTTAAAGCTTCTGGAAAGGAAGTGACCTTATGGACACTAAAAGCAAAATGGGTTCTGACATTTTTCACTCTTTTCAGTTATTTGTCTGTCATCCCTAGTTATACAAGGGGACTCAACTCGTAAAAATAAAGATGTTAATGTTATTTCAGTTTTTCAAATTCCAATTTTGCCAATTTCTGTTGTTGAATTTTGGCCTAACTGCTTTAAGCTATCAGGTCCACAGTTTTTGACAGCCTGCATGACTTATCTGGCCCTTTGCTGGTCTCATTGTGATGTGCTCAGTGGTACGTCTACTTCTCCTTAGCAGAGTTCAACCACACTGCAAGTGTGGGCTTATCCTGAGAAACGAGACATTAACTGCTGAGTGTCCTGCCTCCCTCTGGGGAGGTGTCCACCCAGGAAGCCACACTGAGGCTGGATGACTGAGAGAGTTAAAGATTGCTTCAAACTGCCCTATATCTTGGCTCAGATGGCAAGTGTCCCAAGCTCCACTCAGATGAACCTGGTTAAAGTCTCTGGAAGAGCACCAAAGAAGACTGTCATGTGACCTAATAAAGTCATAAGTCTTCAGTATACCAATGTCCCTGTTGTATTTTTCACTCTGTCAACTCAGTTACCTGGCTTCTTCCTAAAAGATGCCTCATTTATATGGAATACTGTTACAATGAATAAAAGTAAACACAAAGCTCTGTGGCTGAATTTATGCTGTGTGTTCCTCATGAAAGTGGGAGGGTGACAGGAGGCTGGTGCCCCCGGCTGTGCTGGCTGGAGATGACAAGCACCTAAGCGCTCTCGCTCTCCTACTGTGTTTGTATGGTAGCTTCCAATGTACAACACACTTCAAAAAATGTTTTAAGATATAATTCTTATACACTAAAATTCACTTTTTTAAGTGTACAATTTAGTGGATTTTAGTACACAAGCACTTTTTTATCTTTGGAGGAATATTCTGGAATCAGATGAGAACTTTGACTTTTATGTGTCTCACCAGTTCCTTTCTCTATGTGGGATTTCTATTCCAGGGTTCCCATACAAGTTTCTTCTTAAGAAATTTTTAGTTAGGCCCTGGCCAGCTGGGTTAGCGGTAGAGCGTTGTCCTGGTATTTAGAAGTCCAGGGTTCAATTCCCGGCCAGGGCACACAGGAGAAGCGTCCATCTACTTCTACACCTTCCCCCTCTTCTTTCTTTTATCTTTCTCTTCCCCTCCCGCAGCCAACGCTCCATTGGAGCAAAGTTGGCCCGGGTGCTGAGGACAGCTTCATGGCCTCTGCCTCAAGTGCTAGAATGGCTCAGATTGCAGCAGAGCAATGCCCCAGAGGGGCTGAGCATCACCCCCTGGTTGGGCATGCCAGGTAGATCCCAGTTGGGTGCATGCAGAAATCTGTCTGCCTGCCTCCCCACCACTTCTTACTTTGGAAATATACACACACAACAAAATAAATTTTTAGTCAGTTTCAAAGATCTAATATGGCATCTCATATCATTTGTAAAAATGTTTGACAAACCAAGTGGATCAAAACTGAATTCCTGTGGAAGATGTGAATACCTTAAAACAAAATTCCCAAATAATTGCATACACAGAAAAATTCCTCTTCGATTCAAGTTCAAATCATAAATAATTTCCCCAGCTTCCACAGGAAGAAATATGACTACATTCGACCAACCTGGATTTTAGTCTCACAATAAACTATTTAGATTATTGTTTTAAATGGTATCATAGTTCTCAGGCTGAATTGTAACAGAATATACTTTGTCATTGTTCACTACAGGGAGAAAAGAAATAATATTCAAGAAAATTTTTCTGCTTCAAGAGACAAAACCTTAGCACCCATCACAATGTCTACTTCTGCTTACTAAAACCTTAATACAAGTTTTTAAAGTTGAATGTATTTGGTTTGATATAAAATTAAGCAACTCAGAGAGAATGCTAAGTACCATTTAATATTTCATGTAGAATTATTGACTATATCTTTATTGGCACATCTTGAACTTTCAAGAAGGTTACAACATCTTTATCTCTACTCCGATTTACTGAAACACACACACACGCACACACATACACACACACACAAAGTTCCTTTGCGATGCCACATTCATGACTATAGTATTTGTAACTGAAGAGCTTCATAAAAAACATTTTAGTAATATGTCACCTCATCTTGCATTCTATTTTCAGTTCCAATGTTTATACAATATTGAACTCAAAAGAAAGTCCTAAGTTTATATTCTAAGAACTTGTAGAATAACTTGGCAATGCCTCCAAAACATACCCTTTCCTTTGTCTGGGAGCTCTCTTTCTTGATGAGAACACACATGTTATAACAGACTTTTGCGTATTATCTACATCTGTAATCATGCTTCTTTATCTGGTATGATTTATGAAGAAATTATAGCTCATTTGATGAGATTATTTATGACTTATTCTTTGATTTACTCTCAACTCTCTTCCAAAAGAACTTTAGGGTATTTTTGTGAGAATAAAAAAATAACTTGAAGTCACGTAACAGGGCAAGAGCTGAGCCAAGGTTTCTGGTTCAGTCTCTGACTCTTCTGTTTTGAGTCTACACCTCCACCCTTGCTCTTCCAAAACCACTTATTTTAAGACTTGATAATCCTGAAGAATCTCTGCTGCAAATGAAGGAAGATGTGAAATAAACAATTTTTAAAGTAAGTAATATATGTGGCATTTGGAACAGTGCCTGGCACATGGCAAGTGTTACAAAGTCTCAAATTATATATATGATATAACATATATTGCATTTGTTTTAACAAATACAGTGAACATACCAGGTTAATTCCCCTTTCTGCTGTATCAGAAATCTTCTTTTGTTTCCCTGGAATTTAAAGAGAAAAGTAAGGAACCAAAAGAAATAAAAGACAACAAAAATTATTCCCCAAATCCCTGTAAATCATGGTTGTGGTAAGAATATGGGTTCTGGAATCACATTGCTAAATTGAAATCCTGTCCCTAGAACATATGTGGAATGCTCTCCATTAACATCCACCCACTTGCATAGCAGTGAGAGCATTGCTATTAATTTGGCTTGTTTATTTGTTGTGACTAGCATGGCACATACAACTCAGCTTTTGTGAATTCATGCTGCACCATTTTTTTTTTCACTCCGGGGAACCCTCCAGCACATCTTGGGGGAAATGGGAGTACCTAGGACGTCATTTTTAAAAGACTGGAAATTCTTATTTGGGGACATTCTATACTCAGTGCCAGACACACTGCTGCTCTGTCACCGGCCTAGCCTGGATCTCCTACTGCCTAGTTCACTTTAGATGTGGTAAATCAAAAGATTTATTCTTGACTCTTTTCCTGAAGTTCTGAGAGATGTTCCAACAGCTTCAGGAAAGGGGGTGAAACTTGGAGAGGGACGATGGAAAGAATCTTGAAGTTGCAGGTGTAGAATTGGGGTTACAGAAGATTCCTTCAGGATTCTAAGAAGATTCTGAGCTAGAAATCCTCACTACAAAACACTAGACAAAGATTTCTCTTATCGCAGAAATAAGGGTTTCTTTGTCTAGCTTAGTTTCTATAGTTATACTGTGGCTGTTGTTGTGGGGAAAGGGATGAGAGGAGATGGCAGAAAGGAAAAAAGAAGGAGAGAGAGAGAATGAAAATTGTTCAGACCACAGCTAGATCAGAGTTCACCACCATACAGATGCCTCTGAGGTGTTCAACTGTTCCCTCATGACACTTGAGTGAATTCTTACAAAAGCGGAAAGAAATTGCTCTAAAAATATCACACCTCCTTCATCATGCAAAACCCACATTTTTTTTATTATTATTGTTGGGAAAGAGTTCAATTTAAGCATGTGTTTGTAGTGGCAACAGAAATTGCAGGCATATGAATTTCCTTTGAGGATAGTGGGTCTTTATTTAGACAACAGTACATGTAACTAGTATGGTATGGTGTGGTTGTGAAAGAGAGAATTAGACAAACTAAGTCAAATCAGACATGTTGAGAGGTTATTTCAACCTCCCTTTCAACACCCTGAAAGTTTAGAAGAGCTTCCCATACAAATTGAAGACTGACACAGGTAGAATGAGTGAATTCCAGCGATGTTTTCCCCTTACCACAGCCCTTGGCTGGATGGAGCACTGTGCTGTGGGGAGTATGCTTCACCATGATGACTAGAGGGAATCTAATTGGTTTTTTGGTGGAAGGATTAGCTGTCCCCCAGGAAATCATTATCCATGGTTTATTGCAAAATATCGGGAAAGAAAACAGCAGGAACCAACTAAAAATGTATCAGTCCTAGTAACTGAATCCCAAATGTGTGGCACAGAGCCGCAGAGGGAAGACAGAACCCACCTTGGTGCCTTCTCAAGCAGCAGAATAGGTAGAAACAGGTAACAAGTAGAGGCAATCCTCCCAAAGGAAGCAAACTGTAAAGGATCAGTTGTCTGTCTTTCATCTCGTTCTTGGAGGGTGGTTCTGAAGCTATTGTTGCATCTAAAATGTTAGTCAATACTAAAGACAGTTAGGAAATTTGAAGTATCTTAGGATTGGCAACATCTGCTTTGTTAGAATTTGAATAAAGATGCCTATATTTTCTTTTCATTAAGCCTTCCCATGAATCCTAAGCCTCAGTATTCTCACCCACTTCTTCTTTATTGCTAAGCATATGTGGGTGACTCTGGGTTACAAATTTTTTGCAACATTTTTCTTTATTCTGCTAGGGTTAATGCCCTGTAAAACAATATTCATAAAGCTTTTAGAAAAAACTTCACCAAGTTTTCATTGTCTTGTTTAACTCTCATATTTACCACTTAAGAAAAGTAAGGAAGCCATTCTTTATATTTGGTCCCATGCCTTGAGAAGAGTATTATTGTTCCAAGACTTGCCCAAGGTCATATGATTACTAAGTGGCACTTGGGACTCAAGACAACATTTTTCTGATACAAAATTCAAGTCCCTTTAACACAATGCCTTTTCATTGTCTCATAACTCTTTGATATCTCCAGATATAACTGTGTTCATTACTTTTTTTAAATTGATTTTTTAAAGAGAAATGGAGGGAAAGATACAGAAATATCAGTCTGTTCCTTGACTGGAGATCAAAGCAGCAACCTATGTGTATCAGGTCACTACTCTAACGAAGTTGTTTGTCTAGGGCTGGTGCTCATTACTTTTGATCAATGTTAACATGCCTTAAGACCCTGTTTGTCCATGATAGATTATAACTTATTTGTGGGTCATGAAATAATTTAATAGATCACAACTGACATTAAAAATGAAACATTACAGGATAGGAAATATTAGAATTCATCATACAACTTTAATTTTATACTTGTGTTAATGTTTTATGCAGGAATGTTTTTTTATTATTTATATATTTTATTATTATGATGATGATGATGATGATTATTGGTATATATTAGCTTTCCATGTACTTGATTTTGGGATATATGTGGTCATGAAATACTGGAACTGGGCATAAAGTGGTTTGGAAATTCGAAGTTGGAGATGTAACAAATGTTGCATTATTCATGCTGCAGCTGCCATGTAGGTTGAGTGAGCAGTGAAATTACTGCCAAGGATGACAAATACAGCTGGCTGGGGAGGTTCATGGATAGGAATAAAAACTAAGGTTCCCAAAACAAATAACCTAATACAATCAAAGCCTTTCACTTAAGAAGATATAACTTTTATTATTTTCCCACCATTAAACAATCTAGTTTCTTTAATTTTATTTAACTAGATTGATACTTACTTATGAGAGGATGTTCTGAATTATTTTGAGTCTGTTCTAAAATAGAAAAACAAGATAAATATTGATTTTGGTTGTGAAAACAATGCAGGAATCTATCAGGTATGTTCAAACTCAAAGCTAGTACCTGAGATAACTCCTGCACTTGCACACTCACAGAGAATCCAATAATCCAGCAAAAGGCAGTTTGTGTAATTTGCAGATAACCTCAAGATCACAAAGACAAAGTAAATTCCTGGGTTTACTTTGAGGCACAAAGACAGACTGAGTAAATACAACGCAACCTGCATCTGTCTGCTTTGATTTCCTTTTCCCCATTCCTTAAACATGAGAATACAGAACAGCCTGTATGACATCTCCTGATACTGCGAATAACAAGACACACATTCAGCAGGTATTTCAAGTAAATGTAGAAGGCCACAAAGAAAGAATGTGTTTAATGACATGCTGGGTATTCACTCTGAAACAAAGATTATGCTTCTCACTTCCTGCATACTCATACCACCCCCACTTTCCCGCTAAGACAATGACCACTTGACTTTGTGAAGTTCCTACTCAGGAAATGACCAAGGGTAGATTGGGACAGACAGATTTGTTGGCTATCGTATGTTTCAATGACTGTTCCCCAGCTCTGTAAACTTTTCCTCCGGGACTTTGTTTTGCAAAGTACATTTGTTCATTATAGAAAAACAGAGCTTTCTCAACACTGTTCAAGTCCCCACTTTATCCCCTCCTTTTTCTTACCCAGACCAATTATTAACTTAAACATAAAAAGCAAATGAGAATCAATAAATCAGTAAACAACAAGTGTTGGTGAAGAGGCAGAGGAAAGGCAAACCTATGCATTTTTTTTTTTTAAACCTATGCACTTTTGATGAGAATAGCCCATCAGTAGATGAGTAGATTAAAAAAAAAATGGTGGTACATTTACACAATAGAATGATATTCAGTTAGAAAAAAAAAAGGAAATCTTTTGGGACAGACTGGGTGGACCTAAGAGTATTATGCTAAATGAAATAAGCCAGTCAGAGAAAGTTATATACCATATGGTTTTATTCTTTGCAGAATCTAATGAAAAAAAATAAACTAACAAACAAAATAGAAACAGACACATAGACACAGAGAACAGACTGACTGCTGTCAAAGGGGAAGGGTGTTGAAAAAAACAATAAAAACCAACAACAATATGGTGATTACCAGAAGAAAAGCGAATTGGGGGCAGGTAGGAGAAGGTATAAAGGGGATAAATGGTGATGGAAGGAGAGAGATCTGACTTGGGGTGGTAAACACACAATACAATATACAGATGATGTATTAAAGAATTATATCCCTGAAATCTATATAATTTTAGTAATCAATATTGCCCCAATAAATCCAATTAAAAAAATAAAGCAAATGAGATACAAAAATGAAAAAATTTCCCATACCTCTGAAGAAGGATATTTTAAGGGAAAAAATATAAAATATTTTTATAATACCTCCAAAATATATTTACAAGAAGCACAATTCTTAAATAAAATTTCAAAGTATATATTTTTCCTCATCTCATACTTGGTTCACTGAATACTTCCAGGTATAAGATAAGGAATTTTTCTTTGATCTTTTCCCTATTGTTTCTTTTTTATTATTTTATGAAAGGAAAATTCCACCCAGTTAAAACCAATTCTCAAATAATTTATTTGACTTTTGTCAAGAAGGTAGAGAACTTTCTTCTTGACACAATTCCTACTTCCTTGTACAGTATAATCCATGATGGGATAAAAGATATATCCACACATTACTTGGGTAGAAGAAAAGAAATATGTGATAACTGAGAGGCCTTCAATATCATTAAAATGGCTAAAAAATAACCCACCTTCTCAAGAGTGAACAGGAAAGTCTTCATTAAGCTCTTGGGAAATGAGCTGAAGAGGTAGAATTTGATAGATGAAGGCAGATGAATGGGTGATCTAGAAGTGGTGACAGCAGCATTGGAAGAACCATGATGAAGACATGGTAATGGCAAATAAGGCTGTGAGGCTGTAGTTGAGAATTTTTATATGGAGTCCAGAAACAACTCAGAAAGACAGGTGGGGATGGATTGTGGAAGGCCTTGAATGCTGGTTAACAAACTTGAGCCCAATATTATAAGCACTGGGGATGTTCCATAGGGGCTCATTAAAAGAGTACATAAAATAAGTTTGTTAGACAAATTATGTGTATCAGGAAGATTTTTGGCTGAAATGGAAAGAAATGGGGAAACACTAAAGACAAAGAGTGCATACAATTAGGAAAATCATTTAGAAGGAAGATAATGAAGGTCTGAGATGGTCATAAAATGTAGGAGGGAACACATCACAGTGCAAGGTTGTCAATAGAAAAGAGTAGAAGATTAAACAAAGTCATAGACAAAGGTGAAGTGGTTACAAGAGGGATGGGGTTGAGAGGAGGTGAGAAAAGGGATCAAATATACAGTGACAGAAAGTGGTTTGACCTTGGGTGATGGGCACACAATACAATGAATAGTTCATGTGCAATGAAGATGTACACCCAAAACCTTTGTGTTCCTAGGGACCATTGTCACCTCATTAAATTTAATTTCTAAACAAAGAAAAGTCCTGGGGAATTCCCAATGGGGGTCAGAAGTATTAATTAACAGAGTAGAAAGAAAGGAAGTGATAAGTACCTGGTTTGTGGTGGCACAGTGGATAAAGTGTTGGTTGACCTAGAATGTTGAAGCTGAAACCCTGGGCTTGCCTGGTTAAGGCATATATGACAAGCAAGCAATGAACAACTAAAATGAAGCAACTATTTTCAACAAGACAGGTAATAACAAGTGTTGGAGAGGCTGCGGAAAAAGAATAATTTTCATTCATTGCTGGTGGAAATGCAAATTAGTAAAACTATCATGGAAGAAAGTATGATGTCCTAAAAAAATTAAGAATAGAACTACCATATGACCCAGCAGCCCCTCTATGGGGTATCTACCCCAAAAAACTCAAAAACATTGGTACATAAAGACACATGCACCCCCATGTTCATCACAACATTATTCACAGTGGCCAAGACATGGAAACAACCAAAGTATCCCTTGATAGATGACTGGAGAAAGAAGATGTGGTACATATATACAATGGAATACTACTCAGCCATAAGAAATAATGACATGTTTCCATTTATGACAACATGAAAGGACCTTGAGAACATTATAATGAGTGAAATAAGTAAGTCGGAAAAAGTTACAACCTGTATAATTTCATACATAGGTGTGATATAAAACTGAGACACATCGACATAGGTAAAAGCAAAGTGATTGCCGGGAAAGAGAAATTGGAAAGAGGTGGGGGAAGGGTATAAAGAGGAATAAATATAAGGTGACAGAAAATGATTTGACTTTGGGGGATGGGTGTACAACATAATCAAAAGTTCAAATGCTATAGAAATGTTTACCTAAAATCTATGTACCCTTATAGATCAATGTCACCCTGCTAAATTTAATTTTCTAAGTAAAATTTTTAATAATCCAAAAGAAAAAAATAAAGTGAAGCAACTTGATTTGATACTTCTTGCTTCCTGCTTCACCTCCTCCCTATAAAATCAATAAATAAAAATCTTTAAAAAAAAGTGATAAGAAAAGAAGAACCTGACCAGGCAGTGGCTCAGTGGATAGAGTGTCCAACTGGGATGCAAAGGACTCAAGTTCGTAACCTCAAGGTCACCGGCTTGAGTGCAGTGTCACTAGCTTGAGCTTGGAATCATAGCCATAACTCCATGGTCGCTGGCTTGAGCCCAAAGATTGCTGACTTGAAGCCCAAGGTCACTAGCTTGAGCCCAAGTTCACTGACTTGAGCAAGAGGTCACTCACTCTGCCGTAGGGCCCCAGTCAAGGCACATAAGAGAAAGCAATCAATGAACAACTAAGGAGCTACAGTGAAGAATTGATGCTTCTCATCTCTCTCCCTTCCTGTCAGTCTGTCCCTATCTGTCCCTCTTTCTGTCTCTCTCTCTGTCTCTGTCACAAAAATAACTAATTAAATGAAAGAAAGAAGAAATAAATAAAGAAAGAAAGAAAGAAAGAAAGAAAGAAAGAAAGAAAGAAAGAAAGAAAGAAAGAAAGAAAGAAAGAAAAGAAGAATAGGAAATTAGGAGAATTGAAATTTTCAAAGTGAAATTTAAAAGGCCTTTAATGTCTCCTACTTAGCTCTTAGACTTTGCTTTAGACCTCTTCATCCTTCCCACTCATTTTCTCAGTCTGATTCTAATAAGCACATTTCCTCAGGGCACAAGGTTTAAGAGGAACTGTTGCCTCCTTCTTCTCAGAAGTTAGGCCTTTCCTCCACAAGGAAGACAGATTAGTAATCCTAATATTAGCCTTGACTTGATTCCATAGAACAGACACCTTACCAACGGTACAACCATCTGGAGTGGTCAAGGAAATGCAAATATGGGATAGACATTTGGCTAAATTTCCCTCTCTTACAGAAGTGGCTTAGTACCCATAGAGAAAGAACAATTTATATAAGAAGACTCTTTTTCAAGGGAGGTGGATTCAATATCACTACATTTAATTTTGTTATATACATTAATATACATTGTATAAATTATCTAGTAGTACCTAATTGCTTTATATTTAATACTATAATTAATATAGGCCTGGGGTCACATTTTTTGGAAGTTTAACTTACTTTTAACACTTATTTTGTCAGTTAAAATAATATTACTTCTTTAAAAACTCAGTATTTTGCCTTATTATGTGAATTAATAGTACAATTCTCATCCATTCTGTACATTCTTAATATGGCCTTCTCCAGGTTCTTAAAGGCAATTTTTTTCTCTTACACATATTAGTTATTTAATTAATTTACAAAGATATCTTTATTGAGCACCCACTATGTGCCAGACATTATGTAAAAAAGCAAAGATGTTTGAGACACAGCCTCTATTCTAAAGAGGTTTATAAACCAGTGCACAGAGGTTCACAGGCAACTAGCATTGGGTTTGAACCCAAATTTGTAAAAGCAGAATCTATAACTCTGCCATAAATTTATCCTATAATTCTGTGCTTCATAGTGGAGGGTTGTCCCAAGCAATAGAATACTGTGCATTCCTTCGACCTGCTTTAAAAAATTTTAAAGTGATTTTAAAATTTTTAATAGAATTTAAGTAGATTCCTTCATTGGTCTATTTATTTAAAGACTGAGTTCAAAGTGTGCGTATAAAGTAATAAATTAATTAAAACACATACACACCAATGTAAGCAGTTAAGTGAATGGTATCCATAGAAGAAGTAACTGTATAAAACTACCGTGTACATTTCAGACATTCTACCACTGTACCATACCTTTAAAAAAATTCTCTTTTACAATAATCTTCAACATCAGCTTATGGCCTCAAAAGAAATTTTATCTCATTTCTTATAATTAAAGGGTGATCTTCTTCGATATAAATACAGTGTGTCCATAAAGTCATGGTGCACTTTTGGCTGGTCACAGGTCAAAAGTGCACCATGACTTTACGGACACACTATATATCTATTTTATGTGGTAATGTAAAAATTACTATTCTAATCATTTAAAGTGTACAATTCAGTGGCATTTAGAAATGCATAATTATGAATATTAGAGGAGCTATATATGTAAGGTATGAAGCTTCATTGGATTTATTTGTTTTTTTTTTTTTAAATAGGGTTAGTAAAGTGTCCCTTTTTATGGAACATTTCAGTACACATGGTTTGCCAGTATGAAATAAGAGTTAAACTAAGTGTAATGTTTTACATTATATAGTTAGGATATAGTTAGGAGTGTGGAATAAAGGGTTGGAAGAACATTTTTTATGTAATATTTTATTATATTATCTTGATACTTAGAATTACTTTCTGTTGAGTTCAAAATAAAAAGAGCTCTTTTAAATGTTTAGACAGGCTATATATTATTTTTATTTTGTAAATTATGCTAAATACTGTTTTTCTTTTTAATAAAACCCAACAAAACATTTTTCCCGTGGTCCTATAAAATAAATTCACTATGTTGTGCAATCACCACCATTATCAAGTTTTAAAACATTTTATCACACCAAAAGGAAACACTATACCCATTACATTGTCACTCCCCATTCTCCCTTCTGTCCAGTCCTTGACAATCATTATCACTTTCTACTCTTTGGATTTACCTGTTCTGGGTAGTTCATATAAACAGAATCATGCAATATGTCATTTTTATATCCGGCATCTTTTACTTAGCATAATAATGTTTTTGAGGCTCATCTAGGTCGTAGAATATATTAGTACATTTTTTTTGGCTGAATAATATTCCTTTACATGATTTTCCACATTTTCTTTACCTGTTTATCAGTTGATGGACATTTGGGTTGTTTTCATTTCTTGGTGGTTGTGAATCATGCCACTTTAAACAGTCATGTACAAGTTTTTATGTGGATATAGATTTCCATTTCACTTAACTATTTACATAAGAATGGAATTTCTGTGTCTGTGGCAACTATGTTTAACTTTCTGAAGGACTACCAGACTGTTTCCCAAAGAAACTGTGTCATTTTACATTCTCACTAGCAATGCATAAGGGTTTCAATTAGTCCACATCCATGGCAGCACATGTTATTTTTCTTTTTCCTTTTTTCTTCTTCTTTTCCAAGTGAGAGGAGGGGAGATAGAGAGAGGTTCCCATATGCACCCCAACTGGGTTCCACCTGGTCCCTGGGGCTGATGCTCTGCCCATCTGGGGCCATGCTTGCAACCGAGCTATTTTTAGCACCTGAAGCAGAGACTCCACAGAGCTGTCCTCAGTGCCTGAGGCCAGTATGCTCAAACCAATCAAGCCATGGCTGTAGGAAGGAAAAGAGAGAAAACAAGAGAGAAGGGTGGAGAAGCAGATGGTCACTTCTCCTGTGTGCCCTGACCAGGAATCGAACCAGGGACATTCACATGCTGGTCCAAAGCTCTATCACTGAGCCAACCAGCCAGAGCCATTAGTCCTTTTTAAAACAAATTTTAGTCATCTTAGTGTCTGTAAAGTGGTATCATATTTTTTATTTGCATTTCATGGGGTACTATTGACATTGAGCAATTTTTTTTATGTGCTTACTGGCTATTTACGTATCTTATTTGAAGACATGTTTACTCAAATTTTTTGCCGATTTTCCCCCATTAATTGTTTTTCTAATTGTTATGTATTCTTCATGTATTTTAAGCACAAGTCCCTTATCAGATATATGATTTGCAGATATTTTCTTGCATTCTGTATGTTGTCTTTCACTCTTGATAGTGTCTTTTGATGCAGAAAAGTTTTTAATTTTGGTGAAGTATCTATTTTTTCTTTTGTTGCTTATTTTTTTGATATCATATCTAAGAAACCATTGACAAATCCAAGATTATGAAGATTAGCTCCTATGTTGTCTTCTAAAGAAACACAGTATTATCGTTGTATATAAAAACAGATTATATAGTGTTGGACCTCATATTTAAATATCAGATCCACCCTTACTTTACATATGAATATAATGTGTGAGGTGGAGGTCTAAATTATTCTTTTGCATGTGGATATCCAATTGTGCCAGCACCATTTATTGAAGAAATTATTCTTTTCCCATTGAATGGTCTTGGCACTCTTGTCAAAAATCAGTTGAGCAAGAATGTATTGATTATTCTGGACTGTCAATTCTATTTCCTTGATCTATGTATTAAGACTTACGCCAGTACCACAGTTTTAATTATTGTAGTTTTCTAATGAGTTTGGAAATAAAGTGTTGAGTACTCTGACATGGTTCTTCATTTTCAAGTTGTTCTTTTTTTTTTTTTTTTTTTTTTTTTGCCATTCTGGGCTCATTACAATCCTGTAAAACTTTCAGAATCAGATTTTCCATTTCTGCAAATAAAAAGTTGTTAGTTATTTTAAGCCTGACCAGGTGGTGGCGCAGTGGCTAGAGCGTCAGACTGGGATGTGGAAGACCCAGGTTCAAGACCCCGAGCTCGCCAGCTTGAGCGCGGGCCCATCTGGCTTGAGCAAAAGCTTGCCAGCTTGGACCCAAGATCGCTGGCTCCAGCAAGAGGTTGCTCTGTCAGCTGAAGGCCCGCGGTCGAGGCACATGTGAGAAAGCAATCAATGAACAATGAAGGTGTTGTGACGGCAATGAAAAACTAATGATTGATGTTTCTCACCTAAAAAAAAAGTTGTTGGTATTTTAATGGAAATTGCATTGAATCTGTAGATCACTTTGAGAACTATTGGAAGGTTTAACAACATTAAATCTGCTAATCTAAAACCATGAGATGTATTTCTATTTATTTACATTTTTCCTAATTTCTTTCAGCTATGTTTTTGGTTGTTTGTTTTGTTTTATTGTTGTTTTTTTGACAGAGACAGAGAGAAAGTTAGAGAGAGGGATAGATAGGGACAGACAGACAGGAAAGGATAGAGATGAGAAGCATCAATTCTTTGTGGCAGCACCTTAGTTGTTCTTTGATTGCTTTCTCATATGTGTTTTGACGGGGGGTCTACAGCAGACTGAGTGACCCCTTGCTCAAGCCAGCGACTTTGGGCTCAAGCTGATGAGCCTTGCTCAAACCAGATAAGCCAGCACTCAAGCTGGAGACCTCAGGGTTTAGAACCTGGGTCTTCTGCATCCCAGTTCAATGCTCTATCCACTGCACCACTGCCTGGTCAGACTCTTTCAGCTATGTTTTATTCAGTGTATAAGTCTTGTACCTCATAGGTTAAATTTATTCTTAAGTGTTTTATTCTTTTTGATGTTATTCCAAATGGAATTTTTTGTTAATTTTTTTTCAGGTTACTGGTTCATTGTTAGTGTATGGAAATATTACTGTTTTCTGTTGAGCATATTACTTTATTTAATTCATTTTTTGAGAATTTTAAAGGATTTTCTCTCTACAAGATGATGTCATCTGTGAATAGATATTTTACTTCATTTTTCACAATTTGGATGTTTATATTCCTTTTTTGCTTGCTTAGTTGCTATGGCTAGAACTTCCAGTTCATTGTTGAGTAGAAGTAGCAAAAGCATACATCTTTTTCTTGTTCCTCTTAATAAGGGAAAAGCTTTGTTTTTCACCAGTAAGTATGATATTAGCTGTGGGTTTTTTATAAACCAAACTTTTTTTTTTTTAATTCTTCCCAAGTCCTCTTTTTTATTTTTCATATTTTATTCAGCTTGGTTTTTCCCAGTTAACATCAATCTACCTTTGCTTTGTAGGTGAAGGCTATTGAAGTCATTTGAAGAGGGTGTGGAAAGACAGCTAAGTTTATAAATATTCTCAAAATTTATCAGAAAATCAGGTTATTTGTGTGCTGTTTGCCTTCTGTGCAAACTATGAACTATTAACATAATTATAAGACATTATTAACAAGTATAATTTTCTGAGCACTACAAACATAACTTCAAGGAATTATTATTAGTAAAAGTCAAGGACAGAAAAATGGAAGAAAAAAAAAGAAAACAAGAACAGAAAATAGAAAACTTTCTCCTGCAATTGGTATTCACTGTATAACTTTTTGCCACATTTCAGTGATCTACTTTTGGACTTATATAAATTTTATGCACCTTTAAAGCAAAAACAATAAATTTTATTTATTGTTCTACTCTTCTCTAATTCACTCACTTGAAAACACGTACACCTACAAACACCTATGTGCACACACATTCTAGTCTGTGAGAATTCGCAGTGTTCTAATGTTTTACATAAGTTCAGTGCCTAAAATAATTATTTGAGAAGCTAGGTTTTTCCTTAGCTTGAAATATAATGAGAAAAACAGTAGAGGAACTCTCAGTGTCTGAACTCACCTGTTACATAAATAGTTATCGCATGGCTTTCAATATGTGCCTCTGGGGCATTCACAGAACAGCGGTATGATCCATTGTCACTGGGAAGTGCTTGATTAAAATACAGAATAAAAACCGAAATGTTATTCCTGACTTTCCAAGTTGCATGTCCTTGATGTCTATCCCCAAGATCCGAACACTCATTTTCTTTGAATTTGCACCATGTCACGTTAGGTCTGTTAGCACAATATGTTACGGGACATTCCAGTTGAAATGGATCCCCTGCTAAGACGATCAGCTTGGAGTGTCTCTTAATATAAGATTGTGTCTCACATGATTTTTCTCCTAAAAGATAAAAGCAAAATTAAAATCAAATCTGTTCTGGAAAGACCAGATAGATATTCACCACTTTAACAGTTTCTACCAAAAATTTCCCAAGCATGATTCTATAATTTTGTGAGGTAACATTTTCTAGTAATTAACCTTCACTAGCAGAGTATTTGGCACATGGTAAGCATACAACAAATATTTATTGAAAAAAACAGTTTACACAATTGTTCAATAATTTCCTAAATCTCCAAAATATTACTGATACTTTATTATAAAATGTTATTTTTATTTTTATGTATCTTTATTATTTTATAGTTACTTCAATAGGTAGCAAACAATACATCATTTTTTGTCAATTACTTATTATATTCCAGAGGCTATTTAAAATGCATAAGTATTTTAACTCACTTAATCCTCACAACAAAAATAATATATTTGTCAGCAAATTTCAACCAGTGTGCCATGGCTGGCACTCTGGTGTACTGCAAAAAGTATTAAAACATGCAATACTTGACTATTTACTCAGGGGCACTGACCTTTTTTCCCTTAGATTATCAAATAAAAAATGACAACAGCCAATATAACAATAGCCATCTGGTGTAAATGAATCAAAATAATACTTTTTAATGTGTCAGATTGGCAAAAAAAGATATTTTTTAGCTTCCAAATATTCAGAATAAAAGTGAAAGCAAAGTAAAAGTCAAATTATGAGAATGAGGTTTTCAAAAAACTGAAGAGAAAGGGTAAGATCATTTACCAAAAGAAAGTGTCCAGCAATATACCACCTGGATGTGGTTAAAATTATGACAAAAAAGCAAGGAGGCAGAGGCAGAAAGTCCAAGTGAAACCTTTGTTTCCAGAAGGCCAGTGTTCTCTCGAAAGTAAACAAGTTCTCTCAACCTCTTAGCTTCCTTTTTCATTTACTCGGATAAGTCAATCATAGTTTACGGAGGCTATAATTTTATGCCAGAATTGTGAAAAATTACATGATAGTTACAGACAAAGACCTTCTTCCAGCAAGAAACTTTTAATTGGTGAGACAAGATTAACTAACAGTGAGGACTGTTTCCTGAAATAAATTTACCATTTACAATTCTTTTTTTTCCTTCAAGCTTACCTGAACTAAAAGCAAAGCTCAGAGGGATCTTGTAAGAATAAATAGTACATGGCAGCTGCCACCATGGGGCTTGCCTTCCAGTGGGAAATAAAGACACTTGACCAATGGGAGAAAAAGTAACACAGTCAAGAGATGTGAACTTTGCTGGGTGTGCAGAGGGTTCACTTAGCTGGGCCTACTGTGGCAAGGTGTAATGGAAAGGTTCATTTGAGCTGAACTTCAGTGAATGAATAGCTCTGATAATTACAGCAGTGAACGGACATGGGAGAGGTATTTTAGAACTGAGGAAATGGAAGGGCAAAGGCAGAGAAGGCAGGAATCATATGGCAGATTCATGAATTGATACACACTTGGATCATGGTTTTCTGAAACAGTGACATGGAGACCACCAGCTGTTTCAGAATAAGTGGAATAAGCATTAGGT
Source organism: Rhynchonycteris naso (assembly GCA_037038555.1). Taxonomy (NCBI): domain Eukaryota; kingdom Metazoa; phylum Chordata; class Mammalia; order Chiroptera; family Emballonuridae; genus Rhynchonycteris; species Rhynchonycteris naso. The sequence goes on along the minus strand of CM073002.1, from coordinate 68,643,095 downwards.
GGGGGAAGTTTAAATTTTTCTTATCAACCATGAGAAAATACAAAGCTAGTTCTTTTGGGATTAATAAAGGTCAAAGAAATAGCTAAAAATTAGAATATTCATTTGAACATGGTTGTTCAAGCACTAACACATTGTATGACAGTGAGATAGCCACCAGTCTCACTGGTGCTTTGTTCCCTTAAAATAAAATTAAAGGATTAGACCATAAAAATAAGAAAAATATTACACACCATCCTCTCTTATACAAAACTACTTACACAACTTCACCTTCCTTAGTGTGACTGACACAACAAAATTCTCACTTTCTGTTACATGTTACCTTTCCATTTAGTCATCGAGCTGTCACCCAATGCTAGTAGCACAGTGAAGCACCCCTTGTAGTCCCAGCATTCTCTGACTATATGCTTGGGAGAAGTGCACAAAGTGGAGAAGAGAGCTCGCTGTTCATCCTGACCACATCACTGACTTGCACTGGGGTTAGGAAAAATCACTGCAGTTCCTGCATATTCTTATCAGCAGGATGGGGATCATTGACTGACAGGTTGGCGGGCACAAAAATTTTTCTTGAATGGAGGAATAAATAGATAAATGCAGGCTTGCTAACAGGCACTAAAAGTCATCAAGAATATACCCTCTTTGTACAAAGAAGGTATTATATTCCCTATGCCTCTGAAATTAAAACTAATTTTTGCAGTTCAGTAATGATACACTGAGCTAAATGGTACAATTTTAATTTTCTGCCTGACAAAACATGTTGACACTTCTTTGCTGCTTGTCCTGAATTATGCATATTCACTTTATGACACTCAGGACATCCAAAGCTTCCCTCAAGGAGTTTGTCTTGTCAAAACAAAACATTTTCCGAAAAGAGAGGGTCACATTTACTTTTGGCTAGGGTTCACAGGTCAACGTTAGCTTTAACCAAAACTAACTGCTATTATTGCTTCTGCTGTTTTTCTCAAACATTTACATTTAATTGTAGGAAATTTTCAGTGCTAAAGATATTTTAAATACATGCAGTAAAAGGAGAAAATTTCTACCATCCCCTGACCATCAGATGAAGCAGTATCTTTTTTTCAAGTCACTATGAGTTTAGGTAGCTTCTCATTTTTTAAATTCTTATGAAAACCAGTATTGTATTATTACACTATCTATATCCCATAACTAGGTTATGCCTAGCATATTTGATACCCAGAGTACTTTATTTTTAGGTGAGAGGAAGGGAGACAGTGAGGCAGACTTCTGCATGCACATTGACCAGGATCCACCTGGCAATCCTATCTGGGGCCGATACTCTAATAGTGAGCTATTTTTAACACTGAGACTGATGCACTCTAATGGAGCTATCCTCAGCACCAGGGTCCATGCTGGAGCCAATAAAGCTGCAGGCTGAGGGAAAGGAAGAAGGAGAGAAAGAAGAGAGGGAGAGAGGGAGAAACAGAGGGTCACTTCTCCTATGTGCCTTGATCTGGAATCAAATCCGGATGTCCATACACTGGGCCTATGCTCTATCCACTGAATCACCAGGCAGGGCCCCCACAGTACATTTTTAATAACCGTTTCTTTCATATGGAAACATATTTTCAAAAGTAATAATGAAGTGAAACAAATAATAAAATGGACAGAAATGACACATAGCCAGTGAATATTATTTCACTGAACTTTGTATATATACATTTAAAAATATTTTAAAAATAAGATTAGAATACAAAAAAGTAAAAATACACAACTATACACTTAATCATTTTTGTATCTATCTAAATAGGGTTAACTTTGATCCTTTACTTAACTAGTGAGTGAATTTTATTAAAAACTGAAATTCTACAAAAGATAAAATTTAAGCAATTACTAAGTCGTACAACTACTGTAAAGTTTTTTATCTTGATTCATTTTTAAATTTTAAAGAGACAAATATATTTCAATTATAAAGATATCAATTATAAAACATTGCATGTATGAACAAACTTTAGTTCATGCATGAACTTATACCTCACAGCATGTACAGTTATACTGTTTTAAATTTTAAACAAATATATATTCAAAATGATTGCAAAGAATAAAAAAAATCAAAACTACAATGAGATACCACCTCACCCCTATGAGATTAGCTATTATCAACAAGACAGCTAATGACAAGTGTTGGAGAAGCTGTGAAGAAAAAGGAACCCTCATTCGCTGCTGATTGAAATGTAAACTAGTACAACCATTATGGAAAAAAAATATGGTAGCCCCTCCAAAAATTAAGAGTAAAACTACCATATGACCCAGCAATTCCTCTACTGGGTATCTACCCAAAAACACTAAAAAATATTGGTACATAGATACACATGCACCCCCTCCATGTTTATTGCAGCATTATTCACAGTGACAAAGACGTGGAAACAATCCAAGTGTCCCTCAATAGAGAATTGGATAAAGATATGGTACATCTATACAATGCAATACTACTCAGCCATAAGAAATGACATATTGCTATTTATGACAACGTGGATAGGCCTTGAGAACATTATACTGAGTGAAATAAGTAAATCAGAAAAAGCTAACTATACAATTTTACACATAGGTGGATTATGAAACAGACTCATGGACATAGATAAAAGTGAAGCGAAGTGGTTACTAGGAGGAAAGGGATGTGGGGGTGGGTAAAGGGAGGAAAGAGGGACAAATAAAAAAATGATTTGACTTTGGGTGATGGGCATACAACATAATCAAAAGTTAAAATGCTATAAAAATGTTTAACTGAAACCTATATACTCTTATTGATCAATATCATCCCTTTAAATGTAACTTTTTAAAATAAATTAAATATAAAAAAAGTATCCACCAGTGGATTTTAGAACCTCTGCCTGGGATGCTGAGGACACAGGTTTGAGACCCCAAGATTGCTGGCTTGAGCACAGGCTCATTGGGCTTGAGCGCAGAATCGCTGGCTTGAGTGTGGGATCAAAAACATGACCCTATGGTCGTTGGCTTGAGCCCAAAGGTCACTGGTTTGAGCCCAAGGTCGCTGGCTTGAGCAAGGGGTCACTGACTCAGCTGGTGCACCCTGGACAAGGCACATATGAGAAAGCAATCAATGAACAACTAAGGTGCCACAATGAAGACTTGATGCTTCTCATCTCCCTCTCTTCTTGTCAGTCTGTCCCTCTCTCTGTTTTTCTCTCTGTCTCTTTCTCTCTGGCAAAAAAAAAAAAAAAAAAAGAATAAAAGAAATGAGACCTTTCATATTCTTTTTTTAAAATCTTTTATTAATTTTAATTTATTGTGCTAACATGGATTCAAGTGTCCCACTCAATATAACTCTACCCTCTTGTCCCCATTATTCCCCTTTGCCCTTCTCCCCCTAATTCCCTCCTCCCTTCCCTTTGGGGTTTGCTGTCCTGCTATCTGTATCTATGATCTGTATATGTGTGTTATGTATATATAATTTCACTAATCCCTTCACTTTTTCTGGTCCCATCCCCTCATCCCCTTCCCTCTGAACACTGTTCCTCTGCTCCCTGTGACCCCACCTCTGCCTCTATTTAGTTCCTCAGTTCACTGTGTTCATTAGATTCCACATATGAGTGAGATCATATGATATTTTTCTTTCTCTGCCTGGCTTATTTCACTTAGCATAATACCTGGAGATCATATTCTTTCTTTATCTCTATAATCACTGTGGTATTATTGTGTACTTAAAAATCTACTGTTTCAATGCAGGAATGTGGAGTACCACAGAGACTGGAGATACAACTGTGCCTGGGGCAAGTTCAAGTGATTCTGAACATTATAAATTTACTCTTGAAATGTAGCTGAATTTCTATATGTCCAGAGCCAACTGAGAAGTTCTCTGAGTTCATTTTAATGTAGAATGCAATAATTATCAAAGTCGAAAAAGTAAAAATGTGCTAACTTGAAGCTTATATACATATTATTAAAACTCAGCAATAATCATAGTAATATCTTAGAACTTCAAATTAAAGTTATTTTTAGGGGAGGAATATTTTATCACTAATATTATTTAGAATTGCTGATATTCATGGTGATAATTAAAAGTAGTCCAAATTTTATTTGTTTCTAAATTTTGTACAATGTACCCCTTATTGCCTATACCAGGGTTGTGGACATCCCATTGTCCATGACTATTTAGTAATGTGACAGTTTCCAGTGCAAGGGGGATGCATAGAGATTAACATTCTTCTTAATTTTCCAGTTAGATTTTTCTTTGATAATCTCAATTATACAGTATCTCAGAGTTTTCAAATCTCTAAGAGGAAGAGAGCTCTTGCAACTAGATCAATCAAGAAAGGTCTGCCTGACCAGGCAGTGGCACAGTGAATAGAGCATCGGACTGGGACACAGAGGACCCAGGTTTGAAACCCCGAGTTTGCCAGCTTGAGTGCGGGCTCATCTGGTTTTAGCAAGGCTCACCAGCTTGAGCCCAAGGTCGCTGGCTTGAGCAAGGGGTTACTTGGTCTACTGTAGCCCCCCAGTCAAGGCATATATGAGAAAGCATTCAATGAATAGCTAAAGTACCGCAATGAAGAATTGATGCTTCTCATCTCTCTCTGTTCCTGTCTGTCTGTTCCTATCTATCCTTCTTTCTGTCTCTGCCACACACAAAAAAAAAAGAAAGAAAGAAAGAAAGAAAAAATTAAATTAAAAGGAAAAGAAAAGAAAGAAAGTCTTCATGGAGGAGGTTGAAACCTCTCCTACCCCATACCCTACGTTGGGGCAAATCTGGTCCTCCTCTCATTATCACGGTGTAATACCTAGTGACATAGGAGCCATCTTGATCTCTTTCCCTTTACTGCTCCATTTTATCAGTCACCAAGTTATTTTGATTTAGCATCCAAAATATCTTTCAGATTTGTTTCCATGCCACTGTTTAATTTGGGTCTTACACCCAAATTAATCATGTGGATTATGGTCACAACCTACCAACTAGTTTTCCACATTCTAGACTTGGCCTTGCTCCTCTCCCTCTACTTCAATCCATTTCTCCATATTACTGGCACAGTTTGTATTTTTAAAATGAAAATCCAATCGTAAGACTTTTTGCCTAAACCCCTCCAGAGACTCCTTAATGCTTGCAGGAACATTTTCAGACTTTATCAGATGGCATTTAGCCCTGCCTCTTTATGCAAACTCACCTCACTCCTATACTCCAGTAACTCAAGTCCACTTGATGTTCCCCTTGGCTTACGTCCCAGGTTATTTTGTGTGACATACATCCTTCTGTTATTATTAAATATTTATCGCATCTGTCTTCCTATCTGCTTTAAAACCTTTTTGGTGGGTGGCACCTGTATCTGCAGGAGGAGATGACCTTAGAAAAGGTATGAAATTGAGATGGTATGATGTGCCTTGAGACTAAATAGCGACAGCTATGTGGAGAAAAAAGTCTTCTGTCCACAGCTCTGACTAATGCTCTCTGTGTACTGAGGACACAGGGCGGTCACAGCTGAGACCTTAGCGAGGTTGGCCAAAAGCATTGAGGTGTGAAGGATGTAGAATCTCAACAAACCCTGCAGTGGTTAAGTTATAACTTCTAAATATAAACTAGACCTCATGAGTATGCTGTGTGAAAAGGCCTCACTTAAGTCCACTCAGGAATGATATTCAAAATATTTAATAAGTGACAGTCTGTGGTTATCCAGATACCTAGATCAACCAATCAGAAAGCATGCCAGCCACAAACAATGGCCAAATCCAAGATCTTACAGGTGAGCAAGTATAGCTTCACGGGCACATGCCATCAGGAGCCAAAGAAGTTCGATAATTTGCAAAACTTATTAGCTCTTTTAAAAAAAGAAAAAAGGTTTGTAATCTGAATCTTATGTGAAATACAATGATTTATTTTAAAGATCATATACTTTTATTATAACTATTGCCATGAGAAAAATCCCAGCCAAGCTTTCCATTGAAAAATATATTTTCAGTTGGAAATTGTAAAATTCTTTCCATTGAAAAACAGCTTTCCATTGAAAAATCCATACGATTTTTATATAATAGTTATGGAAAGTTTAAAATGATTATATTCATTGAAAAAAGTGCCTGTAATAAATGCAGAAATTCTTACAGGAGCTAAGACAGCATTAGAGTTGAACGTAAAAATGTAAACAAGTTTTGAAAAATGGAAATGATTATGAAAGGTATAACATGACAACAATTTTCTGTGATATCATGTAGGATTTTTTTAATTTATTATTTTCTTTTATTTTTCCATGGACAGAGAGAGGGATAGATAGGGACAGACAGACAGGAACGGAAAGAGGTGAGAAGTATCAATCATTAGTTTTTCGCTGCCCTTGCGACACCATAGTTGTTCATTGATTGCTTTCTCACATGTGCCTTGACCGCAGGCCTTCAGCAGACCTAGCAACCCCTGGGCCCCGCGCTCAAGCTGGCGAGGTTGGGGTCTCGAGCCTGGGTCTTCCGCATCCCAGTCCAACACTTTATTCACTGCGCCACCGCCTGGTCAGGCTCATGTAGGATTTTAACTTTTATCAGAAGATACTATGATAGATAACCAACTAACAAACAAAAACATCAGATACATGATGGGGAGGCTATAGAAAGAGAATTTTTTAGACTCAAGAGAAAAATAAGCATTCAGAAGATGCAGGTGGTTTGATTTGCCTAACTTTGCAGGGCTGGAGTGGTAGAGAGGAGAGGAGATGTGATGATCACCAGGGAAGAGAAACCAGTGCTTCTTCCTTTACAAATTGGTGTGGGTTTAGTGATCTTTTGAGGCAGTAACTTGAGTACAGTTAAGGCCAAGCCATGTACAGCAACGCCAGCCATTAACCACACATCAAAGATCCTGGGAGAGGCCCTGGCTGGTGGCTTAGTGGTACAGTGTCAGCCCAGCATGTGGATGACCCAGGTTCAATTCCCAGTTAGCGCACATAAAGGAAGAGTTCATCTACTTCTCCATACCTCCCTCTCTCACTTTCTCTCTCTCTCTCTGTCTCTCTCTTCCCCTCCTGCAACCATGGCTTGATTGAGTTAAGTTGGACCCAAGAGCTGAGGATGGCTCCATAGCCTTTGCCACAGGCACTAAGGACAGCTCTGTTGCTGAGCAATGGAGCAACACCCAGATGGGCAGAGCATCACCCCCTAGCAGGCTTGCCAAGTGGATCCTGGTTGGGGCACATGTGGGAGTCTGTCTCTCTGTCTCCACTCCTTTCACTGAATTGGAAAAATAAATTCTGGAAGAACTTCCACCTGGACAGCCTCAGGAAATTACATGCACACAGAAAGGCCGCCTGATATTCTTCCCATCATAAGCTAATAGCTGCAGTCAACTTACAAAATCAGAAATGTGATGACAGGAGGTGAGGATGAGGAGTTGCACCTCATACAGAACCACTAATGTAATGTTGTATTATGTAGTAGTATTGATTAAACTTACTACTTTAACTCTGTGGTAAATAATCCTACCCCATAAGTCAGATATTCCCATAATGGTAGGAATACTTGGGGAAATTTGAATAAGAATGATACACACACACACACACACACACACACACACACACACACACACACACATATATATATATTAAAATCAGAGCTGATTATAAAGGAAAATCATTGTGTAGGAAAACCCTATACATTTATCTTAAAGGATATAATAAAAACTGACTGACTTTCAGTCTCTGCTATTAAATGGAAAATTTTCTTCTGCATCTACATGAGAAACAACACATAATGAAATATAGATAACAGACATAGAACTTGTATGCAATAACAGTTTGAGTTTTTCTTTTCTGTGCATATCGTCTGATATTGGTCTTTGAGAGAAATAGCATCTCTTCCTAGTCTAAACACACACACTCAGAGAAAAAGAGAGTGAGAGAGAGAGAGTTTTATATGATATAAAGTTTTTTTGGCAAAAATGGAACTGGAAATAATTACCTTCACACCAAGAATACACATGGTATGATTCCATAATTATTCCTTTTACTTAAGAAACAAAGACCATGAAACAAGAAAATGAGAGAACTGTTAAATCATCTTTTATTATTATTTCCGGTTTAAAATTTCCTTATAATAATATGTGAAACCGTCCTTTAAGTTTTTTTGTAAGGTACTTATTTAGCATACTTTGAAGTAATTTTTCCTAGGACTAGAATTTCTCATCTTGTGATATGACTCCTTGGGCGGAAATCTGAAGACCATCTTTTCAATTAAGTTGTATTGAACAATGTAAGACTGAGCCATATATCTCTTGGTTTTATATACTTTGGGATTATTTGGTAGTTGTTTTGTTTTGAAACAGTCAAACAGTCATCCTAGTATTTGCCATAGTTTTGTCTAAAGGTTAGCAAAGTTTACAAAATATCTGTACCATGTCTCTTCTTAAGATACTAAAGAATAGGACAAGCAGAAAGCTTTAGTGATCATTAGGTCAGACAGCACAGGGATAGTTGGAGTCGCATTTGGGAGTGCACCTCCAGAATCGTTGCTTTACATTCATTGCCACTTGCCCACAATCTCACTCTACCTCCCGTTATAAAAGCGTTGTAGACAAGTGCGTTTAAACTGTTGATTCATGGACGGGTCTAGCAGATATTTTGTGCTGGTTGACAAAAGAATTAACCATCTTGATATTGTATGACGATTATCGACCCAATGAACTTATTCAAATTCGCTTATGCTCAGGGTGAATTCTGCTTTCGTGGTCCCCAAAATATTTCCCCAATTTTCACCAGTCCACAAGTGTAAAATGTTTGAAAACTACTGCTGTTGACCCATCTTAGCTTTTTCAAACAGGAGAAACATATGTGCCTGACTAATATTTTTTTAGTATTTGTTATGTCCTATGCAATTTTAGGTAATCATATAAATATTGTTTTAAATAAAACAATCTTCACAGCAATTTTGTTATGTAGTTACTATTATTATCTTTATTTTAAGTTTGGAAAACCAACTATTAGAAAAACTAAGTCACTTGGTCAAGATACCTATGTGATAGAAGACAGAGCCAGGACCAGGACTTGAACCAGGACCAGGTATTACATTTTTTGAATAAAATGAATTTAGAGAGGTGAGTGAGAAATTGTGTCCAAAGTCACAAGATGTATAGGTGGCAGAGACAAGATGAAAACCCAGAAGATCTGCCTTGAGTGATTCTGCTCTGAACAGTTATTCTCAACAACTTCAAAGGGATCAGCCGTGATACATAAAAACTAGTATACTCACCAGGCAAACAAATATAATATAGAAAAGGCAGTCTATCCCCTAGAAAAAAAAGTCCTTTTATTTGAGAGATGAAATCCTACAGAAATATACTAACCAGTATGGCCAGCCTTGATCAAGCAAAAAAAATATTTGCCTTTGGGTATTTTTCCAAGTACATCTCTACCAAGTAACAAATGTCTCCTTATGATTCCATCTTATTGGTCACTTGTTTTTGTCTCCCCTGACAGAGGATTTAGAATCCTGCCTGCCCTATGTTACAAGCATGAGTATCAGGTAGAGAGTTTGTTGGCCAATGTGTAATTATTTCTTGGGCATAGCAAAACTTTTTAGGCAATTTAATGAGCCCTGAAAAACAATGATTTATGTTGACAGTTTAGAGAAGAGTTCTGGCCGGGGAAGACACTGTCTATCTGACACAGATAGGACTGTCCTCCAGAAATGATAGGCTCTCCACCTTGGTCACAGTGACTTCCAGAAGAAAAGCATGGCAGAAAAAGTTAAGAGTATATCTTAGAAGCTGTGGACAGCGGCATCAAAAAGAGTCTTCAGCATCTTATCAGAAATCAACATGAGTATTTCTAAATATTGCCTTCAGTGATCGAATGGTTACATGTGATACTCATAGTACATGTGGGTTATGTGTTATTGGAAAGACACAGGAAAAGTTCCTTTTCACTTCCTTCTTACATATTTCCTGGCCTTCCTAATATATTCTGCTACAAATACTATAATGAGATTCATTGGCATTTTCAGCCCTAGAAGATATTTAACAGAATCTATGTGAGCAGAAACTGCAAATTGCACCCCACCCTTAATACTAATTCTCCCCTTCTAATATCATAGAAGAAGAAAATGAGATGGGCCCATGACCACCCAGCTAGAACCTAAATGCCCAGGCCTTTCTTATAGCCACTTCTGGACAATGGACTGTTTGTGATGTATTCAAGTTCCAGATTGTGTGCATAAAATAAATGTGGTTATCAGGTAGGAGAAGAGGAGTTAGAGAGCACCGCCAGCTAAATCTGATGTTTCTATATGACTGGCCTAGATGGGCCCTCTAACTCTCTCTTGGACTGTGTTCAAAGTGAACCTCAAAAAGTAGGTGTTTACATTCTGAACATGCTAACATGTATATACAAACACATGACCATAAGTAATTTCTTCTCTAAGATAAGCACAGAAATCAGGGTCCATGGAAAATACCTGAGAGTTTATTTTGAGGTAAGAGAATGGAGAATATTAGAAAATTGAAGCAAATTGCTTATGGTACAATTCTATGACAAAAGGTAACTCAAGGCTCATGACTCTGTAACTCTATTATCATTTCTTGGTAACTGGGGGTGATAGTAGATAATGATATCAAGAATTATTTATAGATGACTTTTGTTGACCCAAATAAGAGATGGTTTCTCAATACTACTTTAAGGGAGCTATCAAGCTAATTCAGTTTTGGACTAAAAGAATAAAAAACATTAACTAAACTTGCATAGCACTTATGATGCATCAGGCACTGCTCTGTTTCACAGAACTAATTCACTTAATATTCTCAACAACCCTATAAGGTTAATATCATTATTGTCCCCATTCTTTGGATGAGGAAAAAGAATCAGAGAAGTTATAGTCTCAGAACCAGTAAATGGCAGAGATAGGGTAGTAATTCAAAGCAAAAGGTTGACTTTATTTTTGGACCTGATTACAAATGCCTGTCAACATTTTCTTGCAACAATTCTGAACTCTAAGTAAAGGTAAAACTCACCAATAATAGAAATTAAGTAGGAAAGTCCCAGTGAAGGAAGATAACAGCATTTGACTTGAACATTACAATAGAGGAAATTTTGATAGTGGGAGAGAGGAAGCAACAGTTAATTAAAGAGCTTTTCAGTGTTTGGAAAGTATCTTTAAGGCTGTGATAAGCACAGGGGTTAATCTTCTCATACTTTAATCCAGGAAATCCTGTAGCCGCAGCATGTGTTCCTAGACATTTACGTCAATGGTAGTCATATTTTGTGGCAAGTGTTCTTATGATAATAATACACAGGCATTTGGCAGAAGGCACAGTTTCATCTCCTGTGCCATTTCAGTAGAAACAAATAACTACAGCCACAGAAATAAACTTGATAAAGACCCTGAAACTTCAAGGAATGAGAGACAGATGCAGAGCACCTTTTGCCTTAATGTTTCTGCTCTGACCCAACAACATGGCTACTCAATGGTAAAGCAACACAATCTACATAGGATGTGGAGTATAGATTTATGGTCCATACTGAACTATCACAATAGAGACTAAAGACCCAAATGGAGGCTTGGCCATAACCACCACGTTTTCAAACGAGCCAGACTGTGAATATCCTCTGGTACTAGACCAGATTAGGGTTATTTTTTTCTCACAATAAGCAGTGAGCAATCAAAGATTTCCTACTGCCTTTATTCAGGATCATATATAGTGCCAAGCCGTAGTCAGACATTAACAGCCATGTTCCTATTTGCTTGAAGATAGAATCCTAGGTGGACCCTCAACTGAACAAGTTGCCCAGGGGCTCGCAGCTGGAGCTGCTCATCAGCAATGAGGCAGGTGCCCGACAAGTGCTTCTCCACCTGCAACCTAGTTCCTGCCTGCATGATCTGCCCATTGCCCAGGAAGGGAAAGGCTGACATGTAGATACTTTCATCCAGACAGAAATTCCTCTCCAGATACCAAGGGGCAGAGTGACCCCCTGAATTATTCTTTTGAGAAACACTGAAAGCAAACAAGTACAATTTCATTATAAAGAGGGAAGTGTGTGAAGAACATTGCATTTTTTCCAACTTGATTTTCAATGCAGCCTGATTCCTGGGAAAAGGCACATAGATCTCATTTTTCTTTAAAATGGAAGGGGGAAAAATCTTTTAAATTATTTTTTAAACATTTTGCAACTGTGCCAGTGTCAAGAATTCAATAATTAACTAAATCACAGAAACTCCCCAAGGTATAAAGGTTAAAAGTAATGTGATTCTTAAGGAATATTCATCAGCTCTCTTTGGGAGAACAAATCTCACCTTATCTCAACCTGTGTTCTTAATTTAAGGCAAATAATGCTGTATTTCATCAACTTCTATATAAGGTACCTGACTAGGACTTTGTTCAAGGCTTTGCATTTCATTTTCAAAATAATTTGATTCACTAAATATATTGTATACTATATTTCACTTATTCATTTTTTTTTATCTTTAAAACCTCAGCTGTGTTAAATGATAATGTTAAAACTTCCCATTTAATTGAATTTGTGGGAGTTGCTTGGTGAAAAGAATATTAGCAAAAAATACCATTAGCATTGATCAAGCTTTTATTGTGTGAGTTTATTATGCATTATAGTGTCTACAAAAGGCCCATAATTTAGGTACTATATTTTCTTTATTTTACAGAGAAAGAAACTAAGAATAAGGGAGAATAAGAAATGTTACCAAAGTCACACCGTAAGTAGCAGAGCCAGTAAATTAACCCAATTTTAATACAAGTTCTTTTCTGTAAGCACTTTGGAAGGGAAAAATAAAAGTTGCACCACAATCCTAGTGTGATACAGTGCTAAAAATTCTCTCATTTCATTTTACAGGGAAGAGTTTATATATTCTTCAAATTGGTTTAAATTCTGTTTAATAATATTTGACTCCAGTTGTAGCTATGTGTTATAGCAACCTGATAGAAAGACATCCAACTAAACCCCTTGTCAGCATAGTACCAAATACACACACATGAAAAAACTTTGACGACTGAGGGGAAGATTTGCTTTGCTCCTGGTTGTGTACCATCCTGGCATCATGGAGACAAATTCTAAACTATCGTTTTCCAGAACTGAAGAAGACATTCTACAGAGTTTCAGGGGCCATATTTTTAAAAATAAAACAAAACACAAACTGGTAAGAGTATGTGCTTGTGGGGATTATAAAGCAGGATATCTGAAACCAGGCCTGAGACAATCCAAAACCTCTGCTAGCTATTTTTAGACCTTCCTCCTGTACAATATGCAGGCCCCTGTGTCAACATAAGGGAGCAAGTAAACTCACCAGGAGAAAAAAAATGGTTGTTTGCCTACGTAAAATCTTTGCAGAAGTGGCCAACATCATCTATGCAGAATCCAAGCTGTTTTCTATGTCAAATGACTCCCAAGTCAGAATCATTTTATTAGATGCGATGACAGAATACTCCAATCCTGTGCTTCTCAGCATTTTCCTAATCACTTTTCTCCAGGCACACACCCCATTGAGGCAGGTAGTTTGATTGTACTTAGCAGCATTATTCAAGAGTAACCATGGAGTCAGGTATTCATCACCTACCTTACCCAACTAAGCAATACAACACTCACTCTGGTGAACTTCAGTTTGGTAAGAACAATCTATTCACGATCAGTATGCCATCCAGAGCAGCTGTGCTAGTAGTAGCAATAAACTTGTACCTAACTACGTAAAATATCTGTCCAATTACTTTCTTTTTATCATCAGAACGTTTTTAAGAAAATCAGCCAAAGTGACTTGAATACCATGTTCTAATTTTGTTTATGTCCTAGAATGTCCTCGGTGAGCAAACCTATTTGGTTTTATCTACCATTGTCCCCCCGTATAAACGCCACATCTTTTTAAAATCAGCAAAGAAAAGCATTACCTTCAACACCCCCTGAGAAATAAAACGAAAGATAATCAAAGTAGGTGCTTTACCGTTGATATTCCAGATACTGAGATGTAGAATGAAGAAGACACAAAACAATTTCTCAAATCCAAGCATGGCCGGTGACATCTTCATGTCCTGTACATATTGGGATGGGAAAAGTTCTCAAGTAGAGAGCTTCTCCTTCCCTGAGTTTGTTCTTCAGGGTTGGATCAGGTTATCTACCCCCGCACCATCTGTGAAATAAAGAGAGAAGATGTAGAAACAGATAGTAGGAAGAGCTTGAATAGTCTGAGAAACAAAGTGAACAGGAACAGTACATGGTATTCTGTGGTTTTTGCTTCTCGTTACATTGGGTGTTCACTTTCAAATGCTCTGATCTGCAAAGAAGCTCAGTCCTTAACTTCTCCTTCCTCTTGCCACCCTTTTTGCCGCACATTGAGGTTTTTCTCATTCAAAGTTCAATGACATGAACAATTAAACTCTAAGGTAATCTATATTGTGGTAGTCTTTAGGTTGAGATTTTAATCAAATCAAGGCCAGGAAAGTCATGGTAAAAAGTACCTATGGTAAGTATACATTTCCCCCATTTTCATAGCTTGTGATTATGAAACTTCTTTTATGTACAAGATTTCAGATTTTTCTTCTCAAGCATCATGTCACGATAAAATAACAATGCTTATTGTTATTAAGCCAGTGGAGATTTATTTGAGGTTATGGAGAAAATGAGTGGCAGGAAGCACTTCCTCAACAGGTGAGGGAAAAGCAATTGTCTTTAATCAGTAGATAAATATCAATGGAACAAGATCATCATTAGTATTCGGCTACATGTTCTCTCTAAGTAATAAAGTTCCGAGCTAAATGACAGCTTGACTATCAATTAAGGGAAACTTCCATTTTCAACATTCTTCATGTGGTTATTGTCTGGAATAAATAGAGTAGAAATAATAAAGGAAGAAATGGAAAAGTTCAAGATCAGATAGCTCAGAGTCAACCCGGGACTGTTTTTTCCAAGGCCACTTCTAATAATTAGCTTCTAATCATAGCAGATAATTAAACTCACCCACTTGAGATTCCAAATGAGAAATGTAGATTTGTGACATCTGTGATTATTGATAGGAGTTAGTTTTGTAAGTCTGTCTCTGAGAGGCTGGTGGTTTTCTTTTGAGGCCAAATTTCAATGGTTTTAAGTGCCTACAGTTAAAAAACAGTTTTCATGTACTTCCTGATTCAACTAGACATTGTGCACAGGTTGGAGGCACAATGATGTGTCACTGTTCCTGATTTTATAGAGCTCAGTCAACCAGAACTATAATTTCTCATATGAATCTTTGATGTTGAAAATTAAATATTCATGCATTTTCACCACTACAATGTAGCATAAAGCAACTATACATAGCTTCTTAGAACTTCCATTATTTATCCAGTAAACATCCTACGAAATATTTATGCAACATTTAAAAAATTTACTACATTCTTAAAAGTGATTGCATTGTATTTTAAAAACAATTTAAAAACATGAACATGTATCCAATTTTATGGTGAAAGGCAAAAGGTAAAATAGAATTTAACATCTTCAAATTCATTTCGCAGACATTTTAGGAGTTACTTAGAGGGCAAATTTTTCAGTTCACTTACAGACTCACTTGCTTTAATCAATCATGAAAGAGCTGTACTTTCTCCAATATTTTTTATCCCAGGGTGATCGGAGAAATAGCAATCACAAAACAAGACATAGAGTCTGGAGAAGTCTTGCTACAGATTAGACTTCAGCCCACAGAAATAAATTTTGGTTATGAATTCTTAACACCCCCAAAACATTGTATAGCTTTTACTTATAAATGTCATCCAGCATTTATAACCTTTCCCATTCTTTGTTGTCAATTGTTTCTGTATATCACTGTACCTTAGAATGAGCCTGGACATTTTTTATACACTGGGTGTGATTTCCAGATCTCATTTACATCCATTGAATGTGAATCTCACAGGAAGGCAAAATATTCCAATTTTTAAAAAATCTCCTAAAGTGATTCTGATTCAGTTGGTTTGAATGGGTATTCAAAAACTAATTATGAATCAGTGAGGTGCATAGACTTTTGAGTCACAAAGACTTGATATCAAATCTTTGTTGCTTACCAGCTATAGAATCTTTCATGGATTTCCTAGATTCTTGGAGTCTCAGTAGGTACAGAAATTCACCACTCAGATCCCCCTTCAAGGACAGATTTGCTCTTTGCCATAGTGAATACAGTAAGCAGACAGCTTCCAGGTGTAAACTTCTTCAGTGTTTACTCCATTAAGACTCAACTTGTCCACGGTTATGCTTTCCCAGGGCAGCCTGAATCCAGTAATGGAGTAAGAAAAGTGTATAAAGGGCTGGCTATCTTGGCTTCACATGGGATGCTGATGGATAATAACTGGCCCAGAGCTCTTGGTTGAGATTGCTCAGTCTTGCTTCTACCCCCTTCCTTTGACAGTTGATCTGTGATCTATCTCAGTGTCTGCTTTCAGAGCACCAAATCTGCTCCACCTCTCAATTTTCCTGAACACAGATGGTAATAATACCTATGTTATGTTGGTTAGCTGTGGTAGTGTCTGCAAAGTGATGAGTTATATTTATAATTTTTCCTGAACCAAATATTGGATTTCATTTGGACTTGTCAGTGCTTGTTGGAAAAGTGATATGGCCACTGACTTGTGATTTTACGTCCATGTTCCAAGTCGCACATGCAGAATATTAGCTATAAGGGAGACTGGGAAATGTGGTCTTTAGCTTATCTACCTCCACTGTACCAGAAGGCAGGATAAAAAGGGGTTGAAGGAATATAGATGAGTGGGTCTCACTGAGGGGTGTTTGTTCCTTTAAGGGTATTTGACACTATCCGGAGACATTTTTGGTTGTCACATCTGGGGTGGGGGTGATAATAGTTTCTAGTGAATAGAGTCCTGGGATACAGTGCACAGAGCAGACTTCACAATAAAAAAATTGTCCAGCCTGTTGGGCAGATAAAATATATTATGCTCACTTTGTTAAAGATGGCGCTGCCCACATGGAAGTTCGTTGATATTAACGTGTGTTCTGGGACAGGCTGTGGGCAGGCCGGGTCATTATAGCCTAAGGCTTAGTTTTAAGAGTAAGCTCTTCTCCACACCCTTGACTGATTGGATGATGTAGGGTGGTGCACTCTCATGATGAATCCCATTGTGCCTCAGATGAGTGACTTTGTATCAGAGACTTTCTTGTATGTATAATTGGATTAAAGGTTTTGAATCTATGCTATAAAGTGGGAGAGACCAGTAGCTTGATCTCTCTCGCTTGGTTCCTGAGGTAGAAGAGAGGAGAGCAGATTAAGGCCACATGGAGGCCAGGAGAAGCAGTCAAGATGGCAGAATCCTGAGGGAGAAGCCAGTTTGTTAAGAGTTTGTGCAGGAGGAGATGGGGAACCGAGGTGAATAAGTCTGGTGAGCTGGAAAGCTTTGATGCTAGGAAACTCGGATAAGTCAGTAGCTTTGTGAGCACTGAATGTGTGGGTTTTAAAGCCCAGTGTGTGCTTTTGCTTGCCCGCTGGGTGCAAGCTAGAATTAAAGCTGATGTCTCACCAGTTCTTGGCTCCTGTGTTTCATTACCGACTGTTTGAATCTAATGCGAACCTGCACTGGCCAGGCGGCTGTGATGGTGGCCGTGACTACTGGGTCTACACAGCCCCAAATGTCAATGGTGCCAAGGTTGAGAAACTCTGGTGTAGAGTTAGCCAATCTCTACCATCTGCTCAAATTTCCTCTTAAATTCATAGTCCCTGGTGACAGTGGAGGCCCTATCTATTACTCTGGAGAGCCACAGTGCAGTGTTCTTCTGAGTACTGAAGATTCACACAATAAATCCCCCCCACCCCTACAAGGGCCCTTTAACTAACATGGGGAATATGCTCTGTGACCACTTGAGTATCAGTCTTTCATCTTGCTTCATGAGGCCCCTGCATCATTGCATCTGGGAAGTATAGAATTTTATGCTAATTATAAAACTCTCTTCTCCTACGATCCAAACTTGAAGAATTTAAGCAAGTACTTACATCAGTCGCTCATCAAAGCCATCTCAAGTTCTGTTTTAAATTGGGTTTCCCATGAAGCAAATCCCAATTCAAGGACTCAAGCGCAAGCGATTTATTTGTAGGTGTTTCCAACACAGGAGCAGAGTAAAAACGTTAGACAGGGAAGGGAAGGAACTAATACATGATTTGTTCTCCAGCAAGTTTCCACTGTAGGTGATACCTACACCCCTCCTTCTGGGAACTCTGAGAGGCAGCACTAAATAGACGCCTCAGAATCATTTTGCTCAATAGCTCAGGAAGCTGGGGCATTTAGCCATTTTATTAGTTTCCTATTGCTTTTGTAACAATTGTCAAAAACTAAAGTCAGTTAAAATAACACAACTTGATCAGCTTACAGTTATGGAGCTCAGAGGTACAGACTGTTATCCAGACCTAAAATCAAGGTGATAGCAGGGCTGCACTGGGAGGCACCAGCGGAGAATTTGTTTTCTTCCCTTTTTAGCTTCTAGAGGCCATCTGTGTTGCTTGGCTGGTGTCCCCTCCCTCTACCTGCAAAGCCTGCAGCACCAAATATTCAAATTTCTAACTGTGACTGCCTTCTTCCATTTTGAAGGACTGATGTGATAAGAGTAGGCCCCCCTTGATCATCCAGGATACTCTTCCATTTCAAGATCATTAACTTAAGTCACGTTTACAGAATTACTTTTGCCACATGCGGTTAACACATTCATAGATTTGGGGGATTAGGATGTGGACATCTTTGAGTGTGCTGATTTTCTGTCTACCACATACTCATCTGCCATTATTAGTTAAGGACGACTCCCAAGAGGGACAGCAGCACTTGTAGCCTGCTGCTTGGGAGGACCAAGCAGGTTATTGCCGCCAGGGAGGGCTTGTCCGCAAAGACGTGCAGGTACCGGCAATGGGAAGTGGAGCCATGTGCACACAAGCGGTGAGCGTGACGGATACGGGCGAGGCTGGAACACCGTCTGCTGCAGTTCCTCTTAGATATAAGTCAGTAATTGAAAGCACAGACACCTTTTTATTCACCTTTGTTTTTGTTTAAGAGAGGCAGGGAGAAAAGGTGAGAGAGGATAAATATTATAGAATATTCATATAAAGATATTTACATGTAATAAAGTCTTCATATGAAGATGGAGGAGGGATAGAGTTAAAAAAAACAGCCACCATATTATGAACACTATTTAAAAGAAGGGTGAGACAACTGTGAAGAATTAAAGGAACCTCCTCTATTTGAAAGAGGTTTATTAAGAGAAACAGTATAAATATTAGAAAATTTTATGTTCTTAACATGATTCAAGAATGCATTGTTTGTTGTGGGAACACTGGAGTAGCAGTGGCACAGTTTCTGAGTCCTTCCAAATCCTATCAAAATAAACAGAGCAACGGTATAGCAAACCAAAAACTCATTAAAACATTCACAAAACAAAACAAAACGCAACTCTAAACAAATAAAAAAGAAAACAAGTAATGAATTGCCTCACAGACCACAGATAAGGACAGAGTAGAACAGCCATAAATCAGCTCTGTGCAGGAGGAAGCAAAGGGATGTAACAGGGCATCTGGCACACCTGAGAACAGGAGAACCCCTAAAAAGCGAAG
Source organism: Rhynchonycteris naso (assembly GCA_037038555.1). Taxonomy (NCBI): domain Eukaryota; kingdom Metazoa; phylum Chordata; class Mammalia; order Chiroptera; family Emballonuridae; genus Rhynchonycteris; species Rhynchonycteris naso. The sequence goes on along the minus strand of CM073002.1, from coordinate 68,623,595 downwards.
GGAACGCCCTGGAACACACAAAAGGACTAGTGGAAAACGGCAGCTGAAACTCGGAGGGCTGTGTCCACTCCACAGCAGATAATCACGGGAGACTGCTGTAAGAAGGCTGGAGAAGCCTAGTCCCCACAAATTTCCAGAGCTGAGCAACCATGGCTCTCTCCAGGGATAGGGACTTACATACACTGAGTAGTAACTGGTAAACGTGGCATTAAAGTAGAATAGGACAGAGATTATATAGATGAGGAGAAGAAAAATTTCATACAAAGACAAAGGAGAGAAACAGTTCAAAAAGCAAGCCAGAGTAGTTTTGAACAATATATATTTAAAAAGAAGAATAAAATTAAAAACAGAAAATAGTACTCTCTGAGATCAGTAAAGCTACCTTGAACCATTCCTCTTTCTAAAAACTTCCTTAGAAATACTAAGAAGCAGGAAAGTAACGAGGTCAAAACCCATGCAAAGTTATTATAAGAGAATAATGAACAGGATAACTTCCCAACAAACAAGGAAAGCATACCAGAAAGGCGTGCTCACAGAACAGATATAACAAGAGCAATAAGATTCAATAACACGAGATATGAAAAAAACAGCATACTTTAGATCAGAAAAACTCAAAATGAGGTGACAATTCAGAAAAGAATAATAGAAATAAACTTATTTCAGAAGCAAAGGCTAAACAAGAAGGAACACAAGAATAAATTAGAACAACAGATAATGGCTGAATAAAATGAAAGGTAAAAGTAAGAAAAGTTTTTAAATCCAAAAGAAACAAATAGGTAAATGTATTTGAGAAAATATCAGTACTGAAAGTAGGCAAAGAATATCCAATATACAGTTACTATAAATTCCTGGTGAAGAAAATTAAAGAAAATAAATGCTATTGATAAAATGTATAATTAAATTTATTTCCTGAAACAACAAAAAAAATAGTGTTACTTGGAGGGACGGAAGATGGCGATGGAGTAGGCACATGTACCAACTTCCAACTCCCAGAACCAAAGTGGATTATAACTCAATTTTAAGAACCATCATCTGGATAAACCAACTTTGAACTAAACTAAGTGGTTCTTCAACCAAGGAACACTGCAAAAGCCACATTGAGACTGGTAGGAATAGCGAAAACGTGAAGAGGGCTGCCCAGCTCCCCGGAGCAAACGGTAGCCCGGAGAGACCCGCGTGGCGGGAGGAGAGTTTGGCGGAGAGGGAGGGACCTGGGTCCCAGGAACCAAGCCCCAGCCTGCAGTCCCAGAGCCTAGAAGAGGCGTTTGGACAGTATTGAGCTATGAAGCAAGTGAGGATACTGTTTGTGAAAAAGAGATAGTTTTCTCAGACCCAAGAATCTTTTTAAAGGAACAGCGCAGAAAACCTCTCTCACAACCACGCACCCAGGGCTGCAGGGAACGGGGACAGAGGAGAGGAACAGAGCAGCGGGAACAGAATGTGGACTGAAGGCACGGGGACACTCTGAGGGACAGCCACCTGACCCCTAGGCTAAGTCATTTCCCTAATCAAAAACGAGTATTTCCCCTGGAACTAGCAATACCAGCAAAGGGAGACAGGACACTAGCCAAACAAGCTCTCCCATGGCAATTAGAGCAGAGCTGCTTAGAGGGAGGGAGCTCCCAGGCCTACAGTGTGGAGACTTAGGGCACTTCCATCTCTCTGAGGGTTGCTGAAGGGATGTTGGCGGCAGGACACTAAAACGCGGTTCTGTCGGCGAGGCGGAGGCACAACCAATGTGAGCTCGGTCTAGCCCAGCAGGGGCGGAGGGGATGCGTAAAAGCGGTCCAGCAGCTGCGGGCCCGCCTGTGACCCCACCTGCAGGGAAAAAAACGGGCAGAGATCTGCTCTGCGACCCTGCACAAGCCGGCCCTGACGGCAGGGACGGGGCTAGAACCAGGGACGGGTGAGAAGCTCGCGGCTGAGCTTATGCTGCCAACCCCGCCCAGACAGAGAAACCACGGTTTGCCATCCTGTGTGCGCGAGAGAGCTCCTAACGCGGGGGTGGGGTAGACCCCGAGACCAGCGGAAGTTCGTGGCTGAGCTCCTGCCAGCAAACACACCGGGCCCATAAACCGCGGTTTGGGACCCTACGCAGGAGGGCCCTGGCCTCGAGGGCAAGGCTAAATTCTGGACAGGCAAAGGCTCACTGCTGAGAGCACGTCAAACACACCGCCCAACCCGCGAAACTGTGGCAAGCAGGCTCTGACTGCAGGAGCTGGGCGTAAGCCTTCCGGAAACAGGCTGGGCCCGCAGCTGAGCAAAGGTGCTCACCTCTGCCCTTGGTGCTGAGGCTTGTGGCTTGAGTGACAGCCCCTCCCGTGGAGGAGAGGCGGAAATCACAGCAACAGCTGCAGTAGGTTGACGCTGGCAACACCCATACCCAACCACCCTAGGCAGCGGCAGAGGGGGTGGCAGGCCTGCAGACAGACCACACCTAGAGAACACAAAGGCAACACCTACTGGACTCCAGTGGCCACAACTTGTTTATATACAGATAAAATGGGCAGGCAGAGGAATGCAAACCAAATGAATCAAGAGAAATCCCCAGAGAAGGACCTGAATGAACCAGATATAACCAAATTACCAGAAGCAGAATTTAGAATAATGTTAGGATGTTCAAAGAAATTAGAGCAACAATGGATAGTCACTATGAACACCTAAATAAAGAGATAACAAGTATAAAAAACGAAATTGAAATAATAAAAAAGAATCAGACAGAAATGACAAATACAGTATCAGAACTGAAGACCACAATGGAAGGAATTAAAAGCAGGATGAATCACAATGAGAATCGAATCAGCGAGTTAGAGGACACAATAAACAAAGTTACAGAAGCAGAGAAGAAAAAGGAAAAGAGACTCAAAAAATGTGAGGAAATTCTAAGGGAGCTCTGTGACAACATGAAGAGAAACAACATTCGCATCATAGGGGTGCCTGAAGAAGAGGAAAGAGGACAGGAAATGGAAACTTTGTTCAATCAAATCATAGCAGAAAACTTCCCTAAATTAAGGCTGGGAAACACTCCACACGTTCAAGAAGCACACAGAACTCCATTAAAGAGAAACCCAGAAAAATCTACTCCAATACACATAGTTAAAATACCAAAGCTAATAGATAAAGAAAAAAACCTTAAAAGCTGCTAGAGAAAAAAAGGCTATCACCTACAAAGGAGCCCCCATAAGGATGACATCGGACTTCTCAACAGAAACACTTGAGGCCAGAAGGGAATGGCAACATATAATCAAAGTAATGCAGAACAAGAACCTACAACCAAGACTACTCTATCCAGCAAGGCTAACATTTAAAATTGAAGGAGAAATAAAGAGCTTTCCAGACAAAGAAAGCCTCAAGGAATTCATTAAAATCAAACCAATTCTGCTAGAGATACTAAGGGGCCTGTTGTGAACAGTTCAAAGGGAGGAAAGAATATAGCAAAAAAAAAATACAGCTTTAAAGAACAAAATGGCAATACACAACTACATATCTATAATAACTTAAATGTAAATGGATTAAATGATCCAATCAAAAGACATAGGGTAGCTGCGTGGATAAAGAAATAGGACCCATACATATGCGGTCTACAAGAGACACACCTTAAAACAAAAGATGCACAAAGACGGAAGGTAAAAGGATGGAAAAAAATATTTCATGCAAATGGAAATGAAAAAAAAGCAGGGGTAGCAATACTTATATCAGACAAAATGGACTTTAAAACAAAGGATGTAGTAAGAGATAAAGAAGGACACTACATAATGATAAAAGGAACAATTCAACAGGAAGATATAACTATTATAAATATCTACGCACCAAATATAGAAGCCCCGACATACATAAAGCAGACATTGATGGATATAAAGGGCGAGATTAACAGCAATACTATCATAGTAGGGGATTTCAATACCCCACTAACAACACTGGATAGATCCACAAGAAAGAAAATTAATAAAGAAACAGCAGATTTAAAGGATACACTAGATCAACTTGATTTAATAGATATCTTCAGAACTTTTCAATCTAAAGCAGTAGAATATACATTCTTCTCAAGCGCTCATGGTACGTTTTCTAGGATAGACCACATGTTAGGACACAAAAAAGGCCTCAATAAATTTAAGAAGATTGAAATCATATCAAGCATTTTCTCTGATCACAATGCCATGAAACTAGAAATTAACCACAAAAAAAACTGAAAAATACTCAAACACTTGGAAACGAAATAGCATGTTATTAAATAATGAATGGATTAACAATGAGATCAAAGAAGAAATAAAAAAGTTTCTAGAAACAAATGATAATGAGCATACATTAACTCAAAATTTATGGGACACAGCAAAAGCAGTACTGAGAGGGAAGTTCATTATACTACAGGCATATCATAAGAAGCTAGAAAAAGCTCAAATAAGCAACCTGACCCTGCATCTGAAAGAACTAGAAAAACAACAACAAATAAAACCCAGGACAAGTAGAAGGAAGGAAATAATAAAGATCAGAGCAGAAATAAATGACATAGAAGCTAAGGAAACAATACAGAGGATCAATGAAACCAGAAGCTGGTTCTTTGAAAAAGTAAACAAGATTGATGAACCTTTAACTAGACTCACCAAGAAAAAAAGAGAGAGGTCTCAGATAAATAAAATTAGAAAGGACAGTGGAGAAATAACAACTAACACAACAGAAATACAAAGCATTGAAAGAAAATACTATGAAGAAATCTATGCCAAAAACTTAGACAATCTAGGTGAAATGGACAAATATCTTGAATCATATAAACTTCCAAAAATCAATCTGGAAGAATCAGAACACCTAAACAGACCAATTACAACAAATGAGATCGAAACAGTTATCAAAAAACTCCCCAAAAAGAAATGTCCTGGGCCTGATGGCTTCACAAGTGAATTCTATCAAAAATTCAAAGAAGAACTAACTCCTATCCTCTTCAAGCTATTTCAAAAAATTCAAGAGGAAGGAAGACTTCCAAACTCCTTTTATGAGGCGAGCATAATTCTGATCCCAAAACCGGGCAAAGACAACACAAAGAAAGAAAATTATAGGCCTATATCCCTGATGAATTTAGACGCTAAAATTTCCAACAAAATATTAGCCAACCGGATCCAGCAATATATGAAAAAAATCATACACCATGATCAAGTGGAATTTATTCTGGAGAGGCAAGGCTGGTTCAATATTTGCAAATCAATCAATGCAATTCATCACATAAACAAAAGGAAGGACAAAAATCACATGATAATTTCAATAGATGCAGAAAAGGCATTTGATAAAATCCAGCACCCATTCATGCTCAAAACTCTCAGTAAAGTGGGAATACAAGGAACATTCCTTAACATGTTAAAGGCCATCTACGACAAACCCACAGCAAACATCATACTAAATGGACAAAAATGAAAAGCAATCCCCTTAAGATCAGGAACCAGGCAGGGTTGCCCACTTTCACCACTCTTATTCAACATAGTTCTGGAAGTCCTAGCTATAGCAATCAGACAAGAAGAAGAAATAAAAGGCATCCAAATTGGAAAAGAAGAAGTAAAACTATCACTATTTGCAGATGATATGATATTGTATATAGAAAACCCTAAAGTCTCAGTCAAAAAACTACTGGACCCTGTAAATGAATTCAGCAAGGTGGCAGGATATAAAATTAATACTCAGAAATCAGAGGCATTTCTATATACAAACAATGAACTGTCAGCAAAAGAAATTAAGAAAACAATCCCCTTTACTATTGCAGCCAAAAAAATAAAATACCTAGGAGTAAATTTAACCAAGGAGGTTAAGGACTTGTACTCAGAAAATTATAAAACATCGATAAAAGAAATCAAGGAAGATACAAACAAGTGGAAGCATATACCGTGCTCATGGCTAGGAAGCATAAACATCATTAAAATGTCTATATTACCCAAAGCAATTTATAAATTCAATGCAATACCAATTAAAATACCAATGACATACTTCAAAGATATAGAAAACATTTCCAAAAATATATATGGAACCAAAAAAGAACACAAATAGCCTCAGCAATCTTAAAAAGAAAAAATAAAGCAGGAGGTATTACTCTTCAGGATATCAAGGTTTACTACAAGGCCATTGTACTCAAGACAGCCTGGTACTGGCATAAGAACAGGCACATTGATCAATGGAACAGAACAGAGAACCCAGAAATAAACCCACAGCTTTATGGACATGATATTTGATAAAAGGAGGAAAGAACATATGATGGAGTAAAGACAGCCTCTTTAACAAATGGTGCTGGGAAAATTGGACATCTACCTGCAAAAAAATGAAACTAGACCATCAACTTACACCATGCACAAAAACAAATTCAAAATAGATAAAAGACTTAAATGTAAGCCGTGAAACTATAAGCATCTTAGAAGAAAACATAGGCAGCAAGCTTTCCGACATCTGTAGCAGCAATATATTTGCCGATTTATCTCCACGGGCAAATGAAATAAAAGGCAAGATAAACAAATGGGACTATATCAAACTAAAAAGTTTTAGCACAGCTAAAGACAATAAGAACAGAATAAAAAGACAAACCACACAATAGGAGAACATATTCGACAGCACATCTGATAAGGGGTTAATAACCAAAATTTATAAAGAACTTATAAAACTCAACACCAGGAAGACAAACAATCCAATCAAAAAATGGGCAAAAGAAATGAATAGAAATTTTTCCAAAGAAGACATACAGATGGCCAAAAGACATATGAAAAAATGCTCAACATCACTAATCATTAGAGAAATGCAAATCAAAAACCACAATGAGATATCACCTCACACCAGTCAGAATGGCACTCATCAGCAAAACAACACAGAATAAGTGCTGGCGAGGATGTGGAGAAAAGGGAACCCTTCTGCACTGCTGGTGGGAATGCAGACTGGTGCAGCCACTGTGGAAAACAGTTTGGAGATTCCTCAAAAAATTAAAAGTCGAACTGCCTTTGACCCAGCTACCCCACTTTTAGGAATATACCCTAAGAACACCATAGCACTGTTCGAAAAGAAGAAATGTGCCCCCATGTTTGTGGCAGCATTGTTCACAATAGCGAAGATTTGGAAACAGCCCAAGTGTCCGTCAGAAGACGAGTGGATTAAAAAGCTTTGGTACATATATACTATGGAATACTACTCAGCCATAAGAAATGATGACATCGGATCATTTACAACAAAATGGATGTACCTTGATAACATTATACAGAGTGAAATAAGTAAATCAGAAAAAAAAACTGAGAACAGCATGATTTCATACATAGGTGGGACATAAAAGTGAGACTATGAGACATGGACAAGAGTGTGGGGGTTATGGGGTGGGGGGAGAGAGGGGAGGGTGGGATAGGGAGAAGGGGAGGGGCACAGGGAAAACCAGATAGAAGGTGACAGAGGACAATTTGACTTTGGGTGATGGGTATGCAACACAATTGAATGATAAAATAATCTGGAGATGTTTTCATTGTACATATGTACCCTGATTTATTGGTGTCAGCCCATTAAAGTTAATAAAAAAAATAGTGGTACTCTAAGACTATTAGGTGTAGGTGTATAAAATGGGATAAAGTAAATAAGTAATTACAAGGTAATCTATTTCTATTGATACCTATTGTTCGGCAGATAAAATATAATATGCTCACTTTGTTAAAGATGGTGCTGCCCACATGGAAGCCCATCACCCAGGTGATATTATTTGCCCTTATGCTTGTGATGGCTGTGGGGGAAAAGTTGTAAGCAGGCCAGGTCATTATATCTTAAGGCTTTGTTTTAAGAGTAAGCTCATCTCCACACCCTTGACTGATTGGATGATGTAGGGTGGTGATGTAGGGAGGAATCTCATTATGCCTCAGATGGGTGGCTTTGTTTCAGAGACTTTCTTTATGTATAATTGGATTAAAGGTTTGGATTCTCTAGGCTATAAACTGGGGCAGTCCGGGAGCTTGCTCTCTCTTGGTTCTTGGTTCCTTAGGTATTAGAGAGGAGAGGAGATTAAGGCCATGTGGAGGAGAAGTAGCCAAGATGGCAGAGTGCTGATGAAGAAGCCAGTTTGTTAAGAGTTTGTGCAGGAGGAGATGGGAAACAGAGGTGAATAAGTGTGGTGAGCTAGAAAGCTTTGATGCTAGGAAACTCGGATAAGTCAGTAGCTTTGTGAGCACTGAATGTGTGGGTTTTGGAGCCCAGTGTGTATTTTTGCTTGCCCGCCGGGTGCAAGCTAGAATTAAAGCTGATGGCTCACCAGTTTTTGGCTCCGGTGTTTCATTGCCATCTGTCCGAATCCAATGCGAACCTGCGTGGGCCAGGTGGCTGTGATAGCGGCCGCAACTACTGGCTTTACACCTATTCTCTGAAAACCGTGAATCTCTCTGAGAAAAAGAGGCACAGCTATGATACAGAGGTCAATATAAACTAATACAGGTTCTTTAGTACTCTTAAATTTTAATTGGAGGTATTATTTTATCCTAAAATGCTTATATAGGAAGGTCCTTGGATAATATCGTTTTGTTTCATGTCATTTTGTTACAGTGTTGATGAGATGCCATAAGGAACTTAACTCTTGTTTATATCAGTTAGCCTGTGGTAAAATGGGTTTCATTCTACATCATTTGGCTTAAAGTAGCAAAACCTATAAGTGATGTTAATGGGGGATTGCTGTATGCAAGCACAGAGCTGGGAGAAAGTCAATAGGAGGAAAAGAAGACAGGGAGGGAAGGAGGAAGTGAAGAGAAGGTAGGGAGAGAGGGAAGGAGATTTTTCCTAATTATTCACTGAAGAGGCCTAGAAACAATGACCAACCCAGTAGCAGCAAGCATCAATAGCACCCAAACTGTGGTCCTGACATACCACTTTCCATTTAGAAACAAAACCACCAAAAACCAACGTCGCTTGGAGAAAGTTTACTCAGGGCCTGAGGCAGGAAATGTACAAAATAAACCTGGAACATTTTGTCAGAAAGAGAACAAGGACGCTATGAAGAGTTATTAGGATTATAGCAAAACAATTCAGAGTCAACACGAAGAGGCTCCTGTTGGCCAAAGATGGGGCAAGTGAGCATTTAAAGGGATAATTGGAATTTACTAAACCTCATCGATTGTGAGGAAAGAAGTGAGCAGAGAGAGAATAGAAAACAGGTGCACATTGCAATAAGGTCAAGAAAGAAAACAATATCAATTCCAGGGTTTTGTCTCCTCCAATGAATTGAGCATAGTGATTACTGAATTAAGACTGTGTTTGCAAAAATGATTCTAGGAAAATCTATTATTCGAGAAGAATCAGAACAGCCAAGGCCTGCCAAAAACTACCCAGAGTCAGGGAAAGATTACTGCTAACTGAATAAAGTTGGAGGATAAAATAGTAGAGTTACGCTTTGACTACAATTGATGTGTCATGTTGATTGAACATACCAGTTACATGCATAAGATATGATGGACCACCCCCATGGAGCCAATAACCTAGGAAAGTTTTCCATGTGTACAAATAACTATAATGCAAAATACTATGAATTAAGTGCCACAGTGGAGGCACAATCTAAATTCTCTAGTTCAGTAGGCAGAAATATCTCTCTGACACAGAGAGAGAGAAGAGTAAAACATGAGATAGACATTTCATGAGTAAAATATGAGTGACATTTCATGCACAGAGGTGAGAAGGAGAACATGCTGGTCTGAAAAAGTAGCTTAAACAGAAATGCTACTGTTGGGCTGATAAAATATAATATGCTCACTTTGTTAAAGATGGTGCTGCCTACATGGAAGCCCGTCACCCAGGTAATATTATTTGCCCTTGTGCTTGGGATGGGTGTGGGGGAAAGGCTGTAATGTAAGCAGGCCAGGTTGTTATGACCTAAGGCTTGGCTTTAAGAGTAAGCTCTTCCCCACACCCTTGACTGATTGGATAATGTAGGGTGGTGCACTCTCCTGAGAAATCCCATTATACAGAGATTTCCTTGTTTGTATAATTGGATTAAAGGTTTGGATTATCTATGCTATAAAATGGGAGAGACCAGTAGCTTGAGCTCTCTCGGTTCCTGCTATCCCCATTGCAGGGGCCTCCCTGATCCCTTGACCTCCATGGGAAAAGCTGGTTTTCTGCTTCTCCCTTGTCTTCTCTTGTGGCTTGCCTGTATTGGTGAGACACCAATAAACAGAATGGCCTACCATCCTCCGACTCTGCCATTTCTTCACCGTCAGCCCGAATCCAATGGGAACCTGCATGTGAATGGCCACGATGGCGGCTCCTGGCCTTACAGCTACGAAGTGTAGGGAACCTCTGAAAACAGTATAGGAAATTCCAATTGTCTGGAGCAGAAGGTTTGAGACAGAGGAGTGAGCAACAAGGATGGAAGGATGGGTTGGGACCAGGACGTTGGACAGGGTCTTTATCATTAGAGTAAAAGTTTGAAATTTATCATATCATAGAGTCACAGAAGGTTTTATTTCAAATGGGAAAAAGCCCTACCAACTAAAAGAGCATTTTAGGATGCATGAGGCTATGTTAAAAGGAAGAGTAGGTGGAAGCAGCAAAACCAGTGCCAGAAATATTTAGAATAAAAAGTCAAAATGCATTTTTGATGAATGACGATGATGAATAATTAGATAGGAAACTGAGGGTAAGGATAACGGGGTCTGAGCCTGGGTGGTTGGAAAGAGCCATAATTTGAAGTCATGTTGGCTAGGAGACACTGGAGATGAGACTGAAATCTGAAAGGAGCTGGCCAGAGACATGTCTATCAATGCTACTCAGTGAGAGTAAATGAGAACTCAAGGAAACGTGAGAAAGAAAGGAAGAAAATTTCGGTTAATTAGAGTGTCTCTGGAAACACCAAGGTTGTGGATTCAAACCCCGGTCAGTACACACAGAATTAACCAATGAATGCATAAATAAGTGGAACAACAGGTTGATATTTCTCTCTCTCTCTCAAATCAATAAGTAAGTTTTAAAAATTAAAATAAAGAGAAAAGATGGGAATCAATGACAGGCCCTTGGGAAAGGTCAACATTTGGTGCTGGCCCGAGGAACAGACAGAGAGGGCAGAGACCTGGGACTGTTCTCCCGCACGTGCCAGAGTCTCCCAGTGCCTGGGCCGCCCCACCCTGTAGATTAAATCAACAAAACCGGTTCCACGGGGTACAATTTGAGAGAAAGCACATTACAGCAACCTAATTATAGTAAACACTAGTTTTTTCCTTTCAATTTGTTGTGATTAATACTTTTGTAAAACCCATAAAACTGAATTACTGTAAAAATGACCAATTGCTTGGATGTTGCAGCAAAGTCAAATTGCCATAAAATTTTCTGCAAGATTACTTTCGATTTCAGTACTACATGTGGTAAAGATAAACATCAGCATGCTTGAGTAGCACTAAGAGGAACTGATATCAAAACAACTGTTCTGGCCTGTTGTCAGCAGTCCCTGTGATCATTTGCAGTCCTTCTCTGGCTTTACCTTCTCTTGTTTGTAAAGTAAGGGAATCGAATTTGTCCTAAACGTTTAGATTATGTGGTGTTTAAATATTAGCTAACTCTGAAAGGGCCTGGCTAAATTATCCTTCGACCCATACTCACCACCTTGCCTAAGTAAAAAATATTGTTTTCTCCTAATGTTTTTTTGATACTTCTTTCTAAGATTTTGAGGTGTGTTGCTACGTTTTGAGACTATTAATAGAAAAAAAAAAAAAGGCAGGGAGCCAGATTTTCTGCAAAACCATTCTAGGTTAATCTTTAATCCTCTAATCACAGCACATAAAAACCACAGGAAATCTAAAAAAGCATTAACTCTGAACCACAGACCCAGTGTACATAATAGAATCCATGATCAGGATTTCTGGCTACCCGCCCCGAACTTCCAGTGTGTGTTCATTGCCACATATCCCAGCAGGCTTTAGACCAGTGGTAGTCAACCTGGTCCTTACTGCCCACTAGTGGGCATTCCAGCTTTCATGGTGGGTGGTAGCAGAGTAACCAAAATATAAATAAAAAGATAGATTTAACTATAGTAAGTTGTTTTATAAAGATTTATTCTGCCAAACTTAGCGAGAATCCGACATAAAGTACTTGGTAAGTAATTATTATTATATGCTTTAACTTGCTGTAACTCTGCTTTATAAATTTTGTAAAGTAAAGTTACTTCCCTACTTTATAAATCACCTTTACTGCAGAACTGGTGGGTGGTTAGAAAATTTTACTACTAACAGAGATACAAAAGTGGACGGTAGGTATAAAAAGGTTGACTACCTCTGCTTTAGATGCTCAATGGCATTTATTATATCCTGTTCATTTTATATGCTCCTAGTGCCAGACACAATGATAGCCATCCAATAAATGCTCAAGTGTGACACTAAGTTTTTCTTTATTCGGTGTGCTCCTAGCACTTATTCTGTGAAATCACCTGTTTCCTGTCATTTGCTATAGGAGTTGTGATGTACATGTCAAGAAAAGACCTGTTTGCACTGAAGAGCACCCCCATTCATATGTTAAAGTCTTACCCTCAGTCTGATTGTATTTGGAGATAGGACCTATAAGGAGGTGAGAAAGGTTACATGCAGTCATAAGGATGAGGCTTCAATTGATTAGAGCCGGTGTTCTTATAGGAAGACGAAGAGATTTCTCTCTGTTGCTCTCTTTGCACACCTGTAAAGACAGTAGCCACGGCCAACATCACAGCCTCCTGTCCCGTGCAGGTTCACATTTGATTCGGACAGTCGGTAATGAAACAATGGAGCCAAGAACTGGTGAGCCATCAGCTTTAATCCTAGCTTGCACCCAGCGGGCAAGAAATACACACAGTGGGAAAACACTTCCCTTTCCATTCAGAACTCCCAAAGTGTAAAGCTAGCAGCCACGGTGCTGGTCAAAAAGTTTGTAAATATGATATATAGGTTTGCTCGCTTATAGTTTGTATTGGATGTGGGGGGCAGGCTATAAGCAGGCCGGGTTGTTATAGCCTAAGGCTTAGTTTTAAGAGTAAGCTTTTCCCCACACCCTTGACTGATTGCATGATGTGGGGTGGTGCATGCTTATGAGAAATCCCATTTATGCCTCAGATAAGTGACTTTGTACCAAAGACTTCCTTGTTTGTATACTGGTTTAAAGGCTTTGATTTCTACACTATAAAAGGGTACAGACCGGAAGCTTGCTCTCTTGGCTCCTGCTATCAGCATTGCAGAGGCTCCCTGATCACTTGCCCTTCATAGGAAAAACAGGTTTTCTGCTTTTCCCTTGTCTTCTCTTGTGGCTTGCCTGTCTTATAGTGAGACACCAAAAAAATAAACAGAATGGGCCACCATCCTCCGACTCCACCGTTTCTTCACCTTCTGCCTGAATCCAATGGGAACCTGCATGTGAATGGCCACAATGGCAGCTCCTGGCCATACAACTGGCGTAATTTGCGGCAGGATTCGGAGATCGGTATGGGGCCACCACCCTTGAGGGGAGGGGTAGAGGACTGGTTGCTGTTCTGGCTCCCCATGGCTGTCCTTTTAGGGGCCGTGGGCTGCATGTTTTTCACTTAAGAAGAAACCAGGAGTTCTGTACGAGAAGCTGACTGAGGTTGAAAGCTTCAGTATGAATTGCAAATTGAATGGCAAAAAAGGCTGAAATTGGAGTGAACACTGGAGAACGAATTACGGGTTCACAAGTTGCAGTTTGCCCTGGAAGCTGAACGTTTGCACAGGCAGTTGTTGGAGAAACAACTGCAGATTCAAGAGCTCGAGTCTCAGCTTCTGGCCAAAAGCCAACAGCCACAGGAGCCTAAATGGTCTCCAAAGGAGCAGTAGCACCCATGCCAGTGGATTGGCTTTGAGTCAGCGGGAGCAGGCACTTGCAACTCCTCTTCTGAGCATGAGAAGGCTCAGGTTGAAGCTGCTATACGCACACCAGTGGTAGCCAAGAAGGTAAAAACCCAGCAGTGTAGAGTCCCTCAGGGGCAGCCCTAGCCTCCTGCCCAGGTAATGGGACACTGAAGTCTGGCCTTACACCCAGGGAGAGCTGGTAGAGTTGGGGGCACAATTTAGGCAGAAACCTACTGAATCCCTGGTAGCCTGGTTATGGGACATAGGGGTGGATGGCATCATGCTATCCAGAACAGAATTAGCCGCCATTACCACACACTCCTCCTTGAGGCAGCATCTTCAGAACTGCCATGGCAACCCAGGAGACCATACCCTATTAGAATGGGTGATGGCCGCCATTCATATGGTCTGGTAGAATGCTGGAGAATTCCCAGGGGCAATGAGTCAGTGGCAGTGCTATAGTGAGTTAGTAAAGGTTCTTCTGGAACTAGGTGTGAAGAAAGCTGTTTTCAACCCTGGGTCCCATGGGCCAGATGAGGAAGTGTTTATGGCAAAAATGAGAGAATTTATCCTTGCTAGCGCCCATCAGCCCTTTTTGGGTCACTTGTGGCTATCTCAGGCCCCTATGTGGGGCAGCCCATCTATGCAGTTACACAGATGGTAGCAGATTTGGGAGAGTTGGAAGCCACTAGGGATCATAAAGCAGTGAGGGCTGCTGCTCATGTTGCCCCCCCAACTAACAAGGGAAACAGGCCTATAAAGGTTATCTGAAAACAGATATGGGTAGATTTGATTGCAGCTGGAGCAGATAAGGGGAAACTGGATGGCCAGTCTAATAAAATTCTTTTGGAGCTTTGGCGGCAGCTTAAACCAGAACAGAGGTTCCAGCCACTGAGACGAAAGGCCCCAGCACCTACCAATAAAACATTTGGTGCGCGCGCAGCTCGCTTACAAGATTATATGATAGAGACGGCCGAGGGAGAGGAGAACTCCCAAGACCCATTGGACCAGTTTGAATAGGAAATGGGCTGAGGGACCTGTCTAATGAGGATGGGCGGGGACCGGAGGCCACATGTGGAACTGGCTATCCACTGGTCCCCTTCCAATGTACAATGGGTGTTGGCCTTGGTGGATACAGGTGCAGAATGTTCCCTCCTCTATGGGAACCCAGAGCGGGTTGCTGGGACCCCAGTGGCCATTGACGGTTATGGGGCCAAACTGTTCAAGTGAAGCCAATAACTATTCCATTGGGGATAGAAAGACTGCCTCCTAAGCCATATAAGGTATATGTATCTCCTATTCCTAAATATATTTTGGGGATAGATGGCTTACAAGGACCATGGTTGGAAACTACAGCCGAGGAGTTCCGGCTGAGGATCACGATTGTGAAGGCAGTGTTGCGGGGACATGCATCACATTCCCCTTTGCAATGACCCATTCCTCGGCATGTGACTAACACCAAGCAGGACCCCCTGCCAGGTGGTTATGAAGAAGTCACAGGGACAATCATCGAACTAGAAAAGGTGGGGACCATCCGCCCAGCACACAGCCCTTACACCTCCCCGGTATGGCCTGTGCGCAAACCAGACGGAACCTGGAGAATGACAGTAGATTACAGAGAACTTAACAAAGTTGTTCCCCCTTTGCACGCTGCTGTTCCCTCAATAGCTAACATGATGGATCGGCTAAGCCATGAGTTGGGGACATACCACTTTGTGGCAGACTTGGCCAATGCTTTTTTCTCTATTGATATAGCTGCAGAGTCAAGACCAATTTGCCTTCAGTTGGGAAGGGAGACAATGGACCTTTACAGTATTACCCCAGGGCTGTTTGCATAGCCCCACCTTGTGCCATGGGCGGTGCCTGCTGACCTGGCTAAATGGAAACAGCCAGAGGCAGTTCGCATGTACCATTATATTGATGATATTATGCTAACTAGTGATTCTCTTCCAGAATCGGAGCAAGCAGTCTCTACCCTGCTATCCCATTTGAAAGTATGTGGCTGGGAAGTCAACGAGAACAAATTACAAGGACCTGGGTTATCTGTTAAATTTTTGGGAATTGTCTGGTCGGGTAAGACAAAAGTTATCCCTGATGCAGTTATAGATAAGATCCAAGCATACCCCGTGCACACTACGGTAAAACAGTTAAAGGAATTCTTAGGTCTGTTGGGGTATTGGCGAGCATTTATACCCCATTTGGCTCAGTTACTACGCCCCTTGTACAACCTTATTTGGAAGGAGGTTTGTTGGGATTGGACTGAGCAGGCACATGGTTCATTTGCAGCAGCTAAGAGAGCTGTCAAGGTGGCACAGGCCTTGAATGTGTTTGATCCTGCCAGACCCTGTGAGCTGGATGTTCATGTAACCTCGGAGGGGTTTGAACGGGGATTGTGGCAATGGACAGAGCACTTACGGCAACCTATTGGGTTTTGGTCCCAATTGTGGAAAGGTGCTGAAGTTCGTTACTCATTAGTGGAGAAGCAGCTGGCAGCTGTGTATGCTGCCCTCCTGACCACTGAGAGTATTACAACCACAACACCAGTTACAGTCAAGACAACATACCCTATTGCAGGATGGGTGAGGGACTGGGCAACCAAACCACATAGTGGTATGGCCCAAATGTCCACCCTGGCCAAGTGGGGTGCCTACCTGCAACAACGCTGTGCTCTTAGCACCAGCCCATTGAGGGCAGAACTGCAGGAAGTCTTGGGTCCAGTCACCTATGTGACCTTAGAGTCAGGTGCAGCTGGGGCTCAGGAGGCAGAACCTGAAGTCAGTCCCTACCAGGAGGGCAGGTGCCCATCCCCGAGGATGCCTGGTATACTGATGGTCCCAGCAGGGGCCAACCTGCCAAATGGATGGCTATAGCCCTTGTTTCTTATTTTTACATTCATCAGGTTTAAGTAAAACACCGCATTACCAGTACAACTGGTTTAATATTTGCAAAACATACAAAATTACAAAATACAAAAACTGCTCCAGACGTGGAGCAGTCGTGGTTAGTGATTGTGTTTGTAAAGTCGAATGGTCATAAGTTACATAGGTCGTAAGTTGATCAATACCTTTACTATAAAGTGGGGCAGACCCAGAGCTTGCTCTCCCTCAGTTCCTGCTATCACCATTGCAGGGGCCTCCCTGATCCCTTGCCCTCCATGGGAAAAGCAGGTTTTCTGCTTTTCCCTTGTCTTCTCTTGTGGCTTCCCTGTCTTGGTGAGACACCAATAAACAGAATGGCCCACCATCCTCCGACTCCGCCATTTCTTTACCGTCTGCCCGAATCCAATGGGAACCTGCATGTGAATGGCCATGGTTGCGGCTCCTGGCCATACACACGGCCACGATCACAGCCGCCTGGCCCATGCAGGTTCGCATTAGATTCAAACAGATGGTAATGAAACAATGGAGACAAGAACTGGTGGGCCATTAGCTTTAATCCTAGCTTGTACCCTGTGGGCAAGTAAAAACACACACTGGGCTCTAAAACCCACTCATTCAGCGCTCACAAAGCTACTGACTTATCCAAGTTTCCTAGAATCAAAGGTTTGTACCTCACCAGCTACTGACTTATCCAAGTTTCCTAGAATCAAAGGTTTGTACCTCACCAGCCTTATTCACCTCTGTTCCCCATCTCCTTCTCTCTGCACTAACTCTGCACAAACTGGCTTCTCCTCAGCACTCCGCCATCTTGGCTACTTCTCCGCTCCTCCATGTGGCCTTTCTCTGCTCTTTTCTCTAATGCTAATCTCAGGAACCAAGAGAGAGCAAGCTCCAGGTCTGCCGCACTTTATAGTGTAGATTCGAAAACTTTAATCCAATATTCAAATAAGGAAGTCTCTGACACAAAGTCACTTATCTGAGGCATAATGGGATTCCTCATGAGAGTGCACCACCCTACATCAAAAAGGGTGGGAAAGACTTAGGCTATAAGGATCCTGCCTACAGCCTGTCGCCCAACACACATTAATATAATCATGCCCATCACAAGCAAGAAGGGCAACTAATATTATCACCTGGGCAATGGGCTTCCCCATGGGCAGCACCATCTTTAACAAAGTGAGCATAATATATTTTATCTGCCCAAAACAAAGCCGCTGACTTATCCGAGTTTCCTAGAATTAAAGGTTCCTACCTCACCAGCCTTATTTACCTCTGTTCCCCATCTCCTTCTCTCTGCACAAACTGGCTTCTCCTTCAGCACTCTGCCATTTTGGATGCTTCTCCTCTCCTCCACGTGGCCTTTCTCTGCTCTCCTCTCTAATGCTAATCTCAGGAACAAAGAGAGAGCAAGCTCCCAGTCTGCCCCATTTTATAGTGTAGAAATCAAAACCTTTAATCCAATATACAAACAAGGAAGTCTCTGATACAAAGTCACTTATCTGAGGCATAATGGGATTCCTCATGTGGTGTTTATAAACTTATTTGACCAACACCACAGAAGAAAGGCCACATGAGGACAAAGTAAAAAGACAGCCATCTGCAAGCCAAGAGAGCCATCACCAGAAGCAGACTTTGCCATTACCTTGATTGCAGATGATGAGAAAATAAATTTCTGTTGTTTAGCCACCCAGTCTGTGGTATTTTGTTATGGCAGTCCAAGCAGACAATACAATCCCCTTCCCTGATTTTTCTCATGCACACATCAGAAATAAGTGACTGACGGTTCCCCAAGTAGAAAGTCTTTAACTTCTCTTAAGGGATCAGGGGATTATGCTATGAGTCCTCCTATTTTATTCTGCAGACCCACCACGATCATCTTTAACACAGGCATAGCCCACCTCTTAGGGACTATAAAGCCAGTAGCTGTGGCCATCAAAGCTGCCTGGCTCATAGAGGTCCACATTTGATTCAGATAGATCGTAATGAAAATACAGAGCCAAGAACTGGTAGGTCATTACCTTTAATTCTAGCTCGCACCTGGCGAGTAAATACACACAGTGGGAAAACACTTCCCTTTCCATTCAGGGCTCCCAAAGCCACTGACTCATCCAACTTTTCCTAGAATCAAAGGCCCTCACCAGTTTGGCAGAGCTTACAAAGCCCCTCACTTCTGTTCTACTTCAGTATGCCTCCATCTTGGCTGCCTGCCTCCTCTGCAACCATGTGGCCTCTCTGCCAAAATGGCCTCTCCCTATATGGCCTCCTAGCTCCTCCCTTCTCTTTCTTCTTAAAACTTTTTGGTGCAAAAGCTCTCCTCCAGCACACATTAGCATAACCAAGCTCCTTCCCAAGCAGAAAAGCAATCAGCACTATCACATGGTAGCATCATCTCATGAGCAGTGGCCATTTTTAACAAAGTAAGCATAAAAATCACATTTTACAAACTTATTTGCCCAATAGAGACAAAGCTATTTTAATATTCCATGAAGCAACCACCCATACTACATCAATGGTTTGTTTTTAAATTTTATTGATTTCTTTTAGAAAGAGGGGAGAGCAAGAAACAGAGAGAGAGAGGAAAAGCAGGAAGCATCAACTTGTAGTAGTTGCTTCCTGTATGTGCCTTGACCTGGCAAGCCCAGGATTTTGAACTGGCGACCTCAGCATTTCAGGTGGATGCTTTATGTATTACGCCACCACAGGTCAGACCTACTTGTATGGTTTTCATCATTTTTGTAGTCACAGATTCTTCAAAAACTGATAGAAGCTCCATAGCAGCACTATCTAACTGAACTTTGAGATGACAAAAGTGCCCATAATATGCATTACCTAATATGGTAGTTACTAGCCAAAAGCAGACTATTAAACACTTCAAATGTTGAGGAACTAAGTTTTAATTTAATTTTAATTCATTTAAATTTAAATAGTTACAGATGACTAGTGGTTACTGCATTATAAATCACCACTCTTTAGTTTCTAGGCTCCTAAAAATGCACAATACTTTTAAACTCAAATTTTGCAAACCAGCATTGTAGGGGCAGGGTGAGGCGGTCAGGAAACAGCAATTAAAGGAATATGTACTCAGATTAAGTGACCTATATTAAATCAAATACCTACCAAGAATGGATTTTTTTTTCGTCAATGTACAATTGATGTGTGGTTGATAATTAGAAGTACACAGAGCAGATAAAGAGCCCAATTTTGTGTAATCTCAAAAGTAGTTAGCTAACGCTCACTGGGTTAATATACAGTGTGTCCATAAAGTCATGGTGCACTTTTCTTTCTTTCTTTTTTTTTTTTAACAGGGACAGAGAGTCAGAGAGAGGGATAAGTAGGGACAGACAGACAGGAACGGAGAGAGGTGAGAAGCATCAATCATTAGTTTCTCATTGCCGTCACAACACCTTCGTTGTTCATTGATTGCTTTCTCACATGTGCCTTGACCGCGGGCCTTCATCAGAACGAGCCACCCCTTGCTGGAGCCAGCGACCTTGGGTCCAAGCTGACGAGCTTTTGCTCAAGCCAGATGGGCCCACCCTCAAGCTGGCGAGCTCAGGGTCTCGAACCTGGGTCTTCCGCATCCCAGTCCGATGCTCTATCCACTGCGCCACCGCCTGGTCAGGATCATGGTGCACTTTTGCATGGTGACCAGTCAAAAGTGCACCATAACTTTACAGACACACTGTATATCTCCAGCCTAATCACTCAAATGAAAGATGGTTCTATACTCTTTTCATATTCACCCTGACTCCTGTGTGTTACGGGAAACAGAAATGGGAAGACAAAATTCATGGCTTTCAGTGTTGAACAGATCTGGGTTCAAATTCAGCTCCTATTTTAATCAGACTTGATTAGGCTTTGATACAATAACAAACTGCCAGATCTCAGTGATTTAAAGTTTATTTCTTACCTTTGAAGTGTTAGCCTAAAGTCCACGAAAGTATACAGTATACGGCAACACTCTAGAAGTAACTCAAAAATTCACGCTTTTCTGTTTGTAGTTCCATCACCTCAGTATGAGGGTGAGAGAGACTGAGGACTTGTGAAGGGGCTTTTCACAGCTTCAGCACCTCTCTCATTGACAGGAACTATCACATGGCTTCACTTCATTACAAGGGAGATAGGAAGTAAACCTTTCATGTCCAGGAAGAAAAAACATCAAATTAAATGATGAACACAAAGCATCCTCTCTGCCATGCTCTCCAACCTTGTGAACCTGAAAATTAACCATTTTTAGTTTCCTCATTCAAAAAATGAGGAGGTTGGGAGGCTGGGTGCTAAGGTGAAGAAATTAAGAAATATAAATTGGCAGTTCAAACAGCCACAGAATGTAAAAGTACAGCAGAGGGAAGAGAGTCAATAATACTGTAATAACTACGTATAGTGTCAGAGGGATACTAGATTGATCAGGGGAATCTTTTCAAAGTTACATAAATGTCTAACCACTATGCAATCCACCTGGAACTGCTATAATATTGAATGTTAACTTTCATATAATTTTTTTTAAAAATTAAAGAAAAATAGAGATAATTATATCCACCTAAAAGGGTTTCTTAAAGAATAATAAACACATATATGTAAAGTTCATTACACATTATTTTGCACATAATGGGGGCTCAGTGATGGTAGATTCTTTTTCTTCCCTACAAAAGGGATGCCCAGAAAACTAGCCATAACACTCACTCAACAGCAAGTCAAACCATGTCACAAACTCCCATTTTTGTGCAACTCCACTGCCCTCTGCTGGACGTGTGTGATAATTGTGACCTCAAAGTTAGTTCAAAGTGGTAGCTCAGTAATCGTCATCAACCCTCTAGCCCCAGTATAAAGGTCACAATCTGTGCTAAATGCAGTATGCGCAACCCTCCTAACAGCTCTATGGGTAGAAAATACTATCCTCGGTTTGGAGGTTCAGAAGTAAACAAACCAAGATCACGCAACTTAAGGGATCTGGGAATTAGATAATGGCTTTAGCACCAGCTCTTCCCTACTTTGTTTACTCAATATAAACTTTCATGCTATCAGCTCTATTGGAGACAGATCTGGAAAGGTATTGCCATTTGAGATCTGTTGATGCACTGTTAACAATGGCACTAAAAAAATGATTTTTTTAATTCTAAAAAGCCTGAAATAGACATCTTTCTTTAATTCTTCCCTCTTGAAAAGTCCCAAAATTTATCAAAAAGGAAATGTTTACTCCTCAATTAAAAGCAGAAAGAGCATGTTTCTCAAAGTGAATTTCTTGCATTAGAATCTTGTGAGTTGCGGGTTCAGCATACAGCATCCCAGGCAACAGGATATATCACGGACAGGACTTGTTGCTGAGACATGTAGTATGTGTTAGTGGGATAGCAGTGGAGAGAAAGAGGAATCAAAGATTGCTCCTAGGATTTGGGGCAGGTAGCAGTGACATTAACTGAGATAAATACTGGAAGAATGTGTTTTTATTGTTAGTATTGTTAGCAGTTTGGTTGTGGTAGTTGCTATGTGGTGTTATTTAGACGTTATTTTTGTGATGTCAGATAAATAACCAAATAAAAGTGGAAAATGGAAGAAACGACAAATAACTGAGACTTAAACTTTTTGACTCAGAACTATGTTAAAGTTCTATCCATGTTGTTTCAGGTGTATCTTGTAATTATGGTACACTACCTGGTAACCCTACCAATAATAAATTCCAATTGCTTCAAGTCCTGTAATTGTAAACAATACAACAATGAACATCCTCCAATATGTCCCCTGTGGAATTATAACAAATATGTATACTGGTTTCTGCCCCTGGTTCTTACACAGGGCTCCTAAAACTCTTATAAATTCCTAAGTGATAAGAGCACTAGGAGTGACATAACTCTGGGTGGGCTCTTGGATGGGGGCTGGTCATCAGAAAAAAACAAGTCATGACTAGAAGCTTGGAATTTTCTTCCCTACCCCTTACCCTCAGGAGAGGGAAGAGGGGCGAGAAACAAAGTAAATTCATCATGACCATGAGGAGGCTTCCATAAAATCCCAATAGTGGAGGTTCAGAATTTCCAGGTTGATGAACACATTCACACCGGGAAGGTGATGTACCCCCACTTCCCAGGGAGAGAAGCTCCTGTGCTTCTGACTCCCCTAGACCTCTATGTATCTCTTCTTCTGGCGGTCCACCTATATCCTTCATCCTATCCTTTAATCAACTTGTTAACTGTTCCCGAGTTCTGTGACGGAGAAGGTAGGTCGTGTGAACCTCTGATCTGTAGCCAAACCAGACAGAAGTTGTGGGTAACCTGGGGACCGACTTAATACTGGTGACTGGCACCTGAGGTGGGGTGGCAGTACTCTTGTGGGACTAAGCCCTTAATCTGTGGGATCTATCTCCAGGTAGTGTTAGAATCAAGTTAAACTATAGGACACCCAGCTGGTGTCACAGAAAATTGCTAGTTGTAGGGGAAAACCTTCACATTTCTTGTGAGTAGTAAAGGAGAGAAACACAACTAAGTTTTTAAAATACATCCCTTTAAGAAGTGAGACATAATTTGTCCAGGTACCACCAGATTCCTCCCCAGAATGGATGTGAGTCTGCACTCCCATCAATACACACAGACTCCTTCATCTTCACATCTCTTTGAATGCTTACTGTTATCCAACTGTTTGCCAACTAAACAGGTATAAACATCTCATTGATTAGACATATTAACATACTTGTTTGCCCCCCCCCCTTTTTTTTTTTGCTCATTTTCTGATTGGATTGTTTGTCTTCCTGGTGTTGAGTTTTATACGTTCTTTTTTGTTTTTTTTACAGGGACAGAGAGAGTCAGAGAGAGGAACAGATAGGGACAGACAGACAGGAATGGAGAGAGGTGAGAAGCATCAATCATTAGTTTTTCGTTGCCGTTGCGACACCATAGTTGTTCATTGATTGCTTTCTCACATGTACCTTGACCGCGGGCCTTCAGCAGACCAAGCTACCTTTTGCTGGAGCCAGTAGCGACCTTGAGTCCAAGCTGGCGATCTTTTTGCTCAAGCCAGATGGGCCCGAACTCAAGCTGGCGAACTCGGGGTCTCGAACCTGGGTCCTTCTGCATCCCAGTCCAACGCTCTATCCACTGCGCCACAACCTGGTCAGGCCTTGTTTGCCCTTTGAATGTTTCTAAAAATTGTTTATTCATATTTCCTATCTTTTAAAAAATTAGGATTCCTGGCTTACAAGATGTGATAGTGAACCTACAAGATGGCTTCCAATGACCCTTGCTTCTTGGCATTCATCTTTGTACAGTTCCCTCCCACACTGGACAGGATTGACCTGTATAACCAATAGGATACTGAAAAAATTAAGCATGTAAATTCTGAGGTGAGGTCATAAGATACCTTGGCTTCTGCCTTACTCTTAGTTGACCTGCTCTTGGAGAAGCTGACTGCCATTTCTTGAGGATATTAAAAGATCCTTATCAAGAGAAGCGTAAAGTGAGAAACAGTCACCAGCCAGCACCAACTTACCATCTGGCAAGTGCAGAGGATTGAATTGGACCCTCCAGCTCCAGTCAAGTCTTCTAGTATCTGCACCCATGGCCGATATGCTGACTGCAACATCATGAGACCCTGACCCAGAAACACATGGCTAAGCCACTCCCAAATTTCTGACCCACAGAAACCGAGAAATAAGGAGTGCTTGTTATTGTGTTAAGCCACTATATTTTGAGGTAATTTTGTTATGCAGCAACAGGTTAACTAATACCCTGTTCTTTGTTGATATACAGGACCTCCCACATAGTCAAAAATGGTAAGCCCCCTGTCAGTTTTGGACTTAAAATATCCTCTTCCAAAGTGCCGTCTGTCTGTTAAATTTGACTACAGGGCATTTCTAGAAAAATTAATTCATAACTTTGATATAACAAAATTAATCTATTTTTGCATTATGGTCCATGCTGGGTAAGGAAGACTGTATTTAAGAAGCCCTTCTATATCCTAGATCACAAGATATTTTCCTACATTTTCTTCTAGGAAGTTTATAATTCTATCCTTCACAAGAGTTTCTATATGCTAATCAGGGCAGATTTACCTCACTGCAGGCATATAAAATTTTTCACTGCAAAAATATGCTCCCTTAAGTCTTTAGAAATAGAAAAAAAAATACAAAGACATCTCCATTCTGTAGCTTAATAAGCTTTACCTACAATCAATTATGAGAGCTCATGTGCTTTTAATAGAATTCCTCTACAAGCGTTCTGTTCTTACCTCACATTTTGAGGAGAATCTAGACTTAAGTTGCTTGGTTGTCTCTCCTTTCTTGAAATAGAAGCCTAAATTATACAAAATGAACTATGCATTCTTTAGACAAGTGAGTTTTGCAGAGTACTTGGGAGCTCTGAAATCACTGATTTACTTGAATTATTTAAAATATATACCAATTGTTTTTTAAACTGTTTAAAAATGTAAAGCAACCAACATGTTATATGGCAAATACTTAATACACTGTATATGACATCATCGTTTACTTCCAGGTTAAATCATTTACTGTCAAAATAAACATTCTTCTACCATTTGGCTTAACTGAGAAGTGTATCTTAAAAATAAATTGGTATTTTAAGAAACTGAGAGACTTCTGACATGGGATGTAGAGAGCTAGAAAAAATGTTGCTTCCAACCCTGCAGCGAAAAAAAAAAAAGGCAGATAAGCCTCAAATTTTTTTTTAGCACACAAGAGAAAGAGGGACAGACAGGGACAGACAGGGAGATGAGAAGCATCAACTCATAGTTGTGGCACCTTAGTTGTTCATCGCTTTCTCATATGTGCCTTGACTGGGGGGCTCAGCTAAGCCAGTGACCCCTTGCTCAAGCCAACCACCTTTGGCTCAAGCCAGTGACCTTTGGGCTTAAGCCAGCGACCATGTGGTTATGTCTTATGATCCCACGCTCAAGCTGGTGAGCCCATTCTCAAGCCGGATGAGCCCGTGCTCAAGCCTGCGACCTTAGGGTTTCGAACTGGGGTCCTTACCGTCCCAGGCCAACACTCTATGCACTGTGCCACCACCAAAATCTTCTCTGCAGGAAGAGAAGTGGCACAGCCCCGAGGCACTGCAGCTGGAACGGCAGACACAGGTGCAGGCGAGATGGCAGAACAGTGTAAAACCCTTGAGGCTGAAGACATTGAAGGACTCCACAAGCTCTTACAGGCTCTTCCTCCAAGAACTCTACCTGGCATTCACAGAAAAGAACAGGAAAGAACCCTAAGAAGTGTCCATTATAGGGCAGACCTGGGGTAGGGGAACAGCAGCTTGGAGTGAGGGGCAGAAACCTCACCAGAATCTTTCCCTTCTATCTGCACTACAGAACAAAATTTCTTCAAAATAAATACAAATTATTAAACTTAAGAATAAATAGTACTACATATAAATAAAAATTATATCTGTTTAAAACTTTTCAAAAACTCTCAAGGCCCAGGTTGTTTCACAAATTCTAATTCTATACAATATCTTCAACAAAATAGAAGAGAAACACTCCTCAACTTCAGTGATGAGGCCAACATGACTGTAAAACCAAAATAAGACATTAGAACAAAACACTGCCAATATCCCTCATGAACATAGATACAGAGATAGCCCTGGGGAGGGGGATGCGCTGGGTAAAATAAGTCAAAGATAAGACAAATACCATATTTCACATATATGTGGAATCTAAAGAACAAAATAAATGAACAAACAAAACAAAACAAAATTACAAACACAGAGAACTGGATGGTTCCCAGATGGAAAGCTGGCTGCAGTGGGCTGGGTGAAAAAGGTGAAGGGTCAAGAAGTACAAATTGGCAGCTACAAAATAGTCACAGGGATGTCAGTACAGCATAGGAAACAGCAATGATGTTGTAATCTGTCTGGTGTTAGGTGGGTGCAACACCTATCGGGGATAACTTCATTAAATTATATAAAAGTCCAACCACTATGCTGTATACCTGAAACTAATACTGAATGTCAACTGTAATTAAAAAAGAAAAAATTAAGAAAAATATTTGAGGGTATTGTACTTTTCATAAATAAGACAACTGGGAGAAAAATACTGACAATGTGATAGTATCTTATGTTGAATATCATTTAATATTTAAAAATCGAATTTTTCAGTAAAGTCCATTTGTAAGATTCACTCAAATTATGAAGAGAGGCCCTGGCTGGTTAGCTCAGTGGCAGTGTCGGCCCAGTGTGTGGATGTCCCGGGTTCAATTCCTGGTCAGGGCACAAAAGAGAAGCAACCATCTGCTTCTCCACCCCCTCCCCCCAGATTCTTTTCTCTTTTTTCCTTCCCTCCTGCAGCCATGGCTCAATTAGAGTGCTGTCCCTGGGTGCTGAGAATGGCTCCATAGTCTCTGCTTCAGGTGCTAAAGAATGGCTCTGGTTGCAACGGAGCAAGGCACTCAGATGGGCAGAGCATCACCGCCCCCTAGTGGGCATGCGGAGTGGATCCTGATCGGGGTGTGTGTGGGAGTCTGTCTCTGCCTCCCATCCTCTCACTAAAAAATATATATATAAATAAAAAGGAAAGTAGTTTGCTGGCCACATGAGCAAGCAGGATAAATGCAGTATATTAAAAGATGATATCTATGTTTATATCTCTGTATTACTGTATCAAACACCACCTTAACCCAATCCAGTCATTCTCTTCATTATGGGGATTTCCTTGCAGTACAAGAATTGAATTACGATTGGAAAAAGGATAAAAATAAAGTATTAACGGTAAGGAGAGAGTATTCAAGTATTCTTGAAAGCTGAGAAACAAAAAGCTTCTAAGGTTCCTTAAAGGCAGGTTTAGCCAATTCTGTGCAGAGTAGAAAAAATAGGGACAAGAGGTATTGTAGGAATATAAAGAGAATGTCATAGGAGTCGTCAAAGAGCCCAGATTTTACTTCTTGGCTCTTAATGTGTGTCTCAAAGTAGAACACACTTAAGCTTGTCTGAACTCCTATACCCAGATGTATAAACTGATGTGAGAAAACAAAGGCATCCCTTTAAATCCTAATATTCCACCAGGCAATCACCATAGGACGAATATTTCTGAATCCTAAAAAAAAAAAAAAATTGGTACTATCAACTTAATAAAAATCAGGAAACAAGGTGAGTAACAGCACTTCGCATAGTCCCTGGTACACAGTAAGTGCTTCATAAATATTAACTAACAGTAGACAGGGCCTTGGGGAGAGGGTAAGAGAGGAGGAACAAAGAGGAGGAGAAAAATGGAGTCTAGCATGCAGAATTTTCGAGGCCTTGTTCTCACACCATCACACGTTTGAATACCTTCCTCATAAAACCAAAAGTATTTTTATCATTTTAGATGAAATAGTTCTTCACTTAAAGAGTTATTTAAGGAAAATAGTCTAACACCTTATGATAAGAAGAAAAATGATCTCTTTACACTCATTTTTATTAAACAAATGAGGCTGGTAGTGGAACGTTTTTATTTAATGCATAAACATATAAGTCTCTTTATTAGAGAAATTGTACATATTGGTGAATATGGTCAATGGTCACATGTATGGGTTAATTGTTTAAAAATCAGAACCAATAATTAGGATAGATTGTATGCTCTCGTCATTACATTGTGAAGTGTCTTGTGTAGTCATATTCTATTGTTGGAATGACAGCTTGTACAAATTTCAAGAAAATTAGAAGATACCTAAAGATCTTTGGCTAAGGAAAATAGACTGGTAAATAGCTCTATGATTTAAGCTAATATTGTAATTATCTCTTTTATTAAGCAATAATTTCTTAGAAAAAAGCTTAAGATAAAATCTTAAATCAAGCATAATTTTAGAAGTCACTCATGTAAATGTGTGTCTATTCTACGTGAGGCTCCAACTTCCCATTCCCATTTACTATTTGAATGCAAACATTTTTTATAAGAGTTCATAAAAGCCCAATTATTTTGGTCTAAACATGAAGACAAGGTTGTTCACAAATAAATGATTGGATAATGGTTCTTTTACTGTCTATAAATTTGCTTTAGTATGTTAGAAAACAAGACAGGGTAAAGAATATAAAAGCACTGAAGCAAGAGGGAAAAAAGTAAAAATCCTCTATAAGAACTGATTATAGGTTAGTGTATATGTATTTGCCATAGAATCTGCTAAATTAGACTATCTTTAATAAAATTCTGAAGTCTTTTCTATATTCCATTATATCTGGAAACATTAAAAGCTTAATTTTTACTATGGAAATTGATGGTTCAATTTTAAAATACATATTGAGTCTTCTGACTTGCTAGCTAGCCTCTAACATAGAGATGAATTCTCAAATTATGCATAATAGGATTTCAGGATTAAATCTGGTTTAGACTGGCCCTGGCCAGCTCACTCAGTGGTAGAGGGTTGGCCCAGTGTGTGGATGTCCCAGGTTCAATTCCCAGTCAGGGCACACAGGAGAAGCAACCATCTGCTTCTCTACCCCTCCCCGTCTCGCTTCTCTCTCTCTCTTTTTTCCTCTCCTCCTGCAGCCATGCCTCATTAGAGTGAGCTGCCCATTAGAGCGAGTTGGCCCCAGGAGCTGAGGATGGCTCCATAGCCTCCGCCTCAGGCACTAAAAATGGCTCTGGTTGTAACAGAGCAAGGGCCCCAGATGGGCAGAGCATCGCCTCCTAGGGGGCTTGCTGGGTGGATCCCAGTCGGGGCGCATGTGGGAGTCTGTCTCTGCCTCCCTTCCTCTCACTAAATAAAAAAATAATAATAATAAACCGGTTTGGACCAAAAGTTCTTGGTTTGTTTCACTATAAATCAGTTCAATGTACCTCTGAGGGATATCCTTAATTTGCAATTCTTAGGTTATATGTAGTTCTAAGACAGTAATGACCTTAGTCTACATCTAACACTGAGAGGCATGAACCACTATATCTAATATCAATTTAGCACCAAACTTATTCAAGCTATTTGGCCTCTAAATCACTGACTTTTGGTGCTTTTGATGAATGCATGCTATGGGTACACGTATTTCAGGATTCAACAGTTTATTTAACTTAATTATCTTGATGACCTCAAAGAACTGAGTCACCACCACAAGACAATCAATAGTAAGGTAGAAGAAGGGTGTTCTGTAGAAAAAGGAAATATTATATTTTAAGAATTTCTGAAATTTGCTTTATGTACATTAATTTTTAACTAACCTATTTAATTGAGTTCTTTGTTTCAGAGAGACCTCAGACTACCACAAGTCAACTTATTTTTATCTGAAGGGAAAACACATTTTTGATAACGTTAAGTTGGAATTATACTTAAGGGAAAGATACATGTGTTATCCTCTGAATTAGTGGAACACTCATCTCTCATTAATGAATTAAGCCCACTGACTTCCTTTTTTATCAAGAGCAATGGTTTTATGTGTTCTCTGTGCCACTGCCTCTTCGAAAATGTCTGCATTTGGCAAACTTGTTTCAGTGTCTATTACAAGGCACAGCTAACCAGTACACACAGGAACGTGTTAATCAACTGAACAAGGCAGAATAATCATAATATAACATTTTCAAAATAAATTAAAGACTTCCAGATATGAGGGGCTAAAACAAGTTATAGGTGCTGTGCTATTAATTTTACACTAATTTACTTCCCCAAAAAGGGAAGAGAAAAAACATCCTAGGAGCCAATTTTCAACTAAGCACATAAACAGGTAAGGATACATATGAACACCAAGTTCTCCCCCGCCTTCTGCAACAGTCTCAATGATTTTCTTCATCACCTCAGCATGCCTAAAAAGAAAAGAACAAATCTTATTAATATAGGTCAATTAAATCAAAATAAAAGCAGGTATTCCTTTGTAAAGAAATCTACCTTATTGTCAGTGAATTGGTTTTAATATATAATAGTTACACTATATGTAAGTGTCGGGGACCGAAAAGCCAACAGGGTTTTTGGTCTTTAGATTTTGGGGGGATAGAGGTTTGGGGAATTGGCTGTAAGCTGACAGTCTGCCCAACCCCCCACCACACTTGTTCTGTGAAGTTGCAAAAGGCTAAGCCCTTCCCCACATCTCTGTGTTAGCTGTGATGCTCATACTCGTCCAGACCCCCACGTTCCCTCATTTTACAGGCCACCAGTTTTTTTTGCCATATTTACATTCTATTCCATGATACAGTCATTTATTAAAATGTTTAGTAATTTCCAGCTAAACTACTTATCTCTCTTAGTAAAATTTACACTTCAGGAAGAGGCATATCTCAATTTAATAAGCACCATTTTAAAACCTCAAACCAGAAGAGGAACAAACTAAATAAAACTATCAAAAATGAAAAACTTTTAGAGTAGATAATTCAAAATTAAAACTAAAGCCTCGCGTTACTTTTCACAGCAATAATAACACTTTTTGACATAAACTTGAAAAATGAATTAGTCTTTCCGTTGCATAAAGTTTGAGAATAAAGAGGTTATAAAAGATGAAAAGAAAAAATTAAAGAATTTTTAAAAACTAGAATGGTGCATCGAATTAGTCAATGGAATATTGTTACAAGACTTTCTCAATGATTTGTGAAAGTTACCCATTAGAAACAACTAACAAAGAAATTAGCATGCAACACTTTTTTTTTTAAAGGAAACTTTAGAACAAAGCATATTCAAGGGATCCTTGGGTTATGACAGTCTTAACATAGTGATGTTTCAAGTTTACAATGCTCATTCCTATAAAAACTTAGAAAAATTGAGATGTGGGTGTTTTGGTTGTTATGGATGCCTTATAATGCTATAGGCAGATTTTGGAAGAGAAGTCATCAACCTTCCAGACTAGCCGGGAACAATTCTTTAAGAAGGTAGAGAGGCCTGCAACAGACCCTGTACCCTCTACATCAGCTGCTTCTCCAGATGAAACACCTGCAGTACAGGTAGAATCATCTCCAGCGTCTCCTGCATGATCCTTAGGCAATCCTGATTCACCTGACCCAGTATCTCCAGCCCCTTCTGCAGGTTCTCCTGCCTCTCCAGCTTCCTCCTCCCAATAAGTCACTCTCTCCCACCTTGCAATGCCCCTTCCAGTGTGCAAGCCAACCACAGGAATAAAGGTAAGGGATTTTTTTTATGTTCATTTTTATGCCATTTTTTCTGTTACTACAGTACAGTGTCCATTATTGTATATTTATGTTCTTTTTCTTTTCCTGTGGCTTAGTTGTGTTTTTCTATTCTAAATTATGATTTTACAACTATGTTAAGATAAGTAAGTGACTTAGGCTAGGGCGTGTTTCAGCTTACACCAAAAATTAGGGTTATGTTACTGTTGTAGGAATGGAACTGTGTTGTAACCTGAGGACTGCCTGTACATAGATTGAGTTTCACTTATTTGGCCCTGTGAAAACACACTGATACAAGAAAACCCCCAATTATAAAATGTACTTGATTGGGTAGAGCTGAAAACTTCTTAACTGAAGAGTAAAGGAGATAGAACTGGCACGTATACAGCTACCTTACTAATCAATAAAAGGAGATAAATGGTCACCTAGAAAAAGCACAAGGTTAACTTTATACTCCATATTCACAGAAAAATATATTGTAATTGAGCAAACCATGTCTAAATGATAAGTGGGATAAGGGGAAGGGTGTAAAAAGGGACAAACATAGGTGACATAAAATGATCTGACTTTGGGTGATGAGTATACAACAAAATCAACAGTTCAAATGTTATAGAGATGTTGACCTGAAACCTATGTACTCTTTTGTATTTTTGAGAGAGACAGGGAGAGAATCAGACAGGAAGGGAGAGAGATGAAAAGCATCAATTCTTCGTTGCAGCACTTTAGTTATTCATTGATTGCTATCTCATATGTGCCTTGACTGGGGGGCTCCAGCAGAGTGAGTGACCCCTTGCTCAAGTCAGCGACCTTGGGCTTCAAGCCAGTGACTTTTGGGCTCAAGCCAGTGACCATGGGGTCATGTCTATGATCCCACGCTCAAGCCAGCGACCCTGTGCTAAGGCTGGCAATCTCAGGTTTTGAACCTGGGTCCTCTGCATCCCAGGCCGATGCTCTATCCACTGCACCCCACCTGGTCAGCTGAAACCTATGTATTCTTATTGATCAATGTCACCCTGTTAAATTTAATTTTCTAAATAAAAAAAAACAAAACAAAAACAAACTTCTTGGAGCTAAAAATAAGGAGTATACTCACAAAGATCTATAACATGATTAGACATAAAAATATTCTTAATGAATTAAATTTCAAATAAGTGTAAAGTTTTCTCCTTTTTCTTATATATTTAACTAAGCACAAGGACATTTCTAAGGAATACAAAACAAATTTTATTTGCTTATTCAGCAAATTTTTTTTGTTAGGGCACTACATTTATAAACTCTCAAAGAAATAAATCCATTATGTACACACACACACATTTATACACACCTGCATGGGTGAACTGAACACATAGGAGGTGGTGGGAGATGAGGGTGATTTTCAATGGTCACTGTTTTCTTCACATGATCTTGACTGATGTCTTCATACATATGCTCAACTGTTAAAGGCTGCCGTTGCTGAAACCATAAAAAAGGTTCTAAAATTACTGTTCAAAAACTTTTAAGTTTAAATTTCAATGTTTAGAATATATTTATCCCCAACTCTCACATTACCTGCAGTTCAGAATTCTAGACTACTTAGCAGTACCAGATTATTTGGGAGAAAGTTTATACCAAGGAATGAAGAGGGGAGCCTGACTGTTCATCAGACTATGCGACATCAACCACCACCTAAAGCAGTAAAGATCCCACAAGAAGTAGGTTCATGGTCATCCAAACATTTTTAACTATAATTCATCTTTTAGGCTTATTTTGTTTTACTTTCTCATTCCCCATTTATAGTCATTGGAATGACAGGTTAAACAAGTTAATTTTATTTTAGTTATCCTTAACTCAATTAAGTGGATGAGTTAAAAAAAGAAAGTTTTCTGTCCTAAGAAAATAAAAACCATGTAACATGATCATTCTGTAAATGCCGAGATATCCAACAGGTATAATCCCAAACAAAATTTAATACAACAAACAAAGCTAAATTTCCCTCACATGTTGAAGAATAAGCTCAGGCACCAAGCAATAAATACGTAATAGGTTATTATGTTTAATTCTTAGTAGTGATGTGACACTGAATAAATCATAGTTTTAACATAAGACTCAAGCGCAATATTAACTATAAAACTGTAAAACAAGTCATTTCTAAAATTTAAAAGGCCATGATTTATATCCATATAGCTAAAGATGAAGGAATTAAACCCAACAATTTAAAATAGTTACATTAAAATAAGTTTTTCTTTATTTTTACCTCATCATAGCCAAACAACCATAGTCGTGGTGTCTGGTAATATTTATCATAAGTGATGTAAAGGTCATAAGTTCTGGTTTGCAAAATAGCATCTTCACCTCCAGCATCAGTTTTTGCTTTGCAAGCTTCTACTATTTTCCTTGTGTCTAGGGTAGCCTGGTAATAACAGAGAAAAATTACAACCATTAAAATCAGTATAAATATGACGTTTTAGAAAATCTATTTTTCCCACCCTAATGTATTTTCAAAAGAGATATAACTCAAAATGCTATATGCTATACCAATGTATACATAAAAACTTATTGGAAAGATCAAGATCTTAATAAAAATGCTGATCCCCCAAGTTTATTCATTAACGAAGAACTAAAGAAAACTCAATTTACAAACCTCATCTGTTTCCAACAATCCACTCTCTTCATATTCTGTTATAAAAAGCAACAAACAAAAGATTAATCAAGTTCAAAATGATTTCATAAACCAAACAGTCTATTACTTCAGAATATCAATCAAAAACTGGGTTTTTGCTCTTGTTTCTAAGTGAAGAGAATGAATAAATATAAGTGAGCTAATTCTATACATATTTCTAAACAATACTTTACCTGGTACAGAGCCCGATCAGGGAAAGTGAGCATATGAAAGCTTGGTCTGTGCTACACTCTACTATTAACACCAATTGCTTAATAAAACTTTTAAGTTCTCAGGCATACACAAGGTTATGTATATAATTTCATAAAACATGCTCATTAAAGTCATCAGTCACCTCTACTTTGCTGAATTTAGTGCTGAAGTACCAGTTTTCATCTTAATTAACCTCCTTCCACTTTTAAGTTACTGTATTTTCTGGGCTTCCCTCCCACCTCACTAGCTTTTTCTTCACTATCACCTACGCTGGTTCCTCTTCATCATCTCAACCGTTTAAAAACCAAAAAACAAAACAACTCTGCAGTAATGAAGGGCTGTTTTTGGACCTTGTTCTCCTCTCTATCCACACTTACTCCATTGATGATTTCACTAGTCTCAGTGTCTTAAATACTGAAGACTCCCAAATTTATTCCAACTATAGACCTGGATCCCTATTTAACTTATGGCTCCAACAAATGACTAAGGGACATTAACATATATCACATGTCCAAAATGGAGCTCCCCACTCCCCTTCCAAAGCTCTTCAGTCCTAAAATTTTCCCCATCTCAGTAATGACATGATTCTACACAGGTCAAAACCCTTAGAGTCACAGTTGACTACTCTGCACCTCTCAGACGACATCTATTCCAGCAGCAATTCCTTTTGTCCCCACCCTCAAATATGTCCAGAATTCCGATTCTCATCACTTCCAATGTTACCAGTTGAATGCAAGTTACCATGACGTTCTGCCTAGATTATCAAAATAGCCCCGTTATCCTAATTCCCCTTTAGTCTATTCTCAACACTGCAGTCACAGTGATTCTGTTAAAATATTAAATCTCATTCTAAGTTACTCCTCTACTTAGAAAAGCCCTCCAATGGCTTCTCACCTCACTTCTGAATTAAAGTCTGGGGCCTACATGATCTGCCCCCAGGTCACCTCTCTGACTCCTTGACTTACGCTTCCCCCACTTCTCTCTGAACACAGGCGCCTCCTCACAGTGTTTTACAAGCCACACATGATACCACTTCAGAGCCCTTATACCTCTCCTCAGATATCCAAACAGCTTGTTCACTCACCTTCTACCAGGCTTTACTCCAAAATAATGACTGAGGTCTTTCTTGACTAATCTATTTAAAAATTACAACACTCATCCCACCCTAAGACTCCCTTATCTTCCCCTTTATTTTTCTAACACTTATAACCATCCAGTACAGTAAACAGTCGCTTATTTATTGTTTTTGTCTATTTGCTGCTTTATCTCCAGCACCAAAAGGTATCTGATACATATAGATACTGTATTGCTCAATAAATATTTGAACATGAAATTTAACTGTTATATTAGATACCATCAATACTCTTTAAGCAAAATTCCATATACAGTACAGCAATTCTTTCTTCAATTCTATTCAAGGGAAGTGTAACAGACATACTAAAAGGCTTAAGACATTTAAGGCAGTCCCATAGCTTATACTCTAAATACAGCACTTTACTCATAGGGTTCCTCCTGCATCCAACCCCAGACTGAACAACGGTATGCCATTCAGAGACAGAAGGAATCCAGAAAGAATATTAGGGCAAGAAGGGGATTCTGACAATTATGAGCCATTCAGGTAGAAAATAAACTAAATAAGATCTGAAAGCTCAGGAAATGTGGGTTGGAAGGTCAGACATGGAATCGTACATACAGGGATGGTATTGGAGGTTGCTGTAAGCAATTCTGGTTACAAGTAACTCATTTATAGTTATTTCCTCAAAGAACAGGAGTTAACCATGGAAACAAAGACAAGACTGACTAGAATTTAGGAAGAGATATACAACCAGGTTTCATGGTGACCCAAAACTAATTTAGAAAACAAAACTGCAAGGTACTTTTACATCAAGACTACTCTGCTGATTAGGCTATGCTGTCACCTTAGTAACAAACAACACTTGCTATTTTTGCACTTCAGCTCTACCTGGCACCATCTTCTACTTGTGCGTGCTTCAAAATGCCTCTTTCTCACCATAAATTCTATGTCTTTTTAGGATCTAGCCACCTTACAGCCTTTAAAATGCCTGCCCTCTGTATTTTTTTTCATATTGTCTTCTTTTTTACAACAGCTAACTCTCTATGTATTAATACTTAAACTCTCATAGAGAATCTAAAGTGATTTATATACCATCTTTCCTGCTGCACAAAATCCCATGCCAGGACACGCTATGTCATTACAGCAGCCATAAGAGTAGAAAACAATCTATCTGGGAGTGTAGAAGGGAAAACAAAAGAACTCTATGAAATAGCAACAATTAACAGCTGGGCAGAAGTAAAAGAACCCCAAAACACTTAGAAGAAACAGTCAACAGTCAAGAAAGGAGGAAAACCCAATGTCATAAAAACCTAGGGAGGAAATGGCTAATAGAATCAAATAATGCAGGGGAAAAAGTTTAATAAAGACAGACTGAATTCAACAGAGAGGTTGCCATGGTGACAGCATTTTTAAAATCTATTTTTAAATATATGAGGCTTTACATTATTAAAAATTATCTTAATGAAATATTAAGCTTTGAATAGCTACTAACTTTTAGACCTATACCGAAACCAAGAACAGAGGGTTTCGATCTCTTGCAACAATGATTCATGAATGCAGTAATTCTCAGCTGGCTACCCTAGGGAGGTGTTTCAGAATCTCAGGAGCAGTGAGGGGATTCTGCATATTGCAAAAGGCCCTGTTAAAAAAAATCACTATTGTAAGGTTTTTGCAATACAATGTTATCAAAAAGGAAAAAGAAATACAAAATGTATGAGCAAACATCCCTTGGCTCTGAAAGAGTTTTACAACTTCGCTTAAGAGTCTGTACCTTAAAGCTGTAAGGAGCATTAAAGATTTATAACTAATATTTATCCCAGTAGAAATAATGCTGTTAAGGCTACACTCTAGGTGAGGTGAAGATGCCAAGATCAAAATAAGTTCTGCACTGATAAAATTCTCTAGGCTGTTAAGTGTTCAAGTTTAGAACTCAATGGAGCAGAATTCTTAATCCACATGAATTACAAATATTCCTAAATCAATATTCCAATGTGATTAAAGCAAATGTGAAACACAGATACCTTCCATATCTGCAGCTTCTCCTTCCTCTTCCTCTTCCTCTTCCTCACATAATGCTGAGCAATCTTGGAGTTTCATACTGTCCTTTGAAATTAATTACATTTAAGTCACTTAAATTAAATTTGAACATTAGTTCAAACATTGAGCACACATGCCAGCACAGTGCTAACCAGTGAAAATAAGAGTGATAAGACAGTTCTTATCCTCAACAAACTCCTACTACAGTAAGATGACAAACTCGGAAACCAATTATTAAAGGTGATATGCTAAGTGCCACAGCTGAAAAATATGAAAAAGCAATACAGAAGCACCTAGAGTCATCCAACCATTTAAAAACAGTTGCCAGCCTTACTTCCAATAAA
Organism: Rhynchonycteris naso; assembly: GCA_037038555.1. Lineage (NCBI taxonomy): Eukaryota > Metazoa > Chordata > Mammalia > Chiroptera > Emballonuridae > Rhynchonycteris > Rhynchonycteris naso. The sequence goes on along the minus strand of CM073002.1, from coordinate 68,585,607 downwards.
ACAGTATTTTCAGTTAACCAATTCATGAATATTAGAAAATCAGTTAAAAGTTATCTTAACTTGAATACATAAAGGGCAAAAAAGTTATACATTTACAAATCACCACATACTTATATATTAAATTTATTATTATAAACCAAACAATATATTCTAATTTATGAATATACTGTCTAAATTAAGCAATTACAACACATAACATTTCAGTTCAATTTCTTAATTATACGAGCACTAGAATAAAAGAATAATGCTAACCAAAAGCCAAGCCTAAAAAAAAAAAAAAAAAAAGCCAAGCCTAATATACATTAACTGTTTCCACAAAAATAATATTCTAAAAATCTGAAGTCAATGCAGTAACTCAAAGAATTGAACATCTAGTTTCACTTAATTCACAATTTTAATTAGGGACGATTTTATTTATCACTAAAAACTTAGATCATATGTGTCATCACACCAAAAATGTGAAAACACAGAAGTGTCTGCATAATTACTAGGTGAACCAACATCTGACAAACTAAGCAGTATGGGAAATTTTAATAAGGTTGGATGTTCATACTTCATACAGTAAAATACAATGGAAATTAACAATAAAAATTAATACTTGGGATATGAATAGCAAGTATTCTAAACACTAAATTATAGAAAATAATGTAAATTTTATATTAATTAAAAATGACAGGAAAGATATACTGAAGTTGCAAATTATTCTAAGTATTTATCTTTTACTAGGACATAGAGATGTTAAATGGGATACTAACCACCATATTAACCACCATTTAATTATTCTTGTTAAAAATTCTTGAAAGAATTCCCATAAAGCTATCAAAACAATGTTTTTCAAACTACTTTACCATTTATCATTCCCAAAATCTGAAACAAGATCTTTTGAAGCAGCAAAGCCATTTATACAATTTCTGCTTATTATTCTTAGTTATTCAAATTCTCCAAAAAGTATAATTTCAAAAGTATACTCAGTCTGATGAACTTGCACCCTAAGCAAGCATAAAAGTGGATTTCTAGCAAGCATTAAATTGTACATTGAAAAATATAAATCTTGTTTTAGTTTCTAACACTTCCTGTTAAGCCCAGTTATGAATCCTAAAAGATCCAAATTACAAAAACACACAGACTGTTGTGGTTAAATGTTTCATAGGGAAAAAAGGAACACAATTATACTGTCTAAACCAGTGGTTCTTAACCTGGGTTCAATTGAACCCTAGGGATTCGATGAGTCGGTCTCAAGGGTTCAGAGAAGCCTCTGCCATGGAGGCCAGAATAAAGTAATACTGTAATTTGTTGTGAGTTCATGCACTTTGTTGGTTTTGTTCTTTGAGCAAGGTGATGTTCATGCATGGCTCATTTTGTGCACCAGTAAAATATACCTATGTCTTGAATTTGGGGAAAAAAATCATATTTTATTTATAACTAAAGAAGGGTTTGGTGAATGCGCATATGAAACTGGTAGGCTCAGTACCTCAAAAAAGGTTAAGAACCACTGGTCTAAACAGTCTGTATAGAAATATAAAGACAATTGCAATCATTCTCATTAGAAATGAAAAGCTAATATAGTCTGAACTGAAAACTTCCAAGCAGAAAAATCCCACCCAATCATATATTATTACTTTCCCTTAAAATTGTACAATAAAACCTAACTGATTTAGCTTCCACTCATTATTTAAAATTTCATGATGCTGAATGATGCTAAAGTTTCCCTTTAAATTAAAAAAGAAAAAAACAATTAGCAATAAATTAAGAAACAAGAGGTAATGAGAAAATTACTTAAGATAATGTTTAAACTACAAAATTTAAACCATATCATTACTATCTACTAATCAGCAAGTAGATAATACTACTTAAAAAACCTCTGCTTTCTGAATATTTGATACTTACACTTAAAACAAAAAAGCTATTTCTTTTAAATTAGCTTAGAAGCCTTCTCAACTAGCAAAAATCAGTAGCTTTTACTAGTTACAGTCTTAAAAATATGTTTTTCTTAACCATATGACAGCTTAAGAAAAAGAAGCACTGGGAAACAGTGTTTTGGTAATTGATATACAAAAATGAGAGGAAAAAAGCTACAATATAAAAGAGCTGATAATAATTTGAATAATGATATGAGTAGTATTAAAAAAATTATATATAAAAATAACTAGGTCATTGAATTTAGAAACATATCTAATTAACCAGTACCTTGCTTTCCAGTGTAATCTCCTTAACTGCCTCGGTTATTCCTGTAATACCTGTTTAAAATTGTGCGAAAAAGAATAACTTTAAGTTATAAACATTCTCCCAATTCAAGCAATATAAAAACACTTTAAATTACCTAAATTTTCACAACTGCTCTGAAGACAGGAGGCAATATTAGTAGCATTTTTACAAATGAAGTCTTTTAGAAATAACCCTAAAGGTACTTCTCAAATTAAAAAATAAAAAAAATATCCATTCACTATTTTACCAGCAATTATCCGAGTCTGTCATTTCTCATTTACTATGGACTTACTTTCCTTTATTTACTTTCCTTGTGAGCCTCAATCAGGATAAGAGACCATCTGACCCATATTTACATTTTATTTAAACCTGTATCAAAATTTTCTCAACATTAATATGGCTTTTGCTTTAGAAATCTAGCACATCCAGAAGTACTAATACCGTATCACATTTATGCAGAGCTTTCTACTTTATTGTTTCTACATCTTATGTAATCCTTACAAACACTATCCTGTGAGGCAGTTAGGGTAGTAATATTTCCCTACAATGAAATAAAGTCTCCAGAAAGGTAAAATAATTGCTTGAGCCTCACAACCACTTAAATGAGATACTGGGACTCAAATCCACATGTTCTGAGTTTTGGTTCAATGCTATAACCAGTGCACCTAATTAAGCAACTACCTCAGAACCTACTTGTCTCAATGAATGTGGCAATAAGAATATAGCAGCTCAACAAACCAGCTAATAGCATCTCTAATTCAAAATATATGCCAGGCCCAGGCCGGTTTGCTCAGCGGTAGAGCATCAGCCTGGCATGTGGGAAGTCCTGTGTTCGATTCCAGATCAAGGCACACAGGAGAAGCACCCATCTGCTTCTCCACCCTCTCCCCTCTCCTTTTTTTCTATCACTCTCTTCCCCTCCTGCAGCCAAGGCTGCAGTTGGAGCTTAGTGGGTCCGGACACTGAGGATGGCTCCATGGCCTCTGCCCCAGGTGTTAGAATGGATCTGGTTGCAATGGAGCAAAGCCCCAGATGGGCAAAGCATCACCCCTTAGTGGGCTTGACGAGTGGACGAGTGGATCCTGGTCAGGCGCATGTGGGGAATCTATCTCTCTGCTTCCCCATTTCAAACTTCAGAAAAATACAACAACAACAAAAAATTATATATCTATCTATCTATAGATAGATAGATAGATAGATATGTAGATATATATATATATATATGCGCGCCAGTGTTCTCAATTTCATCCTCAATAAGGATGGAAATACTAAAGTACTCTATATACAAAATATGCTTTGTTCCTTTCTTAATCTTCTGAAATCTTGATATATCTGTTCAGTACACCAAAATACAAGTCACTTTCACAATTGGAAAATGCCATAATTCACAACTCTAAAGTAAAGCTTTTATGTTATATTTTTTCTAAAAATTACTATACATATGATTACTGCATAAGAGTAAAAACCAAATCTTAACATATTGTATTGGTATTACAAAACAATTCACTAAATCCAATATATAGAAAAAATAAGCAAACCTTTTCAAACTAAGTATGATGTAGTAGTATCCTAATAAACAAGATTCTTCTAAAGGTAGGACTTACCGGCCCTCCCCAAAATAAATAAATAAATTTCAAATGACTCCAGTGAGGTTAATATTCTCAAGGGCTGTGACAGTTAATTTTACATAAACTTGGCTTATTATGACCAACTATTTGGTCAAACACCAAAAATCTAGATGTAGCTGTGCAGGTATATTTTAGATGTTATTAACATTTAAATCAGTAGACTTTGAATAAAGCAGATTACCCTCCATAAAGTGGGTGGACCTCATCCAGTAATTGAAGGCCTTAAGAAAAAAAGACGAAGTTACCAGGAAGAAGAGAATACTGCCTCCAAATTGCCTTTAGACTTTAGCTGCAGCAATCAACCCTTACCTGGGTCTTCAGCTTGCTGGTAAGCCTGTGGTATAAATTTCAGACTTGCAAGCTCCCACAATCAGGTAAGCCAATTCCTCAAAATAAATCTATCTATATCTATATCTACAACTTTTTATCTTTACTTATATCCATATCCTGTCGATTCTATTTTTCTGGAGAACCACTACTAATACAAGCGCTAAGAGAAATCAAAGAAACCTGAAAGAAGTGAAGCAGAGATGAAACAAGCAAGCAAACAAAAACCAAGGTGACAAGGAACCAGGCACTTGACCTTGTGAGTCAGTCGAAGCATTGTTTTCATCAAACCAGAACTGAGTTAAACCTGAAATTTTAAGGGTATCACTCATAAACATTAGTTATAACTTATTATATACATCAAATTAACTGCAGTAGAATAATATGTTGTTTTCCATATATGAAAACATTACCTGTCCACATCAACAGGGCAACCATTTTTTTTTAGTGGTCAATTTTTGGTAATAGACTTTTGTCAATCCAATCATACTGACACCTATTTATCTCTGTAATGAATACATCTGTAATTATGCACTTGGATTTTAGGATAATGATTATGAAATAAAATACACTAGACAACAGAGTAGCTCATTAACTTTACATCAGAAACAGTGCTGTGTTATAACCAGTGGTTCTAGTCAGTCAACAGACAACTTCCTACAGATGTGTTGTCCAACTTCCAGTTTTGGGAAAACTAAAGCAGAACAGTTAAATGATGAAAATCAAAAAGTGGAGGAAAAGAGAACAGTTTTTGAAATAAGTTTAAAAAGTTGTTCAATCTGCTATTTTCTTTAGGTCTTGACATAACAACACTCAACTCATTAAGGAACAAGTGGGTTTCAAATCAAGGAGACCAAGTCCTGAATCTGCCTATTATCACCATAAATAAATAGATGGCAGTGTGCCTTATCCAGAGTAGAGGAGAAACTGGGCTTCTTTATACTGCAGTAGGTCTCAATTAAGGGCAACACTTTTGGCCCTCATGGAATATCTGACAAAGCCTGGAGGCATTTTTGGTTGGCACAACTGGCAGAGCGCTACTAACATTTAGTGGGGAGAGCCCAGAGATATTGATAAATATTCTGTATTGTACAGAAAATGCTACAGCAAAGAATTACCCAGCCCAAAATGTTAATAGTCTGTCCTATGGCTGAGAAACCCTGCTCTACACCTACTTTTAATATACCTGGTACTCTCTAGGGCTTAGAGGGAGAAAACTTATTCTTAGTATCCTAGATTTAAACTCAGAACATACTTCCTTCATTAAGACTAAGTCACAAATGGTAGTTAGCTATAGTAGCAAATAACAATATGCATTTACACAGTCAACATAAGTACAGTGGCAAAATAGGTTTTTAGAACTCAATAAAAAATCATATTTGGAGTTCTAAACAATTTATGCAAGCACATACTTACGAACGGCTTAAATTTAGTCAAGTCCTTGAAAAAATTTTTGAACAATTTTTCAGATACTATGTAGATATTGAAGCTTCAACAAAGAATCTCTACCTTCCTGGTCCTTACAAACCTCTTAGTAGTCATTCAACAAATAATTATTCAATACTTTTACTAAATGCCAGGTTGTGAAGTAAAGAGAATATGAGTAGAGAATGAGTCCTGTGCTAAAGCTCATCAGCGAGCAATGGAATAACATGCAAATAAGGGCTTCAAAGCAAAACAGTAGGCATACTCAGTATGTCTAATTGGCTTGCTTTCTTTAGAAATAAAACCATATGGATATTTTCAAACTGTAACTGAAATAGCAGTACTACAGAAATATGGTATACTAAGAGCACATTTTCCCAATTTGTCCTACTGCTTTTATTTTATTTTTTTGACAGAGACATAGGGACAGAGAGAGGTATAGATAGGCACAGACAGAGAGAAAGGGAGAGAGATGAGAAGCATCAATTTTTTGCTGCAGCACCTTAGTTGTTCATTGATTGCTTTCTCATCTGTGCCTTGACTGGGTGCTACAGCAGACCCAGTGACCCCTTGCTCAAGCCAGTAACCTTGGGGTCTCGAACCTGGCTCCTCTGCATCCCAGTCCAACTCTCCATCTACTGTATCACCGCCTAGTCTGAGTCCTACAGCTTCTTTTATGGTAAAAGTCTACTGTGCCCTACGTATGTTCTTCGTTTTGTTTTAAATCAAAGCCGTTATAAAAAATTGTAAAATAATTTAAAACAATGTAAACCAAATGTATGTCATTTTATTCGCCTCTTACCTGTGTTATGGTAAGTATCTACCCATCCTCCATCACCATCATCTTCTTCAATGATAGCTTCCAATTCATCTGAATATTCCATCTGTTTACACCGCTTATAGCATGGCACTGTTAAAACAAAATGGCAAATACAGTTACAAGACATAATCTGCTTCCTATACATGTATTAAAAAAAAGAAAGTTTATACCATAAAATATAGTCTTATGATCAAAATATTAAATGAATATTGTAACTCACTTCTAAAGAAATTAAAAAAAAATTATATTTAGCCCAAAGACACATAATTATGTGACCACATTTATCTTTCCCAAAATTGCTTAGTTTTAGAAGACAAGTAGAGAAGCTCTACTTGGAGTGCTCTATAAATTCTTTACCCTGATGGTCTGTGAAAACTGTAAGCTAAAGTCAGAGATGACACTGTTCAACTTCATGCTAATGAACAATACCTTATTTTAGTAGCTTTCCTCTCTGAACATGGAGGCGCCATCTGTCATTCTCAGAGGTGGAAAGATATCCAGCTATTCATAATAGATAAACCAGTGAAAAGTTCACTGCTAAGTTTTACTCTATTATACAATATTGGTATCAAGTTTCTCCACATAGCAAATATGTCAATTAACAGGTATTATTATTCATATAAGCCTAAAATTGAATTAAAGGTAAAAACATATCCTGACTTTTTAAAAACAAGCAGGATAAAGTGCTTGATTCTAATAAAAATATATGCTATAGAAAAGAAGAAACTGATGTTCTATACATATTTTCCCTTTCCTATAATGGGTAAGGTAGAATGGAAATCAATATATTACTACAAGAGGCAATAAGGACTATAACAACATTTTTGTGTTGTTTCCAAATTAACTTCATAAATATAATGCTGTTTCAAAACTTATTGTATATATAGGCAATGTTTCAATGACATTGATAATAAAATCTTAAGCTTTGAACTATTAGAAGTCAAATATAGGATCAATTTTATTTTTCATGAAAAACTTAAATCTTAACGATCAAAATCAAATAGCTAAAAAAATTATGATGTCAACTTAAAAAATAAATTTAATGAGAAGGCCAGTTCTGCTAAGGCCCTTTTTCTCCATATTTTAAAACTAGACATTTTTGGCAAAAAGAAATAATAAAAAAGTGATAAAATCAAATAAAGAAAAAATACCTTAGCAATAGAAAACCCAGAGCTTCATTAAATTTCCAAATTTGTCTGAAAGCAGCTGAAAGTACAGCTTTAAACACAAGTTAAGATCAGTAAGAGCCAAGGTTCTTTATTTAAAAAAAAAAGAAAGTAACCCTTTGTGAAAAATTTACTAATATATGCACAATATAATTCTTACCATTTTTGGTGACCAAAAATTGTTTGCCTGTTGGTAAATATGCCTTCACTTTCAATTCTTCACCTGTAGCCCTGAAGAAAAAAAAGAGTAAAAAGCACCAAAACACAGAAACACACATACATACACAATTTTAAGGCAAAGGCAAAACAGAAGATATATGTAGATCTCAAAAATCCCAAAACTACATCATCCACACCCCTGAGAAAACAGTTTTAGGACTGATGTGGGAAGAATCCCATAAGTGACACACGTCAGGGCATCAAAGAACATAGCAATATTATAGGGGAAATGTACTAAGAGATGCAGACTCATCTACGAGAATTTGGATTACTGCTCACAAAAATTAGGAAATACTTCAAAATGAATAGGAAGCTATAAAATATCCCCTAATTTTTGTGAACAGTTTATTAGACAAAAATATAAAATATAGAGCTACTATTATGTTTACCTCCAAACAAAAAGAAAATGTTATTCCTTGGTGGGTATAAACTCATTCACATTTTTAATCCTAAAGTATGCTCATCTTGAAACTAAGTGACAGAAAAATAGCTGCATATTACATAACAAAGTAGGTGATTAGCAAGATCCCTGCTCCTACAAATCTTTTAAAATTGTAATTAAAATATAAAAAAGATGCTTTGAATCACTAGACGGTATTAAGAATAACTGAAAACAGCCTGACCAGTTGGTGGCGCAGTGGATAGAGCGTCGGACTGGATGCGGAGGCCCCAGGATCGAGGCGCCGAGGTCACCAGCTTGAATGAGGGCTTATCTGGTTTGAGCAAAAGCACGCCAGCTTGAGCCTCAGGTCACTGGCTCAATCAAGGGGTCACTGGGTCTGCTGTAACCCCCCAGTCAAGGTACATATGAGAAAGCAATCAATGAACAACTAAGGTGCCGCAATGAAATGCTTCTCACCTCTCTCCCTTCCTGTCTGTCTGACCCTATCTGTCCTTATGACTCTCTCTGTCTCTATCACACACACAAAAAAAACCCCAAAAAACTTAAAGATTGCCCACAGTCATAAAACCAGAAGGTGGAACACCTGGGATAATGCCAAAGCAGTCTAGGGCTCCTGCTTTTAAACACTACCCCCTCTGTGGGTCATTTCCATTTTTCAGTGCTACCCTGGAATATTTCATTAAGAATTTGCTCAAAATGCCTGACCAGGCAGTGGCGCAGTGGATAGAGTGTCAGACTGGGATGCGGAAGACCCAGGTTCGAGACCCCGAGCTTGCCAGCTTGAGCGCGGGTCCATCTGGCTTGAGCAAAAGCTCGCCAGCTTGGACCCAAGGTCGCTGGCTCCAGCAAGGGGTTGCTCGGTCTGCTGAAGGCCTGTCCGTGGTCAAGGCACATGTGAGAAAGCAATCAATGAACAACTAAGGTGTTAAGACAGCAACGAAAAACTAATGATTGATGCTTCTCACCTCTCTCCGTTCCTGTCTGTCTGTCCCTATCTGCCCCTCTCTCTGTCCCTGTAAAAAAAAAAAGAACTTGCTCAAAGAATCTTCTGTGGGGCATCTACTGGAATTGGACAGAACTGGAGTGACGTATGATGTCTGTCACAAACACATGATCATAAATTTGGAATCCTGCTGCCTTCTCAAGCTTCAGTCTAGAGTTCAAAACATCTGAACACAAAATAAAACCAGGCAGCCTTCTAGGTGTCCTTGGACCTTTCCCAAATGTCCAATTTAATATCATGGCAATGCCTGAAGTTCTGAGGGAAAAAGAAATGGTTATGATGGCACCTACAGACACGAAAGTATAGTACGGAAATACTGCGTTTCAAGCACTAATTCAAGATGAATTGCTCCTTTAGCCTTGGTCGTTCAGCCGGAAGTATGGACATTGGAGTGGGGTATAAATGAGTTCTAAGTTACAATGAAGTTGTTTCAACTATCAGAATTTATAAAGTAGAATTACAAACTACCAACTGCTAAAAGAAGATTCTGTCCATATATATAATCCCTACAATACTATATATCATGTGTTTAAATTAGGTTATTAAAGACTATGACAAAAATATATGAAAAAGAATATGAACATCATATTAAAGTCCTAAGAGTTGTTTATTAAATAACATTTAATATTAAATAAATTTTATATACCTATTGAACTTCAAATATGTACAAAATATAGACCAGACCTAGCTAAATCTAGTTTTAACTTACAATTTAGGATAGAGAGGAAAAAAAAGTCACCCACTCTTACTAAATCTTAAGAGTTTCTATAATATTAACTCAGTTTTAAATACAGGACAGAAATAAGTGTTTCTGTTCTATGGGAAAGACAAAAACATAAAAATAAGTAAACCTGACATTTTGGCCTTGATACTTAAGAAATAATGCTCTAAAGGATAAAAAGCGATTGATAATGAGCAGTAACAACTGTTGTGGATATATGCTAAATATAAAGATTATGGGGAAGAGAACAGGCCACAGATGAAAGAGAGGTCTAACTCTGGTTTAAAATAATTTATTTCTTTAAACTCTTTATATATTAAGGCAAACATTATGAATTAGAACCTGGTCACAAGCCCTGGCTGGCTAGTTCAGTCGGTTAGAGCACTGCCCTAAAACACCAAGGTTGCAGGTTCATCCCCCATCAGGGGACATATGGGAGGTGAACAATAAAGGCATCACTAAGTGCAACAACAAATGAATGCATCCCCCTTTCTCACTTTCTCTCTCATTCCCCTTTTCTCTCTCTCTAAAATCAATCAATTTAAAAACAAAAACAAAAACCTGGTTAATTCTGGAAACCCTTCTCCCAAATCAAAACTGCCTATCAACTACAACTGATAAAGTGTCATTAAGAAAAAAAGGATAGAACAATTGGAACTTATATCCCAACAAGATGATAATTCCAAACAATTCTAGAACAATTAAAATAGTTCAGCCAGTATTGAGATCACTTTTGCAACAACTGTCTGGTAGTTTTACCATAAGTATGCAGAAATAATGAAACTGCATTTAAAAAAGATATTATTATTCAGAATATTTAAAATATATTATAAGGTCAGCTAAGTTTCTCAAATTACTTTTATAATTAAGAGAAAAGTTAACCAAAAAAATAAAACATTTGTTCAATTACCAGCAGACTGCCAATAAAGACCTTAATGGGTATCAATAAAACTTTTAAAGTTTTGAGTGAATTCCAAAAAAGGGAGCATACATTTGAATTTTAATAAAATGTCTTAATTAAAGAACATAACCAAATCTCTGCATTAATTAATGTTATAAGATTTTCAATAAATACTTGTTAATTTGAAAAAAAATGAGTTGGTCAAATTTAAAATGTCTTGAACGTTATTTTTAAAAGACATTCTAAAGAAAGGGAAAACTAGTAAAGAAAGTGAAGGAATTTATCTCAAAAATGCTTATCTTTTGTGCTATCAGAGAAAACAAGGCAGGTATAACCCCCAATTTTTCTTCCTTTATTTTATTTTTGAGTATCCCTGTTCATTAGAAAAATCTACTGAAGAGCATTAAACTGGTCATTCTAATTTTCATCCTTAACCTGTTTTTCAAATGGTCATAATCATGAAGTCATACATTTTACTAATTTTCTACTCTTCCCCCAAGATTACTTACCATTGCCACGTTGGACAGTGGTGAACCAAGTGATCTCCAGCTGCCACAAACTATTAAGGATTTAGAAAGAATATGGGGGGGGGGAGAGAAAGAAAAATTGAACACTACTGAATATAATGAGGCAAAATACCAAAGTGATCACCTTGTGTACCCTTGATACCCAATCATTTAAATGTAAACAGCACCCAAATTTTTAACATCCATAAAAGTTTAAATTTACTTTTGAAGAAAACAGTGAGTGTTTTTGATTCAATTTTTATCCTTGTATTATATAATGTCAAAGGCATACATATTATGATATGTACAAAATTGACATTACAAGAAATAAAATGTCAAAAATCATTTCATGGATAAATAAAATGTAGGGAGATCTTCCTAGTGGCTGAAAACTCAATGAAGAGCTTTGAAAACAATTACCAAATATTAATAGATACACAGCTGATATGAGTAGTTTATGACATCACACTTCTTCCTCGCTGTCTTTTTTTAAATTTAGGTAACATCCAATTTTGAAAGTTTTTTCACACTCTTAAAGGAATATTAATAAGAATGAGAAATGTAGTGTCAAATAATAGGAAAAAAATTAGGAGCTTTTGGATTGACTTAGAAAACACAAAGATAATTAAGAAGTTGAATCCTATAATAAACCTTGAACTTTATGGGCAGATTGAATATTATATGAGTTCTTGTTTATTCAGGTTTTTCTCCAAAAATAAGAAAAACTCAGGAATAGTTTACCCTTTTGAGAATTTCCACTATACATGAACAAGAACTGATCTGACTGCAGGACAGAAACCCTGCTACTCTGAAGAGCAGAAATGAAAGTATGGTTAGCATAACCACAGTGTCCCAACCCAAGCGACACGCACACGTACTTTCCGATCACAATTTCACAGTTCTAATTTAGCATCATGTATTGCTCACGGGTTTATTACACAGTAAAAATTTACAATGTCTTTAATTTTCTAGTGTCTTTCTAAGAAAAGTCTGTCTATATATAATGCTCTATTTTGAGAGAGTAATGCTCTAGAAAATAAGAAATCCAGAAACACTTTAACAAGGTTTAGCAGTGTATTCCCAAAAGCAAGTGTTGCTGTTCTTTTATTTTATCTTTAGACATGTTTGTGTTTTTATTTCAAAGAATTACTATTATTATTATTTAAACTGGTCAGATAAAGACAAAAATCCCAAATGAAAACAATATTCTCGCTCTCAGGTTTTAAGCATTTTGGGTCATTGCAACCAGATGCTAAATTTAACTGTGGCTAGCAGGATCCAATTTATTACAACCAAGAGAGTATTTATTTAACAAAATGCAAGCAAAAGAAAGAATTAAAAGTTTTTAAAAAACTTCTTTAATGATAGGGACTTGACATCACAACTCTAATATTCTATTCCATGGTACCAGATAAGGAAAATTATAAAAAAAACAGAATTGTACATTTGTTCTCAATAGCAATGGGCATTATTACATGCTTCATATATTCAAGTGAAATAAAATGTAAGACAAAACTCAAATTTCTAAATTTTTAGTATTTTTTACAGTAGCTTTTTTCTAGGGATTAAATATTATATAATACTAACTCCAACAAGTTAGAAACAATGTTAACATTTCAGCGAGTAACTTTATTTCTGATGCTACGCTCTATTACTACTATTCAATCAAATCATACACCTGTAAATTTAAGTATTTTCAGTCAGACAATACTATATTAGATAATGGCTGACCCTTGTTTAAACAGAAGACTTCCACACCTCTCAATGAAAACAATAGCAAATCTTGAGGCTAACAGCTAGAAGCCTAGAAACAATAAGAGAAAACAAAAAACCTCAGCACAGAATTTATCTAAAGCAAATTATGCCTTCTCATTTTTCTACTATAGACACATTCTAATCTAACTCAATACTGTAACTGTGCTCTACATCAATCCAGCATTATGTGGCTGGGACCCAGCTGGGCTAGTTATGTCTGGTGTTTTTATTAAAGGGGAAAACTTATTACCTACTTCATGATACAATTAAGTGCAACAGCTATTCAATCGAGGTTAGTAGCTGTTTTTAAACAGCTTAATTCTATCCCATGACCAGAGATATGGGTCCCTAACTCCATCTATTTACTAACTAGTCATCTTTATGTAAAAGAGATAAAACTAAAGGGCCTAAAAAGAACAGCACACTTTCATCTTTTCTCTCGAATTCAGATACTTAAGTTTCAGGAGCCATGTCTATATCATACCTTCGTTAGACAAGAACATTAAGATCCTTAAGATCAAAACGTAGTTTTGTTTGGCATTCAAGGCATTAAACTCATGATGCCTACGGTAGAATGGATCTTTCAGAGAAAGCTTGAGTGCAGGGTTCCTGGCTTGAGCATGGGATCACAGACATGACCCCATGGTTGCTGCTTGAGTCCAAGATCACTGTCTTGAGCAAGAGGTTACTCGCTCTGCTGGAGACTCCGGGTCAAGGCACATATGAGAAAGCAACCAATGAACTAAGATGCTGCAACAAAGAACTGATGTTTCTCATCTCTCTCCCTTCCTGTCTGCCTGTCCCTGTCTGGCACTGTCTGCCCCTATCTGTCTCTTTCCCTCTCTCACTAAAAAATAAAAAAAAAAGAGAATGTCTAGCCAAAATCCCTCATTTTATAAATGAGGAAATATAAGGCCTGTGCCTAGTTAGCTTAATTGATTTGCCGAATCAGAATAGGTGAAATTAGAGAAACAGGGCTATAAGGAAGACCTCCTATGTTCTTTCTGTATCATCATGTATCTTCACCGAAAATAAAAACAATTTTAGATAAAAGATCAGTTCAACACATCATTCTTAGAACTCACAAGGATTTGGCACTGAAGAGGTTTCCATCACAACTAAAAACTGAAAGATCAGTTGATTTCCTGACTTGAGATGTTGGAAGTTAGACCATACAATAAGGCTGACTTCAAAAAGTTTCTCTCAAAACAGTAAGTGAAATTCTACTGTCAATGAATGAGTGGTACTTTTAATGAGAATTAAAGGTGAAACTTAATAAATTCTTTGCCTTTTATTAAACTACAAAATAAAAAGTAAAAAAACACCACAAAATAAGTCCAGTGCAACCACAACTATTCATAAAACTGAAGTCTAAAAGGACTTTTAGACAAGTATTCATTTCTCTAAGAATGACAAAATAACTACCTAAAGCAAAAAGAACTCTTTTATTATATAGATTTGATGAGCAAGTAAAATGACTGCTTAAAACATAATTCTACATTAAAAGTTCAATAAAACTTAACAAGCCTATAAAACAGCCATTCGTTTCGGCCTTAAGCAGATTCAACATTACTTGGTTGATAGAAAAAGTGAAAGGATGGGGAAAAAAATTTCATGTTTAAATATACAGAAATATAATATTTAACCTACGGAAATACTGTGAGAAAACTTAATATCCAAGCAGTAAACCAAAGTTTCCAAATGAAAAGCCATAAAATTCGTGTTTGATTAGACAAAGGCAAGACAAGGACTATAGAGTCCACTGCTTCGCTCAATGTAACACAAACACGAGTGAAGGATAAGTGACCAAGTGACCATAGGAATCTTTACTGAGCTCTCTCCCACCTTCACTTCTAAATAAAGAGGAACTACTGAGAAATATGAGAAGTGGCAAATCAAGAGGGAAGTTACATCTTCTAGTCTATGGGAAGTAGAAATCCCTATACAACTGCGAATACAGTTAACAGAATCTACTTTTTCTTTTGATTTTATTTTTATTTTATTCATTTTAGAGAGGAGACACAGAGTGAGAGAGAGAGAGAGAGAGAGAGAGAGAGAGAAAGAGAGAAAGGGGGGAGGAGCTGGAAGCTCAACTCCCATATGTGCCTTGACCAGACCAGTGCAGGGTTTTGAACTGGCGACCTCAGTGTTCCCAGGTCGACGCTATATCCACTGCGCCACCACAGGTTAGGCATACTTTTTCTTAAATCTAAATTAAAGTTAAAAAGTTTTTCTTACACAGCTAAAAGCCACCCAGTTTAACATAATTGTAAAATGTAACAGTTTCAGAGTATCTTCAACACTCACCTCTTCTGGGGTGATAACACCTGTTTCCTTAAACTTTGATTCCTAGACAGCAAAAAGAATAACAGCATTATACTACTTTTACTTTCAATCTAAAAATGTTTGTTGACAACTATTTTCCTGGCACGCTTCTAGGCAATAGAGCACACACAAAAATACAAATATTTCATTGGTATCTGACCTCAAGAAATATACATGTCTAATGGAGAAAACTGACATGAAAATAATTACAGTATAATGACTGGGGGAAATGACAAATGTCTTTATTTTACAGATCATTAAAAATGTCCTAAAGTTGTTTAGACATATCACAATTCAGCTAACGTCTCACTTAAATGGAATAGTATCAGAAACCAAAACTAGAAGTCACAGTCATTTAATACTTTCCCATTATTCTCATTTCCACCAAGATACTAATGCAATATTCTCTTTGCTAAAGCAAAGATTTTATTTACTAAAATTTTCAGTTATATGTAAGATTTTGTGATAGAGTCTGAAGAAATGCAAAGATTCATTTATGAACATTACTCATTCAACCAATACTGACTGAATAACTATGTGCCAAGCAGTATTTGAGTTAATGGGGATAAAAAAATAAATAAAATAGAGCAAACTCATCTTTTTCCTCTTGAGAATTTAAAACTAGTGGAGGGAGAAAAGTCAAATGGTAATGAAGACCATGAAGAAAAATAGGTCTGGTCGGGGTTGGGGGAGTGAGATGGTTATATAAAATAGGGTGGTCAGCCCCCGCTGGATAGGTTGGTTAGTCAGAGCATCGTCTCAAAGCACAGAGGTTGCCGGTTTGATCCCTGGTCAGGGCACATACAGGAACAGACTGATGTTCCTGTCTTTCTCTCTCTCCCTTCCCTCCTCTCTTAAAATCGGTAAAAATAAACATTTCAAAAAATAAATAAGATGGTCAGAGAACCACTGATAAGATGACTACTGACCTTAGGAAAGGAACCAGCCACAGTGCTGTATGGGTGAAGAGCAGTACAGGCAGAGTAAAGGGCAAATGCAAAAACCAAACAGGAGGCAAGAGAGTGCCTGATGGAGCAACAAACAGGTCAGACTGACTCACACAAAAGTGAGCAAAGGATAAAGTAGATGACAGTAGATAGGGGCCTATTGATATAATAGATGCTTAAAGAGCATTGTAAAGTCTTCGGCTTTTACTGTACCTATGTCTTCTAAACCATCATTTTTCTTAATTTTCACTTGCTGGGTGAAGTCATTTCTTTCCCAGGGATTTAGTTTTCTTCTCCCTGCCTTCCTATGTCTGGTAGGAAACTATAAGTGTTCTCTCTGTAAACCAGCAGTCCGCTCAGGGAAGGAAGGGCAAGGAGAGGGCCATTAACTCTGCTTTCCTTCATTCTAAAAATATATAGTGACTAGTACATAGACAAGCTAACTCTTTCTTATCATTTGGTGAACAAGTGAAATGGTTTACCAAAACACAATCCTATGTTATAAGTCACTAAAATACAACTAGTCAACAAAGTAGCAGTTTTGTATTTAATATGGAAGGTCTTTTTTTCTCTTGCTCCTCTCTACCTGAAACTAAAAAGTTGTAACAATCATGTATTATTTAAATGCTGTATACCTAGTTTCTGAAAATAACAACATGATATGCAAAAGATTCATTTGATTCAACTGTCAAAATGATTTCCTATTTCAAGTTGATTGAATCATCTCAATTAAAATGGGTTTCACATTAAACAAAGATAAGCATAGCCAAGAGCTGAAATTCTCATTTATAAAATTTTCTGACATTTTTTATACTTGGCCTAACACGATATCATTTTTAAATCAGTCTCGGAAAAAAAAGAAAAAAAAGTACAGAACTAACATTTCCCTTTGTCACGAAAAAGAAGCTCAGTAAAACAGTCCAGTATTCTTCTTAGTATACCAGAATAACTTCTTGAACGCAGAGAACCATCCATTTCCAATGATATTTCATATCCCCACACTAAGATTTGTAAAATTTTAGTTGAAAGCTTAAAAAAACAAAAACCCCACTAAACAAGAACTCGCTATTCATCTATCATTGCATACTTTTTAGAAAGAAAGAAAAATAAAGTTGCAATAAAGACAAAACTCTAAAGGAATTACATAAAAACTTGAATACACTTGTAGAAATTTATCTTTGAAATAAAAGAAAAACATTAGCCAGTCCTGTAACAGCTAACGTGTCACAATATTTACTTCAAAACTGCTGCATTGCCAATGTAAAAACAATTTCATATCTGGGTGGGTCATGCTGTTCCTTATGATCACTAAAGTCCAAAATTGACTAGTTCCAGCTATTTCAAAAACTTGGGGAAGAGAGGTTTTGCCTATTGCCTGGGTTCAAAGGTACCAAATGATGTGGCAAATTTCACCTTGTCCCTCTGAAATCAAACAAGTTGGGATCTCAATCACCACTTATTCCGAATTCCTAATTATAAAAGACTTAAGAAATTTTAAAGAAAAAGTGACATGTCATTTTAGTACCACACACCTGATTTTTTTAAAAAAGAAAGATAAACAAAATCTTTGTATAAAAGTTCAAAAGACTACGAATGTTGGATATAACGTTCTCAAATTCACGCAGCGGCCGACCTCCTTCCAACCCGACGGACCCAGACGCGCGGAGTTCTGCCGGGTGCAGGGCGACACGAGCGCGCACCCAGGGTCGCTCCAAGTCTACCCAAAGAGCCAGAACGCCCACGAAAGCAGCTGGGTGAGACCACGAGTGGGGGCCACCCCTTTAACTATGTCCCAGCCCTCTATACCCTTCCCGGCCGAGACCACGGCGACTCCCCCGAAGCCCGGTCCTCGGTCCCCGCACAGTGGAGCGTGTGCCTGGCAGCCTCCGGCAAGCACCGCCCCGCTTACCTTGAGGACCGGGGTCAGGTACTCAGCCACTTCCAGTGCCTTTCCCTTTACCGTGTTAATCACATTCTGCATCCTGGGGCCGGAGTAGCGGCCGGCCCCGCGACGGGCTGGGAGGAGCAGGAGTCAGAAAATGTCCCAGCAGCCGCCGCCGGCGCCGAAGGGATGGGACACGACGGGACAGGACGGCACGGACGGGACGAGGGGGAGGTGCGGCTGGCGCCGCGCGCAAGGGCAGGGCGCGCGCTTCTCGCGCCCCGGAGGAGAGAGACGGACCGGGCCCAGCTGTCGCTTCGCCGCGAGGGCGGCCGGCCCACGGGTGTGTTTGCGGGGCTCGGGGGGAGGGCGGCCGCAAGCGCACCCCTCGCCCTCGGGAACTGTCTTCTCCCTTAGCTCAACTCGCGCCCCTTCCCATTTCCCCTCCTCCTCTCACACTCTCGCCGTAGTTCGGCCTCCACCTGAGCCTCACGTGACAAGGACTCTCCCGCCACGTGACGCGAAAAAGGCCGCGATGGGGAGGGATCGGGCCGCTTCTCCCCGCCCCCCGGAAACAGGGCACTGAGCGCGCCTGCGCAATGAGCGCCAGTTCCGCTCTTCCCATCCCGTCTTCGTTGTACTTTTTATTTCGCAATAAGAGGCTCGGGTCAGAGGGTTTTTCGCTTCTGTTGCCCTCCCATAGGTTCTCCGCGTATGGACCCTAAGAGCTGCCGCCACTGCTGAGCTAGTCAGTTACCGATTCATCGCTAGGATGTGAGCCCTTCCATTCAGAAGTGCTTTGGCGAACTGATAACCGCGCCCCGCGGGCCAAGAAGTGCGCGTGCGTATGAGGGGTGGGCGCGCCAGACGAGGTCCCTACTGCGCAGGTGTGACAAGACGGCTTTTCCTGGAAGTGGCCTTAAATCTGCTCTTCTTTTGTGGGAGGGGTGTCACTTAATAGCCTCTGTACCTGAAGCTCAGTAAGCTGTCGCTGTTGCCTTTTCAAACCAATGTCTCACCATTCCCCCAGGCTCTGAGCGCTATCCCACGACTGGGACGCTTTGTTGTAATTACCCTCGCCCGGCCTAGACTTTCGTGTCCTCACCATATCAAAAGAGGGCCTGGGAATCATTGATTTCTCATTCTTCCCTGCTTCCAACACTGTTCAGTTAACAGCAGTATAACGAAATGTTTCCAAACAAGCTCTTTTTCCTCTTAGGGAAGAGCTGCAACGGAGGAGAGAAATGCAAGTCTGAAATTCTTGTCTTCAAGAGCAAAGTTGCTAATAAAAATGAAAGTTAACGAATTGCTTTTCTGCAGAATTTTTCAGCCCCAAAGTGCCAGTTACTCAATTGCTGCCTTTGGCGGCACTCCTAATCTGGTCCTTGCCTTTTCTGTCTCTAGAATTCCACCTCCTATCAAATTTTGACTCCTTCATTTCCTTTCTCCGTAGTTTCTTTAGTACTCCTCAACTTTCTTGATTTTGATAATAACCATAGCCAGACATCGAAAGCATTTCTTTTGTATTCTTCACAAATCAATGGTATTTGCATTATCTTTAATTTGCCAGCAGAGTTGCTCATGAACTTTTTCTTCTCTAAGGCAATTAGCGGTGAAATGGAAAGCAGGTGCTGTGGTCATCCCATGTTATGTTCCTTGTCAACAATGTATACTTTCTTGCTGGGAGCCATATTCATTGCTTTAAGCTCAAGTCGCATCCTTTTGGTAAAATATTCAGCCAATGAAGGTAAGTTAAGACTTGGAATATGTATGAAGCACTTTCATCTAATCACACATTCTCTCTCCTGTCTTTGTTTTTCTTGTGTATAAAATGGGGATAATGATACTATCCTTTCAAGTACACTGCTTCATGTGAATGATGAAGAATGTTTCAATTTGATTATTTAACCTTTCATTCCTTAGCAATAAAATTTTTGATGATTGGTGAAATTTGGGTCGGTACATGATCCAACCCTTTACAGAACAGATTATAACATCTGACTATTGCTTTAATCAACTTGTGTTCTGGGCCTATAACAATATGTATAACTGTAACTTATTTTGAAATAGGAGAATATATTTGTTTGGTCACTTGGCATTTCTGATGTGTGATCATATTGTATCAATGGGACAATACAGATTATTAGCTTTGACAAATACATGCTCAAGAAATCTTCTATTTTTTTAATGTAAAAATTTGTATATTTTAATTTTACAAAACCGTATTGAGAACCTTTCATGAGTGACTGAGGACACATTAAATTATGATACCATTACCTTTAATATACATACATATATATATATAATATATATATAAATCTGTACTTCAGTTAGCATTTATCTGCCAGACCCTAAGCTAATTATAAACATTTTCAAAGTGAGTAAAATATAAACATCAAGAACACAGTTTATTAGTAAAGATGTACATGTAACTACATCATGAAAATACAATATAATAAAAATAGTTCTATACTAAAGATGAAGTAATTTAGAATAGAAAGTGGTATATTTTCTCTGGGCAAGATGATGTAGATGGAGTACAAAAGGGTAAAGCAACACTTTTCTGATGAGGTGGGGGTTGATCCCCAGGAATACAGGGTGGTCAGGGATATGCAAAACAGGCAACAGCCTGTAAAAATGAACAGCTGCATTAAAACTCAGGATGTAATGTGAGAACGTGTAGTTCAGAATTACTGAGCAGAAAGTTTAAGGACTCAGAGGATAGAGCAAAAGAATGCTTGGCTAGAGAGAGAAATGATGATCAGATCATTAAGGACCTCATATGCCATGCTAAGGATTTGCGACTTCATTCTCTAGGACTTAAAGTACCTGAATGATTATAAACAGAAGGAGAAAACGAAAAATAAAAACAGCTGTTGTAGTACCTGAATTGAGGATGGGTGAAAGAGGGAGAGACTGGATAGAAGTGGGTAGCCAGTTAGGGGGTTATTGTAAATTCAAGCCCCAGATGATGAAGACTAACCAAGGCTTTGAAAGTAGGAACAGAAAAGAAAAGATGGATTCACAAAATATTCTAAACACAGAAAAGACAGGACTTAGAGAATATATTGAACGTGGAAATTCCAGGAAATGAAATACTCTGTATAGCTCAAAGTTAATAAAATACCAATTAATGAATAAGTGTGAGGTATTCATATGCACTTTTAGTGAGCATTACATGTTCCAGAGTACAGATTTGGAAACATTAATATTAAATTGGCATTTAAAACCCTAGAAGCAGAGGGCTTGTTCATGGTAAGCTTGCAAAACAAGAAAAGAGATCCAAGGACAGAACTCCAAAGAATGCCAAGATTCAATAGGTGTGCTGACACACAGAAGGATGTTAAGAAGGAATTGTTAGCGAGAACTAAATGTACGTGGCTCAGAAGGAAAGGAACAAGTTTGAAGACAGAGGCAGTTGCAACATCATAATAAGGATTAAAACATGCCCTTTGGAATTAGTAATTTGATGGTATTTAGTAATCTCAAGAATAGGTAGGTTGAGTACAGTGGGGGGGTCAGAAACAAGATTGCTTGGGGACAAAACCTGAGTGGAATGTGGGCAAAATGGAGATAATGAATGTTGGCACTGTTATAGGTAGAGAAGGAGAAAGCATGGTAGTTGGAGGGGTTATAGTTTATACAGTGTTTTGTTTTTCTGATGACAAACTTGAGCATATTCATAGGCCAAGGGGAGGAAACCAGTTAATAGATGAAGGAGATAGTGAAGCCAGAGGAATTACTTATTGGAGCAAAGTCCCTGATGATAAGGGAGCATTTTAAAGGGGAGAATGGGTAAATAGGTGGGCCATGCCCCCTTTGGGGGGACTACAGGAGAATCAGTAAGGAAAGGTGTAATGTTGATAAGGTATGCAATTGTGGGCAGAAGGTGTGTGGAGGCAGGTCCCACATGATACAGAGACAGAGTCTGGAATCAGCCAGGAGAGGAACACAAGAAAATAAAAACAAGAATGACTTAAAGAGCAGTGACAGCAGTTTAAGAATTGCATTCTGAAGCCTCCACCCCCACCCCATTCTTGTGTATGCATGTTTGTTCCTGTGTATCATGATAGAGATCAATCTAAAGTATTACTGGAGGAAAATAGGGTGCGATTTCAGTCTACCTTTGAGCTGAGAAAAGGGAGGAGGATATATTTTAACTAGGCTTTGAATAATGGGAAAAGTTTAACAGGCAAATAACTAAAGGCAGGTTAACATTTATTAAGTGCCTACTGAGTGCAGAACACTGTTAATTGCCAGGTGTATGAAGGTGACTAATATGGTCTTTCTCGTGAAAAGCTTACATTCTAAAGATAAGACACACACTTAAAAATAACTACAATACAATGTGCTAAGTTCTCTTATAGAGGTTTATAAATGCTGTTACAGGATCAGAGATGAATAAAGAATTAACTATGCTTAGGTTGGGAAGTCGGAGAAAACCACAGAAAAGAGGAAGAAAGGGTGTTCTGGGGAGAATGTTGAGTTGGCGTTTTTCCTCTGTACTTGCCAGTTTGGAATTTTAATATGGCGACCAAAGGGGGAAAATGCATTCCTCAGAATAGAACCTAATAAAGTTTATGTTTGTCCTTGGCAAAATTATAGAGAAAGTTGTTTGTATGCATTTGGAGAAGACAGAGGTATAACAGCTAAGACCAAGGCAGGCTAACCAAACCTCATTTCCTAATTAGATTGACTTATAAGTGGGGACATAGCTTCCCAACTCATCAGTGGATTTTTGGATATGCCAGTGTATTTTATCTCAGTCCCAGAGTAGCCAGAGCCCTAGACAAGTCACCTCTTACCTCAAATAGCTTCCTTGTTTTACCCTAATGTACCATTTGTACCAGAGTGCCAAATAAGATTTTTTATGTGTGCCATGATAAGAAACAGAGAAGAAAACTCTTAAGGTAAGGAAATACCACAGAGTGTACCTTAAGCTGGGTACAAGGTTAACAACTCACAGAGGCACCATGAGCCGGGTAATAATTCAGCCAGATAAATGTATAGCTATTTGAGGAGTCAGGCCCTGAGTATTAACTAATGGTCAATTTAGAAGGCAGTCTCCAATGCCATGCCACAGACCTTTATTGCCCAGAGCCCTAGCCTCCTCGACATATTTACCAGCAACTTGGATGAAAACGAGAGGTGTATTTATCAGAGTCAAGGATAATTAAATGCTGAATGGAGTAGGGTTAGATAAAACATTAGTTGAATTGAAAAAATCCAAAAAAGCAAAGCCAACTGGATGAAGTTTAATACAGCCAGTATTGAAATCCAGCTTTTAGGTTTAAAAACAACTCTAAATTATTAACTATATATAAGCATTTTATAGAACAAAATTAATAGTTCAAAAACATTTCTGTTACATTTCAGAGAACAAATATGATTATCTTCCAACTACTGTGAATGTGTGCTCAGAACTAGTGAAGCTGCTTTTCTGTGTGCTTGTGTCATTCTGGGTTATAAAGAAAGGTGAGTCTTGAGACAACACTATATATGTGTTAAAAATCACAAAATCAAAAAGTATTGGAAGTGGCAAGAACACTTTCTATCATTTAGCCCATTAATTTTATATGCGAGGATGCTAAAATACAAACATGAATATGTTCATTCACGTTTTGCATTTGGAGAAATGGACTCAAAGAGAATCTTATGTAGTTCTGGGTAGGAGGGGGCAGGTCAGGACTGCACCCGAAGTTTTCTAGTGTCTTGGCCATTGCTCTGCCTAGTAGCTTGGTCCTGTAATGTGTCACACAGTGAGTTAACTTTTATTCAGATTCAGGATTTTTTTAATTACTGCTGTGTGACTTAGTATGTAGCATATTGCGAAGCAGTTCCTGTTTTCTTCATGGGAGCCAGTATAGTGCGTTGGAGGCAGGAAGACAGTATTTTGGGGCAGATTATTTTAACTCTTCTGAGCTCCAGGTTCATCAGCTGTCAAATAAGGATATTAATCCTTCCTCAAATCTAAAGTATGCAGCCTTTTGTAGTTCCTAATATGTATTCTTCACATGTGTTTCCCAATATCGAGTTTCTTCTTTACTACTCTGATCTGCTTCCCTATGAAGTAAATAGATTTCATTAAAGGGTTTCAATCTGTGTGTTTCTAGTTAGTGGAATGCATTTCTTTCTTTTATGTATAATTTTTAAAAAATATTTATTTTATTGATTTTAGAGAGAAAAGGAGAGAGACAGGAATGTTCCTATATGTGCCCTGACTGGGGATCAAACCAGCACCTTTTGTGCTTTGGGGTGATGCTCAAACCAACTGAGCTATCCGGCAGTGGAATATAATACATTTCTTAATCTCATGAGATTCATGCATTATTCACAGGGCTTAAACTTATATATTTTTTATGACAGAGAGAGGGACAGGTAGGGACAGACAGACAGAAAGAGAGATGAGAAGCATCAATTCTTTGTTGTGGCACCTTAGTTGTTCATTGATTGTTTTCTCATATGTGCCTTGACCAGGGAGCTATAGCAGATTGAGTGGCCCCTTGTTCAAACCGGCGACCTTGGGCTCAAGCTGGTGAGCCTTGCTCAAACCAGATGAGCCCGCGCTCAAGCCAGCGACCTTGGGGTTTTGAACCTGGGTCCTCTGTGTCCCAGTCCGACGCTCTGTCCACCGCGCCACCACCTGGTCACGCTTAAACTTAAATTTTCTATTATTTTATTTTACATTCTGTTACAGTACCTTCCTATATTTTTTAATATATGGAAATGGGACAATAACTCACATTAGGATTAGTAAAAGTTAATTTTCTCCACTCCCCTAGATATAAATCTCACCTAGATTATCCATTTCTTTATAACCTAAATCTCCTCTCCCTCCACTTTTTCCCCCTCTCCCAACCAGGGGAGATGGGGAATACCAGTATTTACACTTGATATATATTTTTTTCTACTTAAAGTTGTTGATCTTTCTCTTGGTTTTATACCTTAGAGTACTGAGAGAAACCATAAGTGTATCCTGAGTTGCCTAAGTGGTACTTCTATCTCAAGTTAACAGGAATTAGGAGAATCAGTAAACCTCAAGTGTTGCTCATTGTCAGTAATGAGGCACAGTGGTGGGGGTGCAGAAGGACAGTATGAAATTCTCTATTGTCTGTGATTTTGTAAGTCTAACAGTCACTTATGAAAGCAAGTTCATAAAGCCTCTTTTAAAAAAATGTCAGAAATCAAATATAATTTCTGTCTATAAAAAATATTAGCATTCTCATCAAAATCATTTATTTACTACTGTATTTCTTTAGATCATCAAAGTAGAAACTTGAGATGTGCCTCCTGGAGAGAATTCACAAATTTCATGAAGTGGTCCATTCCAGCCTTTCTTTATTTCCTGGATAATTTGATTGTTTTTTATGTCCTTTCCTATCTTCAACCTGTAAGTAAATATAACAAAGAAATTAGCACTGGGGGAAAAAAGGGAAATTAATTTTAGTACTAATCTTTTATTTTTAATTATTTTCCTTGGCATTGTTAGTTTCTCATTGCCCTCCTTGGGCTTCCTGAGATTTGACTGGAATCATCTGAGTATTGACTTGCCAACCCACACTGTTAAAGTTCGCTATCTTAAATTGCCGACTATTCTGTGGGAATTGCTCTCTGGCCAGTGAATCTGATAAATGTCCCTTTGTACAGCTTGAGTCAATCTGCCTATTTTCTGAGCCATCCTATGATCACCAGCCTCTAATATTAATCTCACCACCCAAGTCCTCCAAGGAGACTTAACTCAGAAAATTATACACTCAGTTCACCACTCTTTCTTACTATGTTGGTACATATGCTTTTTGTATATGTTTTATGTTGTACTTGCTTTTAATCCTATGATTTAACTCAGTGTTTTTTATCCACCAGTCTGCAGACCAGTTGGCCAGAAATTTTGTGCTGATCTGCAAGAGTTAACTACACTGATGTTGTGTGAAGATGATAGACCCAGTGGTCTTAGTCAAATCACTTACACTCAGGGGGATTTCTGTTTTAGTGGTTCCCAAAATAATTCTACTTTTACCAGTCCCCAAGTGTAGAAAGGTTGAAAACCACAGTTTTAACTAATAAATACTTTAAGGGTAAAGATTTTATCCTCCCAACTCTAAGTGCCACCTATAACTGATGGTACTAGGAATATTTCTTATCTCAATTGGCATCCATGCTAATTTAGAGAACCATTATTAATCAGAATTAAAATGTGATCTTCTCTTCCCTATTACTCAGTTTGCGTCACCTGTGCTTTTTCCCTAATGTTTTATAAAATGAAGATTTCTGTTGCCATTGTGGCCAAAATGTATTACAAGTTGATTTAAAGAATAAATTCAGGCATTTTTATCATAAATAGGATTTTTATTGGTTCTAGTCCTCTATGTGAAATATAACCAAATTAGTTCCAAGTGGGATGAAAAGGAGGAATCAATAGAGCATTGTGGTAGAAATTGGGAGTTTGATGTTTGGGCACAATTTTGAAGCTGCCTAGCTAGGTAAGCTCCGACTACTCTGAGAGTCAGTTGACCATCTGTAAAGGAAAATAACGTTAGCATACCAGCTCAGAGGCAGGGACCTGGGCCAGGTGATGCCTGACAGTTCTTTCAGCTCTGTGATCCATGTTATTGGTGTCATTTCATCAAAATGTATCCTAAATTCTTGATTCTTTATTTTTCAGATCTGAGAATTCCTGTACCCAATGACATAATGATTCACATTTAATACGTATATATTTGTTGTATCTTATTTTCATCCCACAGATTAGCTCTAAATTTATATCCCTTTCTTACATCCCCAATACCAAATCAAGATTACAGCTCCCTCATTTTCTTTCAGCTTACTGCTTTGCTCTTCCTTCCTGACTGTTCAACCACAAATATTACAAAATAAATCACATGACATATTCTGTATTTTGCTGTGCTCAAGTCTAATTGGAAAGAATTCAGTAGAGGTGCATGGAAGTTTGGGGGCAGAGAGCTCTGATGTTTTGTTTATTCTATACTGTTGCATAGAAAGAGCTTTCAGAATTTATCAGGCCATCTGAGATGCTGGGTTAATGCATTTGTACTGCCATTATTGTGACTAGTCAGAACCACCACCTCTCCACACTTACAGCTACTTTCCTCATCTCCGCTTCTCTTAACTGGGGGCTCACAAGCATTGGTCTACAGAGAAGGACATCGGGAAAAACTTAAGATAGTACCCATAAAAATTCAATAGAAAAACAATACTGTAGTATCCTTACATAAATGTGGAATTTTTTCAAATTATTAGATTTACTCTTATTTCTCTAATGCAGCTACGTATTAACCATATGTGTTGGTTATATAAGATTGTTCATACCCTGGCTTTTACTTTATTTTGTTTTGTTTTTTTGACACTCTGGAGTTTAATCATCTTAAAGTGACAGCAAGGAGGAATGCAGGATGAACTAAGTCAGTAGGATTTGTTTTTAAAAATTATTAGTATTGTCAGATCCAATTAGGAGGAGTAATGATGAAATTTTATACTTTCTAGGACAAAATGTGTACATGTTCATATTAATAGCCTCATATGTGGAATCTCACTGAATTTACAAAAACAGACCTTTATGAAATTTGGCTAACACATTTCTAAGGTTTTAGAACAGTGTGAATATATCTAAAGGACTATCAAATATGAGTTTGGTAGTGAATTACTGGTATTAAGTCACTACAGTTCAACCAGGAAAATTAATTTAATTCCTAAATAGTAAAAAGGCTTAAAAACCTATATCTCAATTATTTTAATGTATCAGTGGGCCTAATAGAACCTGCCTTCTCTCTACCCACCGAAACGGTATTATAAGCCCACAAAGCACTGAGAACTTAAAAAAGTAAGCTTTAGAAGCATGGTAACTTGTTTCAGACCGAAATCATTTATAAGTATTTCCAGATCTGCACAGACAGATAATTTACACAGTCATTTGCTGAATTTTAACACATTCTGAAAGCCTGTACAATAATTTGATCATATCTGCATAAATTTAATAAGCAACAAAAATGGAATTTAATCCTCTAGTGAAATAGCCGCCCTAATAACCTCTCTGGTTGTTGACCAAAAAGCTTTTCTTGTCAGGTGAACCACCAAGATGGGAGATTTCTGAGGTCAGAACTTTATTTGGATTGTAACTCTATCTCCCCTTTCTTTCTAGGCCATGGCTGTTATCTTCTCAAATTTTAGCATTATAACAACAGCTCTTCTATTCAGGATAGTGCTGAAGTAAGTAACTTGTTGTGAGAGCATATGTGGTGCTTTAAAACGACACAGCCGTGTTTCAGGTGATACACCCAGAACATGAGCCCTCTGAATCGTAAGGCCAGTATTTTATTCCAGTTAGCTTTGTGTATTCGTGAGTTGTTTAATCCATCTGGAAAGCAGCTCAACTGCTAGCCTGTCTAAATCCTCTGTGATTCTGTTTAACATGTTTTTTTCTTAGCAGACTCTTTATTACATTAATAAGGAACAAAGAAGCTCCTAAGATTAATACATATTTTTTATTTGGAGTTGAGTTTGGAGATGATAAAGAGTGGCAAATTCTTTGTCAAGCTACTTGAGATGAGTACATAATTTAAGTTCTAATTGGCAGAGTATCTGCATGAGGGATAGAATCCCATTACAATTAATAAAAATGGTAGATTTTTAAACCTCAAAATTCTATTACCAGTCTTTCCTATCTCCAGGAAGACCTTTGAATAAAATAAATATTTTTAATTAAATGGGCTCTGCTGCAAAGCAAAGACCAGTGTTCAAAGATGGAACGGGATCTGGGCTCCTAACTTCAGTTTGATTTGTTATTTAATGATGATGATAAAAATAAAATTAACTTCTTGTTAGATTTGTTGTGATTTTTTAAAATTTTTTCATTCACTGTCCCATTTTAATTTTCTGTTTCTCAATGTACTGTGTCATATGTAGCGTGTTTTTTCGTAGTTTATGCGTACAGAATGATGGATGAATGTCTTGGTATATAGGCACTCAGTAAATACTTGTTCAATCCAACATGCCTTCAGTAGATAAATTACATAAAATTCTTAAAAGATTTTCTTTTATCCTGAGGAAACATTTCATTTAATGGTTTATGTAAGAGATATTAAAAAATGAACGTTTTGTGTCATCCAGTTTAAATGTTATAGTACACTGACGTTTGCTTTTGCGTATTATTTTATGAATTGTGAAAATAATTCAGCTAGCATAATAAAGAATGCTGTTCCAAAAACATTTTGAAGTCTTTAAAATCAACATGAAAGCCACTTTGGCCTGCCCTGTGGTGGCGTAGTGGATAGAGCTTTGACCTGGAATGGTGAGGTCACCAGTTCGAAACCCTGGGCTTGCCTGGTCAAGGCACATACGGGAGTTGATGCTTCCTGCTCCTCCCCCTTTCTCTCTCTCTCTCTCTCTCTCTCTCCCTCTCTCCCTCTCTCTAAAATGAATAAAGTCTTTAAAAGAAGTCACTTTGTAGTATAAAAAGTTGGCTTCTGAAAAAAATTTGTAACCAATAATATTTTTATATTGATTCATATGATAAGATGAATAGATAGAGATGCACTTTCTTAAAGGGAAAAAAAATTGCCTCTGACATAATAAAAGGTTCTTTGTTTCATAAGGGAACAAAGTTCTCAAAAACATGTTTATTTTTAAAGTGAAAATTTTTTTTCTAAAATGATAGTTTATGCCTGACCTGTGGTGGCACAGTGGATAAAAGCATCAACCTGCAATGCTGAGGTTGCTGATTCAAAACCCTTGATAAATTCACTTAATAAATCTTTTTATTTGGTGGGTCAAGGCACAACATACAGGAAGCAACCACTATGAGTAGATGCTTTCTGCTTCTCCCCTCGCTTCTCTCTCTCTCTCTCTCTCTCTCTCTCTCTCTCTCCCCCCCCCCGCTCTCTAAAAATAAATAAAATGATAGTTTATGAGTACACTATAATATATTAAATGTTATTGTTATTATATTATGTCAAAATTACATCAGTTTGAAACTAAATTTTCCAAAGAGAATTATAATTTATTGCCTGACTTGAAATTGGTCAGTAGTCTGACTCCAGGGCCTTAGCCATGGCTCTGAGGCCAAGGTGAGGGGCTGCTTAGAAAGACCCTGCCTACTCAGAGCTCGTTCAACCACTCTGTAGGCAATGTAGCCTGCAAGGTTCTCAGCCAGGAAGTGATGAGAAACATTAAGGACTTAGGGCCACACACTGCATGGAGGGCCCTTCCACCCTATTTTGACTGAATTCTACATTGACCCTGTAAGGCAGATACAGTTATTGTCCCCAGTCATCAATAAATTCATCCCAAACTGAGCCTGTGCTTGGACCCCAGAACCACTGAGCATTTTGCTGTGTTTGGTTGGCTCCCTTTGACTGTGGAAGGAAGAGTAGGGTAGACAAGACTGGGACAGAGGGGCCAACTTGAAATGAGCAACCCTTTCCAGCAGTGAGCAACACTACCATGGGCAAAGATGGGCCTGTTAAATTTTTAAGCATTTAACATTTTATATTAAGAAAGCTAATTCTTAGTTCAGCCAAATCCAAATATATTTAGACTGTAAACTTTAAATGTTTGCTTTTAATACTATTAATTATATTTTATCATTGCTAGTTTTAATAACGTCATGAACTAAAATTTAATATATTTTTCATATACTTCTTGATATTCAGAGCAGTAATACTGAATTTTAGATACATGTTTGCTTTCCAGTTAATGTCTCTGTATTGATTTCTTGGAAGTTATTTATATTAAAGAAACAAAAATTACTCCACTTTTATTATTTCCACAAATAGTGAGTTCCCAAAGTAAATCTTAGTTTGATTCACAAATCAGCACTGAAGCTACTCTGAATAGTACAGCTAAAATATAATAGTAAATCTAGCACTTTTTATAAGAAATGCCTTTTAAGTATTTTCTATTACTACATTTTAATATCAACATAATTTTGTTCTGTTCTGATTGTTCTGTTGAAGTTGGTGTGTGTTGTCTGTTTTCCCCTATTTAATCTACTCTGAATCATTCGATGGTCTTCTGCTCTCAGCAGTAAAATTTTGACCTAAAAGCAGCTTGAGTTCTATCACAAATTCTTAATTTATTTTCCATCAATAACTCATTTTTATA
Source organism: Rhynchonycteris naso (assembly GCA_037038555.1). Taxonomy (NCBI): domain Eukaryota; kingdom Metazoa; phylum Chordata; class Mammalia; order Chiroptera; family Emballonuridae; genus Rhynchonycteris; species Rhynchonycteris naso. The sequence goes on along the minus strand of CM073002.1, from coordinate 68,554,258 downwards.
TTTAGAACATTATATTATGGCTCTTTAACTTCACTCTGGCAGAGCCATCAGATAAAGACCAGACAGATAAAGACTGTAAGGCTACACAGGCAGGAAAATAAGTCCAGTTACTTGGAAGAATTCAGAAGTGGGAAAAGGAAAAATTTCACCATCCAAATGTCTTACTGTTTTTTCTAGAAAAACACCATGTAAATATATAGACTTTTTCTTTCAAGTGAGGGATTGGTTCAAAGTAGAAAGAGGTGGCAGGCCTCAAAGCTCTACTGGTTTGCTCTTAAAGCTTGGCAAAATTGTACAGTCTTCTTTGCTTAGGCTTTAGTAAATAATTTCAGCATGAACGTTGAGATTTGGTGGTAAAAGATAACTGAGACCAGCACTTATTTTCACCTAAACGTGTGTGTTTCTCTCATTTCATCAAAGAGAAACTGAAAAAAAATTAATATTTGAAACATGATGGATGTCTTAGAAGTTGTGGTAAAGTTTAGTTCTTCTCTGAGCCAGCAGAAAAAAGTGCAACTCGGATGTCAAGCATTTCCCCAAAATCATTCACTTGATAAATCCTTTTATAATTTATCATCATAAATTCACCCCTGATTGCTCTCTGTGTTACTATGAAATAGTGATGTACAGTTTCTTGTAAAAACAGTTACATAAATCTTTTCACTTAATTATTTTCATGTTTGGCCTTGGTTTACTCCCACCAAATATGGTAGCAATGCCCTATCTGACATAATTTGGACCTAATTGTTGAGTTTCCTCTCAATTAACTAAGGACAACTCAAAGTGAGGAATTAAAAATAGTACATAAACAATTTAACTTAAGATATGTAAATGTCCATTCTTTTGATGAAAAGCTAAGATCTTTAGGTACGTGTAGTGTTTGCTAATTGGAGTTCTTTGGCTTCTTTCTTGCATGGACCTGCATTCATTACTCATCATTCGTGAAGTGGAACAAGTTCTTAAAAGTGCTTTTATTTATTTATTTTTAATTATTTTTATTCATTTTAGAGAAGAAAGAGAGGGAGAGAGGAAGGGAGGGGGAGGAGCAGGAATCATCAACTCCTATATGTGCCTTGACTGGGCAAGCCAAGGGTTTTGAACTAGGGACCTCCGCATTCCAGGTCCATAGGTCCAGGCCTTAAAAGTACTTTTAAAATAGATTCTTTTAGATATTTATTATCCATTTCCTCAACTTAAAATAAGCTCATCTATACCTAAATCAAAGGCAGCTTTTTACCTTGTGGGTGATTTCTCTTTAACTAATTCTTCTAAAGCATTCAACTTAGTTTTTATAATGATTGCGACCCTTCTTTTTTTTTTTTTTTTTTTTTTTTTACAGGGACAGAGAGAGGGATAGATAGGGACAGACAGACAGGAATGGAGAGAGGTGAGAAGCATCAATCAGTTTTTCGTTGCCGTCGCAACACCTTAGTTGTTTATTAATTGCTTTCTCACATGTGCCTTGACCGTGGGCCTTCAGCAGACCAAGCAACCCCTTGCTGGAGCCAGTGACCTTGGGTCCAAGCTGACGAGCTTTTGCTCAAGCCAGATGGACCCGTGCTCAAGCTGGCGAGCTCAGGGTCTCGAACCTGGGTCTTCCGCATCCCAGTCCGACCCTCTATCCATTGCGCCACCACCTAGTCAGGCACGACCCTTTTCTTTCACTCATAATTTATCACTTATATAAACATTAAAATATATCATTACAATAATGATACATAAAACACATTTAGTAACAGCCTTTGCAAGCAAACAGTTTACTTGGGAGCGGACTCCCTTGAGTAGCCTGCTGGTTGCAAGTTGCTGGTTGCAACTCTGGGCATCAATCTGAATGTGTTACTGGGCAGTGGAGAGATCAACTGAGTCTCTACTGTTGCATCCACTAAACTAGAGGAGCAGATTGTTCCATGCACAGACATCACTTTTAAAAGTGCAGATTCTCAGCTGACTTGACAATAACTTATTAAGCTTTATTTTCTTTGCTGAAAGTCTATTTTCAACCTAATCCTTAATCACTTTTATCTTCTCAAGGACATTACCTTGACTGAGTATTTACAGTATGTACTGTTTAGTTTGTTTAAGGTTTTTGTTTCCTTAGATTCTTTTTCTTAATGTCAGTATTAGCGGGAAATCTATAGCTGTCAGAATTGAAAACAACTATCAGTTATTGAATCTATTGTCTTGATATACGGTAATTGGTTATAATGATTTTTATACATTGGGCAGCCATTTTTTACCCTGTCTGCTATTTCCATTCAGTTTGCTTCCTACTACTTGCATAACAACTGCACCTTCAGAAATGTATGTGGTTAGTTCGGTTTCTGGATTCATGTCATAGGGCTACCCTAGCCCCGTCACAAAGTGCTAGATCTGGTTATTTGAGAGTATATACACAAGAAGACATATGATCGTGTGCACAGGTTGCTGCTGTATAGGCTGGTCTGCACATTCAGCAGTTTTATAGCATGAAGCTCCATGGAAGCACTGGCGAAATCAGACACATCTTCCTTTATATATATGCATCTTGAGAGTTCCATATTACTATACGTACTTAAAAGGTGCTTTGGTCCAGAAGGGAGACACGAAACCATGGCTCAGATCTCTTCCTAGCCCTTTCAAGTCAGATAACAATAAAATCTCAGAATATATTTTCCTCTCGTAGAACAGGACTTGCTTGACCCATGGTTGGTGCTTAATAAATTCTCCAAATTCTTACAACTTCTAGTTCTTACCTGTTATGTTATACTTCTGCCTTTGCTGGTGTGATTCTTTTTCCCCACTCTGATTCCCCTCTATTTATCTGACTAATCCATCTTCAAACTTGGAGATGTTCTTCCCAGAGGCTTCCCTGTCTACCCCAACCTGAGTCAGCTAATCCCCTTTCCTTAGAGTCCACATTGTGCATTCCTCTTGGCTTTGCGTGGACTCATCCTTCTGCTTAGATATATCACCAACTCCCTTTTCACATGGCAAACTTCAGTTTATTTTTCATCTTCCCAGTCAAGTGTCATCTCTTCTTTGAAACAATACCTGACTTATAGACTCAAGTGTTCCTTTCTCAGTGTGCCCCAATTGTCCTGTGTATCACTTGTTATACATTATATTGTCATCATTTAGTTTCATGGTTCTCTTCTTATTCGAGTGTAAATTCCTCAAGGATGGGCATCAAGTCTTGATCTTCCCAAGGTGCCTCGCACATTGTAGCTGCCTATTAAATAAATGTCTGTTAAACTGAATCTACAAAATGGGACAATAATAATGCATGTCTTCTATATCTTACAAGTTTGTTGTTAGGCAAAATAAGCAAAGTATGGTTAAGACTTTGTCAAATTAAATACTAAAAATGTTTTTATTTGCCTTATTAAATAGTAGTTTTCTGTAAAATGCTTTATGATTAGGTCATGGGTCTGGCAACTTGCTTCCTTAAATATTTTTGAATTGTAAATACCCTTAAAATTTGACAGGACTTTGAGCAGTTTCCTGGGGCTAAAAGGAGGGCTGAGAATTCACCTACATAGAAGATTTGGCACACATAGTTAAGGATCCCCATATCTGAAGTTCATTACATTCTGGTTCATGAAAACCAGATTGAGAATCTCTGCTATAATTTACCTTATAGTATGGTAAAGAGTTACTGTTGCAAAGTTTCAAGATCAGCTCTAGAGGTAGAAAAGAGGCTTAGTTAAAGCTTTGGGCTCAAAGGAAACTTGCAATGAGATAAAATTACTGACTAGTTTTAAAGGATGTTTATTATAAAAGTGAATAAAAATATCAAGTTTAAGAAGCAGAGACACCAACCAACTTGAATGTAGGGAATCCTAGCAAAATCTAAATGCAGTTTATTCAGCCAAGTACTCAAGTATCTGATTTTTCAGTAACAGTTAATATGGGAAGAGGAAAACCCAGTAGTAAACTCTTGCTTTTCATCTTTGAACAGGAGGCATCTAAACTGGACACAGTGGGCTTCCCTCCTTATTCTATTTTTGTCTATTGTGGCTCTCACTGCCGGGACTGGAACTTCTCAGCATAACCTCGCAGGACATGGATTTCATCACGATGCCTTTTTTAGCCCCTCCAATTCCTGCCTTCTTTTCAGAAGTGAGTGTTCCAGAAAAGACAATTGCACAGCAAAGGAGTGGACTTTTCCTGACTCTAAGTGGAACACCAGAGTCAGGATTTTCAGTCACATTCGTCTTGGCTTGGGCCATATTCTTATTATAGTCCAGTGTTTTACTTCTTCAATGGCCAATATCTATAATGAAAAGATATTGAAGGAAGGGAACCAGCTCACTGAAAATATCTTCATACAGAACAGCAAACTGTATTTCTTTGGCATTCTTTTTAATGGGCTGACCCTGGGCCTTCAGAGCAGTAACCGTGATCAGATTAAAAACTGTGGGTTTTTTTATGGCCACAATGCATTTTCAGTAGCCCTTATTTTTGTAACTGCATTCCAGGGTCTCTCAGTGGCTTTTATTCTGAAGTTCTTAGATAACATGTTTCATGTCTTGATGGCCCAGGTAACCACTGTCATCATCACAACAGTGTCTGTCCTGGTCTTTGACTTCAGGCCCTCTCTGGAGTTTTTCTTAGAAGCTCCATCAGTTCTTCTTGCCATCTTTATTTATAATGCCAGTAAGTCCCAAGATCTGGAATATGGACCAAGGCAAGAAAGAATACGAGATCTAAGTGGCCGTCTTTGGGAGCGCTCTAGTGGGGTAAGTTTGTGAGGATATGGCTTTTTGCCTGTTCTTTCTCCAATTCAAAGCATGATTACACAAGAAAAGAAATAGATTATTAGTACAGATTTATCAAAGATGTATCAGATTTCTGTGACTTTTAAAAATTATTCAACAAACATTTTTTGGACTCCTTATGTGCACAAGGGCTCACGATAATGCTGTAAGGGGTCCAGAAAAAATATAAGTCAGCCTCAAAGTCCTTATGTGCTAGTTGCACCAGAATATTGGAACTGGAAGAAGTTGCGTAGGTTATCTTGTCCAGTCTCCTAGTTTTGCAAGTGAAGCAACAGAGACCAAATGGGATGGTAAGTGAAAGAACTGATACTAAACCCATGAGACTCCTACTTCATTACTCTCTCCACCCCACTGTCATTGGGGAAATAAGCCTCATTCATACGAAAAGTTGATCTTGAACTTTATTAGTCAATCTTACTAAATACCGGTATCGATCGACTTACGACCTATACAATTTACGACCATTTGACTTTACGACCACAATCGCTAGCCAAGACTGCTCTGCGTCTGGAGCAGCTTTTGTATGCACCTGTATTTTGTAATTTTGTATGTTTTGCAAATATTAAACCAGTTGTACTGGTAATGCAGTGTTTTACTTAAACCTGACAAATGTAAAAATAAACAAAATGGTGTAGAGATGATACAAATGGCATAAAATGAACAAAGAAAATTATGATATATAACAATAATGAACAAAAATTATGATAAAATGTGACTTAAAGATTTTTATAACATCATTTTACAGTACTGTACATATAGCCTACTCATCTTACGACCAAATTGTGTTACGATTGGTCTGTCGAAACCAATCGTGGTCATTAAGTCGAGCACTAGCCTGGCCCCTTAATTTCCCCTGGAGTTACTCAGAAACCAGAGTGTGCCAGATGGTCAGGCATTGTTTAATCTCACTAAGGTGATGGATTTCAAAAGGATTTTATAAGAGAATAAGTTTTCTAGAAAAGTACTTATGCAATTATTTTGAATAAATGTTATTCAGACAGTTGCTATTATTGTTTTGGGAGGGTCTGTCCGTCATGTTAGTAGCAACTTAATCTTTAGGAGATTCATGTGAGGAGTTAAATATTTATTTATTAGAAATAAAAGATGAAATAGACTCTCTGTCTAGATTTAAACTTACAATTTTCATAAACTCTAAATATGGAATATTTTATGCAATGAACATTTCATTCTTTGGAAAAAATAATCTGTTCCTTATTAGAGTTTATTGTGGAGCTTTCCTCAGTAATGCTTCTGAAGTAGTGATAAACAGATTATCCAAGTGAAAAAAGAATCTTGGGTCCCGAATGCCCTGATTTCAGCTACAGTATAGATTCAGAAGTCCTATGTTCTTTTCCAATGGTCTGATAATATGGCTTGTTCTACTTTTTAGGTAAGAGTATCAATTTAGGTAACAGGGCCTAGTTCGTAATTCCCCAATCTTGAGTCATTTCCCTTCACAACCAGCAGAGGGTGATCCTAACTTTGTTCATGTTAACTTTGAAATTCAGGTACTGAGGTTTTATTTCAATTTTTCATGATCTCATTATACATCTAAGATTAACTTTCCAGGTCCTTCAGTATTTATTTAATTTCATTTGACCAGATTATATCTATAGTTTAATGAAATAAAATCCACAATCTGTTCGTAAGGTATCTCCTTAGAAATCATTAAAAACACTACATTTCTAGTTTTGTTTCAATTAATAACTGACTTCATGTTTCCTTTTAGGATGGAGAGGAACTGGAAAGACTTACCAAACCCAAGAATGCCATTGAATCAGATGAAGATACTTTCTAATTGCTACCCAAGTAGTTGGCAGGTCTTACAACCTTGTTTTCACATTTTCAGCATGTGTAACATTCATTTTTCACTTTGATAAACCAAGAAAATCTCCAGAGCAAAACAGTCTTTGCATATATCTGACTCTCTTTAAACAGTTCTATTCAAGACTTAGAATACCCACGGGCTATAAAACAGTCTAAGGAACTGACATAAGAGTAACAGTATGGAGGTTGCATAATGACCCAGTACTTGATAAAGCAACAAGATATAGTTACAGATTGTTTTCCTTATCGTCCAAGGTTCCAGAAACCTTGTAGTAATTACATTAGCTATGCCCCATAAATATGCAAATACAGATCAGTTTGCCAGATATTCATAATTATGTAGTTCTACAATGTCTGCCAAAGCCTTCACTTGTATAGCATTATTAAGTCACCCAGGTTGTCGCTGGAATTTTGAGGCCCTGGAGATGCACATTTGCAATTAAAAAGCAACAGGACAGTTCCACCTGGCTACAACACTGATTTGATCGTAACATACTCTGTGCTGTTTTCCCAAAAATGTAATTTTTCAGAAACAAAATCTCACAATTTTAATATTTAGGAATTCATAGGGAATTTGATTTTTAATGATTATCTTTTGATGTTTTCTATTCAGATAAGCTTCAATTTAGGTGAAAATTGGTTCCCATTCAGCAATTATTACTTGTATTTTAAATTACTTAAACAAACCATGGTAGCTTTTTTTCTCCTGACTTTATTCTATTTTTTGGATTAGTATATTTTGGAGGACTAAAAAGAAGCCATTTTACTTTATTAGCTATTAATCAGAACTTATGGTAATTATATATCATACATGGTTCCCAAGAGTTCAGACACTGGCTTGAGAATCAGACCAGATTGTCAGTTAGACTGATGCCTGAGAGTTTCTTTGCCAAAGGAAAGGGTCACTTTGCAAACAGATGGCTTTTAATGAACTATGAATAGTATTACTTTAAAAAGTGGAAGGCCAGTACTAAATAAAGCACTTTATAATAATATTTCACACTTCAAGTGCATGGTATTTTCCAACATATTTTTGCATGCAGCCAATTGATTCTGAGGGAAAGAAGTCAAGTAGTAGATAGTTTAAAAATGAGGAAACAAGGGACCTGCCCACAGTCATGCAGCTGGATGGTGATAGGGGAAGAGTTAGCTTTAGCTAATAGGCCCATGTTTACAAAGCAGTGTACTGTGAAAGTGAGCCCTGAGGAGTCATTTTCTTTCAGTTGATTCATCTCTTCATTCCCTAATTTTGATACAGATGAACATAAGATAATACTGTTATTCATCTACTAGGCACAGAATAATTTGGCAAGAGTTGATGGAAATTTATAATAAAATAATTATTAAACCTATGTCTTGTGCTGCCACTGTGTCATGTGAGGTGGGATGCAGAGTACTCACTAATTTTAAAGAATGGATTGAGGCAGAAACACAAACAACTTTTAAAACTTTTTCAGTAGACTTTGACTTCAGAAAATAGCAAACCCATTCACATTATCATAAGCAGTTCCATCAGAGATGTGAAACAGGAAGAGCACGTTACTATAACCGTTTTAACGATAAGGAAAATCAGGTATAGGAGGACTTCCCTTTTAGAAAATAAAGCATACAAAACATCTTATGGAACAAATCAAATCAATATTATTTGCAAAGGTATTGCAATATATTAACATATTTGCAATATGTTAATATATTAAAAATCAAAATATATTAAATAACAAATTCCGCTAGTTCCTGGAGCTTATTTTTCTTACAATTACTTTCCTTCATCCTCCTTTTTTGAAAGCATTTGTTGCCCTAAGTAAGGGTTTACCTGTGTTAATTCACCGAATAATAAGAGACAGAGCTGGAGCTAAAATGTGGGTGCACTGAGTACTTTGTGGGCACTACTTTTTCAAAAAGAGAGTAACTGGAAGGCGAGAGGTCTAGAAACCATATCTTGTCATCTTAGTTGCTGTTGGAGTCAAGTGTGTAACCTAGAGGGAAGGACAATTGTCACGTGGAAAAAGTAGATTTCTTTCCCATTCTAAGGAGCCAAACTACAGTGGAAGAAGTTACTGATAGTTATTCTTTCCTTTATGGAGGGCTATTTCTAACAAATTATACTTTTCAACAGTAGAAGAGGCCTCCCTGCAGAGTAGTAGAGAAGAGTAAATCTCTATCATTGAATTCTTTAGGGAAAGATTATATCATCAGAATGTTTTAAAAGATTCTTTTCTTGATATAGAAGCTGGAATAAGTGATTTCTAAAGTCGCTTCTTGTTTTTAAATTCTCTTCTAAGTTAAAAATCTATAACTAATGTACTATCTGCTCCCTTCAGAGTAGCTCCTTTGTGAGTAGCCTCTGGTTGGACCACAAGTAGGACCTGTAGTGACGTGGTTCCAGTTCTGTCATTGATACTGGAGTCAAACTTCCATCCAGCATTGTGCCTAATCCTGAGGGAAAGGAGGATATAGATGTTGGTTATGGAGCAAGATGGCTTAGACTCGGGATCCTAAATCTTGGGTCAGCTGCCTCCCGGTGCCGTAGGTTTTCAAGATCAATGTGCAGAGGAGACGGGGCAGAATTTCTTCATAATTCTAAGGCTGTTTGCCTCTGAATCCCATGTGGCTGCCTCGTTGCTCGTGAGCTGTTGTTGCTATGTGGAGCTGCAGGGACCCTGGCTCTCACACAGGCCCAACAGGCTTGGCCAAACAGCCAGGTCCCGCTTGGCAACTCTCCCATTGACTTAAACCCTGATTTCTTCCCAGAAATGTATCATTCTAGTGTAGAGAAGAAGAGGCAGAGAAAGTCAACTTGAGGGAAAGAGAGTTGTTTGCCTCTCCAAGGCCTAAGCAGACTCTGAAATTGAGTACTATATATCTCTCTTTGAAAGAAGAAAAAATATATTACAGATCTCAGTGTTGACCTTCTACTTTACAGTTATTTCAGTACATACTAACATAATATGAAATATAAACTTCTTGCTTATTGCTTTTATATGAAAACCAACACATATTTCCAAATACAAGCAAAGCCAAAAAAGACTAACAAATTTTTAATTCAAATATTAATTTAGTGAAGTGATAGTTTCCTCAAATAGAATCACAGTAAATCTCTGAACAGACCTGCAGAACTTCTGTCCTCACTTGATTGAATTTTTAAATTTTATTTAGAAAATTTAATGGGATGACATTGATTAACAAGAGTACATAGGTTTCAGTTAAACATTTCTATAACATGTGAACCTGTTACGTGTGTACCCACCACCCACAGTCAAGTCATAGTCACCGAATATTTGTCCCTCTTCACTCCCTCCCTCCCACCTCATCCTCCCCCGTAACCACTTCACTTTTATCTATGTCCATGAGTCTCAGTTTTATATCCCACCTATGTGTGAAATCATATAGTTCTCAGCTTTTTTCTGATTTACTTATTTCACTCCGTATAATGTTCACATGCTTTTTACTTGCTTCAAGCACTGTCCTCTCTTTGCCAAGATAACAGAAACGTGCTGACATTGCTAGTCATGCATTTAATCCTGCTGGGATTTAGCAACCCATGTCTCTAACAATACCAGACGGATGTGCTGTAGGTCAAGCTGCCAATTCCCATTGGCCTCAGTTCCCTGAAAGATTTTAAAATGTCAGCTTTATGTGTTCTCTGAAGGTTCAAAAAAACCTCGCCAATAAATTTGCCTCAGTTTGGCACTTTTTTAAGAAGTATGTTTTTACCCCACAACATTCTCTTTTCTCCTCGTCCTTTTCTTGGTTTCCTCTAGGTTATTTATATTTTGCTAAAAAATTATCAGATTTTCAGATTTATTTGCATAGGAATCTATGAGTCATACTCATAATTCTTTTTTATTTCCTCTTTTACTGTAGTTTTATTTTCATTTTGAATTGTGTGTATAAATGGTTTCTTTTTTGTTTTTTAAAATAGGTTAATGAGCAGTTTCTAATTATCTAAAGTCTGTTTTGTTCTTTTTCCATCTTATCTACTTAAAGTACGTTTAGTTTCTCTCTTGTTTGTTAATGAACATGTTTATAACTAGAAAAATTCCTTAAAGTAAGTACACCTGAGACCAATCCCCAAAGGCTTTAAAATATAGCATTATTATTATTATTATTATTTTCTAACTATAGTATAGGGTAGTGTGATTAAAGTTTTTATTCATACTTTTGTTAATTTCTAATTTTCATACACAGTAAAAAATGAAATCTGTACTCTACTGTCATTTGCATATTTTTATCAAATTATTAGATATAATTTGGATCATCTGTTAGTACACAATAACTTATGAGAAATTTGGTATTTTGACCCAGTTGGAAAATTTCTTATAATATTTAAGATTTATTCCACTTACATGTCCAGTTTGTTTTATTACTTGTAGTTACATTGACACTTTAAAACTAAACTAGGACCTTATTTACATATGTATCAACCTCAAAAATTAAAATGCAGTCTTGGATTTCTTTCACTGGATGATGAGAAACTTAGGATATTATGTGTCCTCCCAACTCTCAGTTTTCTTAGTGAGCTCTGAGAATGGTATCCATGTCTGCCCTCACACTCATGACTCCATAGAATTGGGACGTTTTAAGCAGTGGCATGGTCGAGTAGCTGCTGCCTCCTGGCAGTGATGATGCAGTTGTCTCTGCTTGCACATGGAGGCATTAGGTTTGACTGGATAACTACAACTTCTTGACATTTCATTCAACAAACCATTTAAGTCCCATTTGTGGAGAGAACAAGAGTCTTAGTGTTGTCTAAAAATCTTTCATTGATACCTCCTGGTAAGATCAAGAACATGCCAGTATCAAATTTTACTAAATGAGTGTCAATAGTTTGGGAAAAAACAAACAAACAAACTTGGAATACCACATGCTACATTGGCCCTGGCGGGTTAGCTCAGCAGGTTAGGGGCATCGTCTGGAAACAAGGTTGCAGGTTTGGTCCTGGATCAGGGCACACACCCCGATCAGGGCATACACAGAAGGCAGCCAAAAATGCATGACTGAATGGAAAAATAAATGCTTCCCTTCCCCCTCACCTTTCCCCCTTCCTTTCTTTGTCTTTCTGAAAATTCAGTAAAAGTTAAGCCCTGGCTGGATAGTTCTGTTGGTTAGAGCATCGTCTCAGAGTGCGGAGGTTGCAGTTCTTCAATTTCCCAGTGGTCAGGCCACATCTCGTCTCGGAGCAGCTTGACGTTCCTGTCTCCCTGCCTCTCTCAAAACAAACAAACAAACAGACAAACAAAAAACTGCATTATCATCAGTTGTCTTACTGGCACAGAAAAATGTTCCATGCAGAACACCTCAGGCATCTATGACTGCCTCCCAGAGTGACTCAAAAGATTCTGGCTTGAAATGAGAGTATGTTTTAAAATAGCTTAATTGGCCCTGGCCAATTGGCTCAGTGGTAGAGCGTTGGTCCAGTGTGTGGAAGTCCTAGGTTCGATTCCCGGCCAGAGTACACAGGAGAAGCTCCCATCAGTTCCACCTTTCCCCCTCTCCTTTCTCTCTCTCTCTTCCCCTCCCACAGCCAAGGCTCCACTGGAGCAAAGTTGGTCCAGGAGCTGGGGATGGCCCCATGGTCTCTGCCCCAGGCACTAGAATGGCTCTGGTTGCAAGGAGTAACGCCCAAGATGGGCAGAGCATCACCCTCTAGTGGGCTTGCTGGGTGGATCCCTGTTGGGGGCATGCAGGAATCTGTCTCTGCCTCCCAGCTTCTCACTTCAGAAAAATACAAAAAATAAATAAAATTAAAATAGTTAATTTATTTAACTTATAGGTTCCCCTTTATGTAATCAGAGAATGAATGATACATAAAAAGATTGAGAACAATATAGAAATAAAAACTTTAAGTGATAAAAAGTAAATGTTCAAGTGAGAGTGCTTTTTTAGCGGGACACACAATAGTGCGCCTCTTAGATTTGATGCTGTCATAGATGTGAAATTTAGAAAGAAATTTATTTTTCAAAATTTGTATATTATGCACTTTTTCTTTTAAGAATTAATAGTTTGCCTTTTAGATTGTGATCTCAATTATCTCACCTAATTAAACTTAATATTTTCATGACATATCTTTTTTCATTTATAACTTTTAATGCTGATTTATCTCACAGCTGGGAGCTGTGTTAAAATAGATTTTCCTCTTCTAAATGGGTTTTTTGGCTGATACACTTTCTGAGATTTTGCATGTTTTTTACTGTCTAATAACTATACTAACTGCCAATTTTTTTCTAGACATACTGCTTAAAGAGTGTCACTCTTTACCTGGACCCTGAGTTCCATCTTTGAAGTTCTGCTCTATGTCTGGAAGTTGTTTCAAGGAGGTGGAAGGAAAGCAGGGACCAGAGAAAACTGTAATGAGGAAACTTTCTAGATGGGCACTTTTCCTCTACATTGGTTGAAATTCCTGTTTTGAGGGCCAGTTCCATAAGACAGGGGTTATATTGTGTCCTCTCTGTGAGGTGTGGTTATCAGTTGAGCTTTAGTTTGTTCCTCTATTTTAAATCGAGCCCTTGCATTGGTATGAAGGTGGGTAAGTTAAGTGCCTTGAAAGCAGCACACCATTTTTCTCTACAGCTGGGAAATTCGCTCCTAGAATTTTAATACTGTATACAATATGTACTTATATATTCTTGTATTAATAAGTATATACATTTAACTTTGCATAAAATATTTTTAATATTTCTTTTTTGTAAGTTTTTGTATGTAAAATTTATGTTCATAACCCTGCAAAGATTTCCCGAGTTCATATATGTTAAAGGCCTCTTTGGCCTGACCAGGCAGTGGCGCAGTGGATAGAGTGACGGACTGGGATGCGGAGGACCCAGGTTCGAGTCACCAAGCTTGCCAACTTGAGCGTGGGCCCATCTGACTTGAGCAAAAAGCTTGTCAGCTTAGACCCAAGGTTGCTGGCTCCAGCAAGGGGTTGCTCAGTCTGCTGAAGGCCCAGGGTCAGGGCACATGTGAGAAAGCAATCAATGAACAACTAAGGTGTTGCGACTGCAACGAAAAACTGATTGATGTTTCTCACCTCTCTCCGTTCCTGTCTGTCTGTCCCTATCTATCCCTCTCTCTGACTCTCTCTCTGTCCCTGTAAAAAAAAAAAAAAAAAAAAAAAGCTCTTTGGGTCCCACAAGGCACACTCACAGAGAGTTTTAGTTAGAGGTGGAGGCTACAGTGCAGCAAGGAAAGGAGTGTGCAGACAGTGGGATCCAGAGGAGAACTCATGCCTGAGCTCCCCAGGATTTTTGGTTTTGTTTTTGTTTTTTTTTTACAGGGACAGAGAGAGAGTCAGAGAGAGGGATAAATAGGGACAGAGAGACAGGAATGGAGAGAGGTGAGAAGCATCAATCATTAGTTTTTTGTTGTGACACCTTAGTTGTTCACTGATCACTTTCTCATATGTGCCTTGACCACGGGCCTTCAGCAGACCGGCAACCCCTTGCATGAGCCAGCGACCTTGGGTCCAAGCTGGTGAGCTTTGCTCAAACAAGATGAGCCCGCACTCAAGCTGGCAACCTTGGGGTCTTGAACCTGGATCCTCCACGTCCCAGTCTGACGCTCTATTCACTGTTCCACCGCCTGGTCAGGCTCCCCAGGATTTTGATTTGGACACAAACCATGTTGTCACCACTGTCTCCAGTTAAGCTACCAAGATCTGTATGAGGAATCTTAAGTTTGGGAGAGCTCAAAGTGAAATTTCTCAGAATAGTGATGCCTCTCTGACCATATAATCAGCCAGGTTTACTTAATTTATTAGGCCAGTTGGGAACTATCATTAAAAAAACTGACCCTGACCTTGGGGATTACCAGGGTAGTTTCTGACTTGAAAAGGCACAACATTTTTATGTCCCTCCTATGTATGGAATCATACAGTTCTTGGTTTTTTCTGATTTACTTATTTTGCTCAGTATAATATTATCAAGGTTCATCCATGTTGTTGTAAATGATCCGATGCCATCATTTCTTATGGCTGAGTAGTATTCCATAGTATATATGTACCACATCTTCTTTATCCAGTCATCTATTGAAGGGCTTTTTGGTTGTTTCCTTGTCTTGGCCACTGTGAACAATGCTGCAATGAACATGGGGCTGCATGTGTCTTTACGTACCAATGTTTTTGAGTTTTGGGGGTATATACCCAGTAGAGGGATTGCTGCATCATAAGGTAGTTCTATTTCTAGTTTTTGAGGAACCACCATACTTCCTTCCATAATGGTTGTACTACTTTACATTCCCAACAGTGGATGAGGGTTTCTTTTTCTCCACAGCCTCTCCAACATTTGTTATTATCTGTCTTGTTGATGATAGCTAATCTGACAGGTGTGAGGTGGTATCTCATTGTAGTTTTGATTTGCATTTCTTTAATAGCTAGTGAAGATGAGCATCTTTTTATATATCTGTTGGCCATTTGTATTTCTTCCTGGGGGAAGTGTCTGTTCATGTCCTCTTCCCATTTTCTTATTGGATTGTTTGTGTGTTGTTGAGTTTTATGAATTCGTTGTATGTTTTGGATATTAGGCCCTTATCTGAGCTGTTGTTTGAAAATATCATCTCCCATTTAGTTGGCTGTCTGTTTTTGTTGTCAGTTTCTCTTGCTGTACAAAAACTTTTTAGTCTGATGTAGTCCCATTCAGTTATCTTTGCCTTCACTTCCCTTGCCTTTGGAGTCAAGTTCATAAAGTGCTCTTTGTAACCAAGGTCCATGAGTTTAGTTCCTATGTTTTCTTCTATGTACTTTATTGTTTCAGGTCTTATATTTAGGTCTTTGATCCATTTTGAATTAATTTTAGTATATGGGACAAACTGTAGTCGAGTTTCATTCTTTTGCATGTGGCTTTCCAGTTTTCTCAGCACCAATTGTTGAAGAAGCTTTCTTTTCTCCATTGTGTAGACTAAAAGACAGTTATAAGACTGGTGGTTACGTGGGGGGGGGGGAGGTCAGGGTTGGGGGAGGGGAGGGACACAAAGAAAACCAGATAGAAGGTGACAGAGGACAATTTGACTTTGGATAATGGGTATGCAACATAATTAAATATAAAAAATAACCTGGAGATGTTTTCTCTGAACATATGTACCCTGATTTATTAATGTCACCCCATTAAAATTAATGAAAAAAAGAGAAAAAAAGGCACATCATAAATCCCACAGCTCTTGTCTTAACTAAGAGTCAGAAACCAGACATCCTTATACCCACAGAGATAAAGATAGAGCTTTCCTAGTCTAGTTGTAAACCAACTCTCATCCACACCTCTTCAGTTAGAGGCTAGGCAGGTCAAAGGGGGAATGAAAAGATAGGCTGTAGCCATGTCACCTCTCTTTGGCCTCTTGGCTGATACTTTACATGGGCAAGAGATTACAAGCGTATTAGTCTTCCTAGTGCCCACTTTTCCCAAGTCAGGGTTGATGAATGGGCACATATTACCTAAAGTTTATACTCTAAGGTTAAGGATATTCTCTAATTTCAACGTTAATGAAGTTTTGGTTTATTTCAGAGAGAGGGTGGTGTTTATTAATGATTTAATACTAGTGTCACCATCTTTTCATGGACATTTTAAATCTGGGAGAGGTAAGAATTCCAGGGGGAGCATGCCTGCACTGTGAGTATCTAAAAGCCACTGACCATGCTGACAACGGAGTCAAGATGAAGGACTTACTTTCTCAAATCATGTGGAGCCCAACAGAAAGAGCAATGTAGTAATTTTCACCTTCAAAAGACTGGAGAACGGTTACCATTCATCCATCCTGGGTGCCTTCTAGCTACCCCCATTCCCAATAGGGACTCATCATTGATTATATTCACTGTCTTATAACTATCTGTGTACATGACTGTTCTCTGCTAGTCTGTACAAGGAAATGTCCTTTTCAGTTTTTATTCCTGGTTTCTAGCAGAGGGCATGGGAAATAGTGTAAATATAATAAATGTTTGAATCATCATATAACTTGAGTCTGACCTGCAAGTTAGTAACTTGGATTAGGAAATGTAATGATCAGATGGTTCTTTGGACACATGAAGGCTTTCAGCTCTTCCTGATAAGCTCTTGCCAAATTTGGGCATATACCTGCCTCTACCTCCCCTCTTCTAATTTGGCTCTCTAAAAAGTGCTCATGCCAAGAAGCAAGCCAAAGATGGAAAAGAGGACTGAAGGAGACAAATGGAGTAATTGATGTCTGTGGGACACATTTACTCTTTCTCTAACATTTTAGGGAAAGAGAGGCTTACTTCCAGGGATTGGCAATCTTCCATAAATGATTTGCCACGCTGTTCCCTCCCTCCATCCTTCAAGGATTTCCTTTTGCCTTGAAGATATCCTTGGAAAGAGTGGCACCTTCTGCCTCTCAGTTACGCCTAATCAGTTGTAGCCATCTGTGAGCCAGATGGATCATGAGTGAGGGGCCCAGGAAAGGGGAAAGGGTGAGGAGAGAGAAAAGGGGGAAGAAGCAAGACCAAATAAAAATTTTTCTGGGGTCAGTTTTATCTATTTGAAATTACCCCTTCCCTTCACCCAGCCTCCTTAGCACCTGTATCTACTCATAGATTGGAGGACAGCGGTCTGCCAGGGACTGCCCAGTTTGTCAAAGCTTCATGGTATCAGATGATGCAGGTGGTCAGCAAATTAGGAGACTATGTTAAAGAACAAGCACATGCCTTGTTGGAGGGACTCCCTAAACATTCAGGATGCCCACAATCTCTGTCAACTTGAATGTCCTTGGAAACACCAGTCTGGTGTAAGGAGATGAGGGTTTTTGTGTGTCAGGCGATGACCTCGTGGATCCAGCTTCGGCAGTGCACTATGCTGGGAAGAGGTCAGTGAAGGTGTTTAATACCTTTCATCAACCCCATAAAAATCTGGAAGTTGCCTGACCTGTGGTGGTGCAGTGGATAAAGCGTTGACCTGGAATGTTGAGGATGCTGGTTTGAAATCCTGGGCTTGCCTGGTCAAGATACATATGGGAGGTGATGCTTCCTGCTCCTTCCCCCAACCCCTCTCTCTCTTTCTCCTCCCTAAAATGCATAAATAAAATTTTTAAAAGAAACTTAAACAATAATAAGTCTGGAACTGAATTCTGAGCTACGAAATCTGGATTCTCTGAGAATTTAATATCAATTCGATTACAGGAAACCTCTGAGCTTAGCATTCTACTCCCTAAAGGTCAAGAAATTCATAAATGTCACAGTTACTGTAGACCAAAACTTAGATATCTAGTCCTACTCTCTTATTTGGAGAAGAGAAACTGAGTCCCAGGAGTAAAGTGGCTCATCTCAGGTCACACAGGTAAGTACATGGTAGGGCAAGGACCAGCTGTTTTCCCAGGTCTAGTGGTCTTTCTGGGGCACTCACTGAATTCTGTTATAATTGTCCCTTTGTCCCTCACTACCTGACAATTAGCTTTTGTGGATTTGTACATGCTTGACAGTAACTTTGGCTTGCCAAGCCATTCATTTCAAAGACATCCATCTCCAATAAACATACTGCCAACTGTATAACTAACTAAAGAGCCCACGAAGTTTCCCTTTTAGAAAGCCCTGATGACCTAGATAATTAATCACTTGCATCACCTGCTTTTTCCTTCCCACACTTTTACTCCGGCTCTTATATTCTAAATTCACCAGCAAAGAGTGAACCCATGAAACCCTAGGTACCCTACCTTCAACACCAATAAGGTCAGAGCTCCGGGCTTGCATGCTCTCTACGTTCAACCTTTCTGTGTATATCCTTGTGGGGGCTGCCACAAGTGGTATGGACCCAGGTGAGTGCCCCAGGCATGCGTAGCTGATCGAATCACAACATAGGCTGAGACCAACACAAAACACCGCCATAACCAATATTCTTTTTTATTATTATTTTTAATTGAGAGACAGGAAGAGAGAGAGATGAGAAGCATCAATTCATAGTAGCATCATTTTAGTTGTTCATTGATTGCTTCACATATGTGCCTTGACCGGGGGTGGCAGCCAAGCCAAGGACCCCATGCTTAAGCCAGCAACCCCATGCTCAAGCCAGTGACCTCAGGGTTTCAAACCTGGGACTTCAGCATCCCAGGTTGACACTATCCACTGTGCCACCACCGGCCAGGCCAAAACCTTGATTCTTGATCCAGGTCAATGTTTTATCCACAGCTTTGTTTTTTGCTTTTCTTTTTAAATGCCATGATTTCACAATCTTTCTCAAAAATGGTATATTTTTTGTTCCTTACAATTTTTTGTTGCTATTGTTTTGAAGGAAATGCTTTTATCTAAAAACAGTAACCCAGATTTCACACTATCTGGTCTACTCCCCCAGAAGACAGAGATTCAGGTTACCTAAATCTCCAATTCTCTCATTTTCTGGAATATACTTCATATTTTACCAGAGTATAGAATTTGAGGACAGTTATCAATAACATCTTCCTCTGAAGGTACTTTGCTTTTGTTGCTGAGTTATGGTTACTTCTACAGTGCTCCAAATGATGATCCATTCACATTCATTAGAGAAAGGAGAGTTCAGATGTGTTGCTAATTATTAATCTCAGTGCCACTGAAACCGGAAGAACAAATATAAAAGTAATCCAAGGTTATGAGAAAGGATAGTCTTTCATGGGTTGCAGGATCTAGAACCTTATTGATATTTTTCTAGAAGTAAATTTCCTATTTCTATCTAATTAGTTTCCTTGGGAAATGAAACTTCTTCATTATCATATTTCCTGAGACTATTTGGGCCTCTTATTTAAAAAATTGTCCCTACATCATTTCAAAAACAATGGTAAAGATATTCATTTTTATTGGCAATTTTAAGCTGTGCTTCACCTTGGCATAAATTTAAGAGCTCTGCCCTGCACTTCTTTGGCAGCTGGTACATACAGATGGTACTAGAAGAGGGAGGAGGGAAGCTCTCAGCCACACCACAGGAGAGGGGTGTGGTGGAAGCATAATTTACACAATAAGAGAACTGTGTTCTAAAGTCACTTGAACTAGCTGGACCTCACTTGCTTATCTAACAGGTAAGAATGAATTGTCTTTGTAGAGAATGAGGGGCAAACGGGATTTCTCAAGCTCACTGAGTCATATTTCCACATTTACTATAATTAAAACAATGATGTAAAGACAGATTTGTGCAAATAAGCACAAATAAGTTAATAGCTCGCATTCACACACAGCTTGAATGCAGTTATTGGTATGTGTGCTCATTAAAAACCAATAAGATTATTTGAAGAATTAGTTATTATTAATAACAGTGGCAAAAAATAAGTATCCATTAGTGTTAGAGACTGCCACTGTCAGGATGCTAATGCCTGGGGCTCTGACTGCCTCAGGGCAACTCTGATATTAGTTGGTAATACTAGTTGGTAGTTGTTCGCTGAAAAAAAGAAAAGTAGGAAAGAGGGAAAGAAGGGTATTTAGTTTATATACCATATGTAAAAAGTAAATGTTCTTTTTTAAAGAATAGTTTGTCTCCAGCCACATTTTTATTCACTGTGATATAGTAAAATCTGCTTTTGAAACCACAAAAGAACTCGTGGATATCATCTCCTTCTTTGCAATTTTATTTTACAAGATCCAGTATGGTAACAGGCCCATTAGCAAGTACGTAGAGGGGGTCAACTATGAGGGGTTAAGGTTTTCCATGCCAGGAAGTCTATGGCACCTGCTAGAACTCTGTGTCACCTCTAGCAGCAGTGTCAGATTCTGCTGGTGATTTAGAGAATCCTTCTTCCTAATCTATCTCTGAAAAGGCACTAAAGATAACAGAAACAGCAGAAATGGCTATGATGGAAAAGCTGGTTTAGGTATTTTACCTGGTTTGGTGGCCAATATCACTAGACTCCTATGGTATCAAGCTTCATGAAAGAAAACAACAGTGTAAAGAAAGCAAAGCGAACTTAATCATCTTTAGAATGACATTTCAAAAAAGGTTAAGAAACCACCTGTTTGGTCTATTTCAACTGTTCACATGTTTCCTGAAAATATGTGCTATGATCTTTAATTTTATCATAGTTTTCACTTACCAATGAATACTACTAACAAAACGTAAAAAAGAGACATAATTAGTAACTCTATAGAATTTGTATTCCAAATCATGTCCATCATGTAAAATAAGTAAAAAAATAATTTTCAGTACAATTATTCAGCACCAGATTCTCTCCAGTTAGAGGAACAATTGTTTTAAATGTTTTTCTGATTTAAGGCTTTTCAATAAGAACTCATGAGTAGGCAAGGTTTTGCTATTATTTAATCTTGGAAGAACACTGAAAGAAAAAGGAAGGGAACGTAGGCAGTGTGAAATGTAGGCAGAACTCCTTTACATAAGCTGGCCACATGTGGCTGGGGCTAAGGTTACATATTTCTGTTCAGTAAGGGTATCCATGGTGGTAACTCTCATGATGACGATAGTCATCCTGGTAACCATCCTGATATCCTTGGTGGTAACTATGGTAACCATAGCCTGCGTACTCATCTTCTGGGCAGCGCATCCCAAGTGACTGCTGAATGGCCATTTCCTGTCTCCGGAGTTGCATTGAATCAATTAAATCATACACAATCACCATGGACCACATCGGGGAAGGATACCAAGATTTTACATTTCCATCTTTTCCAACCAGAAGCATGGAGAAGTACTCAGGGCTCACTTGAAAATAGTTACGTATATCTTTCACCAAATGGGCTGGTATATCTTCTCGTTCAACCACAGAGCTCCCTAGAATAGAATTAGAAAAACTGTTAGTACATTAAAGAGTCAGCACTCAAGAAAACAATGTGAGAAGAAAAATCACTCTGAGAATGAGAGAGGACCCATAAGTCTATTCTATTTAGCTCAAAATCCGATTAAAGAAGTTTGCTGGGGGGTTTTCTACTAGAAGTTAAATGTCCCTGCTGTTCTGCAAAATTATTAGCATCAAACTTTGGGACACATGTCTCTTTTATAGGAACATTACAAAATATAGAACTGGTCCCTTAATTTAATCTTGGCAATAATCAATGTATTTAAAATAATGTCACTAACAAAGATTACATTGTTTATATTTCTAAGTTCATTTCCAATTAGCTTAGTTCTTTACAATTACAGCTTTTCTTTTGATGCTCTTTTCTGTTTTGTGTGTGTGTGTGTGTGTGTATGTGTGTGTGCGTGTGTGTGCGTGTATATATACATACATATACATATATATGTGGCTTCTTTTATTGTCGAAGGTGAAAAATACCAATTATATAAGAGTTAGATAAATATAATCAAGCTATTGTGATTAATAAAAAAAGAAATCTGTTTAAACTATTATGATTATTGACACTGTCCAGCATTGTCCCAGAATTTTTTTTTTTTTTTTTTTTTTTACAGGGACAGAGAGAGAGTCAGAGAGAGGGACAGATAGGGACAGACAGACAGGAACAGAGAGAGGTGAGAAGCATCAATCATTAGTTTTTCATTGCCGTCACAACACCTTAGTTGTTCATTGATTGCTTTCTCACATGTGCCTTGACCACGGGCCTTCAGCAGACCAAGCAACCCCTTGCTGGAGCCAGCGACCTTGAGTCCAAGCTGGTGAGCTTTTGCTCAAGCTGGAGAGCTTGGGGTCTCGAACCTGGGTCTTCCGCATCCCAGTCTGACGCTCTATCCACTGTGCCACCGCCTAGTCAGGCTGTGCCAGGATTTTATAACCACATTTTTTCATAGAAAGATCTTGACCTTGGAAGGAAGGACTGGATGTACCTTTCGAAACCTTTAGTCACTAGTCATTTTCTTTCAGCTTCTCATAGCCTTTTAGTATATGCCTTCCTCTGTTGAAAGGGAATCAGTAAGCTATAACCTATAGACCTCAAAGTACCATTGTGAAAATTAAATGATAATACAGATAATAATGCTATGTAAACCATAGATCCCTATGCAGACAAAAACTGCTACTTGAGAAAGTGGGTATTTTGACTATCATTTATGAGCGATTTTATATTAAAAACAATGTTAGCTTTTTACTCTACTTCCCCTTCCTCTACACACAGATCTGTGTGTTCAAAGGAGGTAACTGTACCTTAAGGTATACCCATTGCTTGCATATAATTCAGTATAATTTATCATTTTTATTTTTATTTTATTTTTACAGGGACAGAGAAAAAGTCAGAGAGAGAGAGAGATAGGGACAGACAGACAGGAACGGAGAGAGATGAGAAGCATCGATCATTAGTTTTTCATTGCCATTGAGACACCTTAGTTGGTCATTGATTGCTTTCTCATATGTGCCTTGACCGTGGGTCTTCAGCAGACCGAGTAACCCCTTGCTGGAGCCAGCGACCTTGGGACCAAGCTGGTGAGCTTTTGCTCAAGCCAGATGGGCCAGATGGGCCCGCGCTCAGGCTGGCAACCTCGGGGTCTCGAACTTGGGTCTTCCGCCTCCCAGTCCAATGCTCTATCCACTGCACCACCACCTGGTCAGGCTAATTCAGTATAATTTAATTGAACCTAATATAGTAGTTCACACTGTTATAAAATAACAACAGTATACCATTAATCGGGAATAGTTCTAAGACTCCCCCAATTTCTTCTCCAACACCTAGAAGCTTCAGAATGGTTATGTGGCGCAGACCTAAAAGAAAAAAGAAAGCCACAGAATTAGGACTTTAATTCATCTTTTACTTCCAAAGACCATTGTCTGACATTTAAAATCTCTAAGTTTAAAAATAATATAGAACATAACTTACTTAGATAGAATAATTTATTTTTCAATTATTCCATAAGAAAATACTTACATATTTCTAAAAACTTGAAGAAGATTAATTGCAGGTTTTAGAGTTAACAACCGGGACAAATGCTGTTCTGGGCGTGTTTTTATTGTAAATTACAATAGAAGAATTTACACTTAAACTGTGATTTTCACTTTATTAAATAACAAAACAGAAGTAAAGCCATTGGAACATTAAAATATCTGAGATGATCTAAATTGATTAGAGTTCTGAAATAAGTCACATAAACTCTAATGGATAACACTCAGAGAAAAGACCGAAGATCTCATCTATTGTGATTGTTAAAGAAGTAATGCTGGCTTTCTCGAACAAAGTTTGTCGCTTTACAGGCTGGTTCTTATCACTTATGTAGAGGATTCCGAGGGGTATGTAGCACTTAGGCAAGCACAGTTTGCTTCCTACCCTCTGTTAAAAGTTTCCGGCTAAGAGAGAGGTCAAGCGTTGGTAGCTCATTGGAATTCTTTTGAAGATGAAGCACACATTAAGAGATTCAGGAGAAAGAAACAGGAGGGCAAGAGGGCTGTCAATTCATCCTATCAAGATTTCATGGTTTAGACAAGATCCCAGCAGCCTGGTCAGGGTAGTAACTTGGAACTAATAATATGAATACTGATGGTGTTTATTGTCCAGGGGAGAAAACTGAAAGTTGCTATGGGAGGTGTCTTTTATGGAGGAATTAATGCGAAATGCTATTTCAGAAAAAATTTTTGTGGGCTTTGCTTTTCTCCTAGAAAAATAAAGTATTCTGTTATATATGTTTTTGAGTTGTGTCTCCAGAAAGGATGATCATGAATTTAATTATTCCTGAAAAACATGATTTGTTCACCTTTCCTGTATATTGTAAATAAAAGAGCTTGCCTATAGTAATGTGACTTCGGCTCTGCATGCAGAGGCTAAAAACACCACCAAATAGCTGCTGCAAAGATGTCTTCAAAAAATTAACTAGTCATGATTTTATATTCTTATTGTGATGAGTCATTAATGTTTTAAGAACTGTTTTGTATCACTGTTGGTGGTTATAAGTAATTTAATATATGCTCAAGAACAGTGGCACGGTCAAATTTTATATATGTTAATATAAAATCTTTATTAACCTTGATAATAAGAGTATAAATAAAAACTGAAATTTATTTATAATTTACAGGTACCGGAACATAGCAAGGACCCAGTCTCTGTTCATGCTTTACAAAACTCACTCCCGCTCTCCTTTTATATATCAAATGTAGTTTTACTTTTATACTGTTTTTTTATAACTAAAAAATTATTCTTCTTCCTAATAAATGTATTAAAATAATGCTGATTCATTTATGCTCCAATAACAAATTTTTAAAAACTACGGCCTCGACTACTTCCCCATACCTTTGACTTTCTCAAAAATTCTTCCTCTGCAAAGATGTATCTAAAATAAAACTACAATTGTGATTTCCAATTTTGAAGTTGCCATTATTTCTGTGGTTCATCATTGAACCTGGTAATAAGTTTTTTGTACTATATATTTTCCTTTCTATACATATTCAAAATGATATGAGTTCTATCAGGCCACTAGGCTAATAAAGGTTGACTTTTTAAAAAAAGCCCACATTAGTTTTCAAACCGCTGGGTAATACATTACAAAAAACAAACAAAAAAATACCTGTGGTTTTTTTTTTACCTGCTTGTTTTAAAATATCTAACAGATCTTGCTGTTTTCTTGGTACTTTTTTAAAGGAATGGCAATATAGTATAATGTGCTTCAATTAATACATTAATTCCCAAAGCCATTCCTGTTTTACAAAAGACACTTAATTTGTGGAAAAGTACCCAATATTGGTACCAAAGAATTTGTTAAGTAAATGATGATACCTGAGTTTTATGATATATAGATATATATATATATATACACACACACACACACAAACACATTTACATACACAGACATACACACACACACACACATATATATATATACACACACACACAAACACATATACATACACAGACACACACACATATACATACACACAAACATATACATACACAGACACACACATATATATATACACACACACACACACATATACATACACAGACACACACATATATATATATACACACACATACATATAAATATATATTACATAATACAGATCACTGAAAGTAAGGCGGCAGGTATTTTTAAACAGTTCAATGAAGAACCTGAGAAGTAAGAATATTGAAAAAAATATAGACCACAACTGATTTAGGCTCCAGTCTGAAAGCAACTTTAAACTGTATAATTGAGTACGTGTCTGGGGATCTACAGTCTAGACTGGGAATATTCGAGTGATCTAAACTTCTATGTTTCATTTCAGAGTTGATCAGGAAGAAAGTAGTGTAGGAAAGCAGTGATGACAAGGCTTCCCACTCACCAAAATTGCATGCCTGACCACTGAGGGCCGAGAGCTGCTGTGAATAGGCCCAGTCTTCATCATTAGGAGCAGAGATCACCAGCAACCGCCTCCTCCATCGGAACCTGGAAAAGAAGCAGGAGGCCACAATTACTACTTCAAACAAGAGGCTAGTGTGAGAAAGTAGAGTAACTGTCACTGTTGGTATTTTCCTATGACCATAATAAAAAACACTAACTCTTAGTAATGTCTCACAGCTCCTCAAAGCCATTAAACTGCACTTCCACATTTCTTGCACTTTTTCTGTTGCAGCCTCACAGTCTGCCTACGGTGCCTTTGCATGATACGTCAGGCATGTGTTTGGCCCCCATGCCTGATGAGGTCACTTAGGAAGAGAAACAGCTTTCAGATGCAATGAAAACTGGCCAAAATCGTGTGTCATATTGTAGCAACAAAGATAAGGAATCAGAAGGGAACTGGGGAAAACTCAAGGGTTTGGAAGGGGTTAAGAAATAAATATATGGACAAGAAATAGAATAACAAAATAGAACTGAATTTTAAGTAAGTGACAAGAAGAAGGAAAATGGGAAATTGGTTCAAATGGTCAAAGAGGGTTCCTGAAAAAAAGAAAAAGGAAACAGCTATATCTACCTTCCTCAGTAGCTAGTGCTTTTTCCAGAGGCAAGCACAATGTCTAAAATGTGCCTTATTCATACTAATGTATGAACCAACACTTACACCCATATGAAATAGAATTGGACTAAACCTATACCTATAGGATTTTAGAATATGTGGCATACTTTTTCCTGCTGCTATAGTGCCAACACAGGAGGGTTCCTTAAGCATGTCCCACAGTTCAGCTAAGTCTCCATTTTTCATTATCTCTAGGATCACAAACAGCATCTACCTCAACAAGGTGTTATACGAATGAAACCAAAGCTCACCAGTGTAATGACATGGCTATAGATCATGTCTTCATCTGCAGGCTCCTAGATGTAGAATTTTATCCATTAACCCTTGTCTGTCACACTGTTGTATGATAACTGATCTAGCTCTCAAGTTTTGTATCATTTTATAGTTCACTTTCATCTACATATGATGCATTCTTCATTAGAGCTCAGTGAGCACATGGTGAATTGTCTTCATTTTACAAATGACAAAATGAAGCTTAGGGAAGTGAAGTAACTTGCTTAACTGGTAAGCCAATGTGGTACCAAAATACAAATTTCTCTGACTCCCAGGCCATGGTTTCCTTTGTTTGCCACTCTGTGATCCTGATGCTCAGCTGGTGCTGCCAGGGTCCCTGGGAGGGTAAGAAGGGAGAGAGGGTGTGTAGCCCAGGGGCAACTGTAGAAAGTTTTCTCAAATTCCACCCTCACTGGAGAAGGGGTTTTGCTTTCTGCTTTCAGTGTAAGCAACTATGGGCTGTTAGTACACTTGCTGAACTGGAAGCCAGCTGATTTTATTCATGGCTTCTCTCTCTGGGACCCTTCGAGCCTCAGAGTGAACATGAGAGTTTTCAACCCAAAGAAAATGGCCTCTTGGGAGAATAGTGGTTTGGGTGAATGAGAGAAAATAATAGTCTGGTGAAATACAACCTCTGAATAGACGCCTGTAGCAAGGCTCGCCAAGAATTGCTTGCTGTGACATTGCATTCACTTCCTCTGCTTGTTTTTCTTCAAAGGGAAAGAAAAACTAAAATCATCACTGAGGATAGGGAGATGAATGTGTTTGGCATGAAGAAGGAGAGAGAGGAGCATCTGAGACTGTCTGAAATTTCCTGAAAAAAGGAACAGTGACTGCTGTGGGGTCACAAGCATGGTCTCCTGAACTTTCCTGGCTTCCTGAGGAGACACGCTGGACCAGGACCAGCACTGCCCCCCCCACCCCCCCAGCCAGCATCCAACCCAGGCCCGCCTTCCTGGACTCACACAGAGCTGCCAGTAGCCCTGAGGGAGCTATTTTGAGTGAGGTGTATTTTGGCTTGTTTACCTGTGTGCACCACTGAATGCTGTCCTGATTGCAGAGGAATGGTGTCTGAGACTCTGCATTGCGGGCACATCAAGAGAAGGTCATTTCCCCTAAAAAATGATTTCTTTTTCTCCCACAGCCCCTCATATTTAGATTAAAGCTCCGAGCTTGCAACACTGAGGAAACAACGTCCATGGGATGTAATAAGAGATGTACATGTAACTCAGATCCTTATTTTAGACAACTTGTTTTTCTGTCACTTTAGCTTCTCAGTAAATACAAATTCTACGAGCTATGAATGTGTTTGTTTCCCTTAACTGGCCTTCCAAAATTAGTTTGATTTTGCCCACTCTTTGGGGCCTCTGTGTCAGAGAAAGGTAATTATAGCCTGAACCAGATGAGTGTCACTCAAGGTTAGACTGGCTTCAGCGTCTGGTCAGCTGAAACCAGGCTTTACAGACCCACCAACAACTCAGCAAATTTGAAGGAAAATTCCCATTTGGACACTGGTTTATTTATATAACTTTAATTAAAAAAAAAATTTTTTTTTTCAGTTCTCTTTGCCTAGGTTTCAATCCTGAGGTGTTTACTAAATCTCTTCTCCCCTCTCCCTTAATGACAATGTTCTCTAACTAGGGGCTGACTGACTGACCCTAATACTATCAGCTCACATTCATCTACTGCTCATTTTGTGCTGGATTCTGGACTATGATTACCTTTAGTATCGAATTTACCTCTTATAACAATCTTAAGAATAGATACACTTATTACCCCCAATTTGCAAATGAGAAAACTAAAGCTCAAGAGGTTAAGTAATTAGCTCAAGATCATATAGCTAATAAGTATAAAAAAGAATAATTAAACTCTGCTTGTTTTACTCATGACTTTAGGTAACATATTATTAAACTTTAATTTTTAAGACCGATGATATTGATCAGTACAGTGATTTCATGAATTGTGACCACAGTCATGTACAACCATAAAACATCCAAATTATTATAATTATATGCCATTCTGAATATCCATAGAAGATGTATGTTCCTATTAAAAGGAAAATATAGTATATACTGTAGGGACCTATACAGCTCAAAAGACTTTAGATACAAAGATATGACAAATTTAAATCAGTGATCAACGTGAATGAGCATAGCAAGTCTATGAGTGAATAAAATTTAGACAATGTCAGATTTCCCTTTCCGGTTTAAAACTCATGACACAGTGATTATAAAAAGAAATTCTGCCTGGGGATGGTAAGAAGAACCCTTCATGATGTCTGTGGCTGAGGGTGTCATGGCTGGCCCAAATCTTTGGTTAAAAATAACATCAATGAACTGGGTGGTAACTGTCTGTTTTAGAGGCTGGGCAACCTGAGTTTACTGTGATGGTTCACAGGATATTTATCTTTTACCCCTGAAAGATTGAGAATTAAAAAGAGAAATGTTTTCAAAGAGTCAAATATATAGTAATAATATATATTTCTAAAAAGATCCTGGTTTTCTTTATATAATTTATATTTGTGTAAAACTTAAGAGAATGTGGCAAATAAAATGACATCCTTAAAACTCCAATAAAATGTGTAATTGAATAACTGATGTAAATGTATGGTTTTAAGTTGAAATCTCACTAAGTGTATAAGTTATTGGAACATATGGAAGAACTTGAGATTTACTGTGTTTACAAGATTAATTTATCAAACTTATGGATCACTTAAATAGTCAGAAATTCTTTATTTCAAGCAATTGAAAGAAATATATTAAATGTAAGATGCCTTTTTGAAATAATAAAGTTGTTTAATTACTGAGTTTGTAGCAAGATCAAACATTATTCAAAGCCACTTAAAACTGGTAAGCTAAATTTCCTAAGTTATAAATAGAAGAATA
This sequence comes from Rhynchonycteris naso, assembly GCA_037038555.1. Classification (NCBI taxonomy): domain Eukaryota; kingdom Metazoa; phylum Chordata; class Mammalia; order Chiroptera; family Emballonuridae; genus Rhynchonycteris; species Rhynchonycteris naso. Next base: position 68,524,755 of record CM073002.1, on the reverse strand, counting down.
AGATTTAAAATGTTTAAGGGAGAACTAAGATCAAAAGTAAAGTTTTATAAAATCTTCTCTGCCATAAAGGAAGGAAGGAAGGAAGGAAGGAAGGAAGGAAGGAAGGAAGGAAGGAAGGAAGGAAGGAAGGGAGGGAGGGAGGGAGGGAGGGAGGAAGAAAGGGAGGAAGAGGAAAACAAAGGAAAGGAAAGGAAATTAAAAAAGTAAAAACTCCTCAAGTACAATGACAAAGTCTTATTATTAACCTTTTAACTCAATGCTATCTAGAAGGATGACCTTAGATCAGAAGTTGATGTTTCAGTGGCCCCAGGACTGAACAAGAAGCCATCTATCCAATGGAGTCCTAGAGCCCTTTTTCAGCCAATAAAGTGGCCTGAAGACTGGATTGAATGCTAAATCGTCGTGGGGGCAGGCACCTTCTGTCCCCATTCCAGATACTTGCACAGCACTTGAATGAAGAAAGAACCTTAGATTCCTTTGAGCTCTATAATCCTGTGGTTTTAGAATTATCTTTCTTTGCTTCAAACTCTGGGCCTCTGGGTCCAAGTCTAAAAACAATTTATATTTCAAAAGGAGTATGAGATAAGAATGTTGACTTTGGGAGCCAGATCATCCTGGGGCCACTCAGACCTAGAGCTGACACTAGCTGAAGTGATGAGAGAAAGTTAGTTACTTAATCTCCATTAGCCTCTGTTGTGTCATCTACAACATTACTATAGTTACAGTATTTAGATGATGACATCACTGGGAAGATTAAATCCAGGAAAGAAGATAAAGCGCTGGGTGCAGAGGTGAGCATACCGGAAGTGACCACAGCAACCTGGGTTGGAGGAAGGGCCACTTACTCTCTTCAGTCTCATTTGTCAGTGGGATTTTTAACACACTTGAATTAAGAAACGTAAAGGCAAAATAGCTAGCAAATTGCTATCTCCTAAGGGGCCCCAACCTCCTGAATCTAGAGGAATTCAGATTAGCCATTTAGTCATCTCAGAAATCTTGATTCTCTGACTCGTTTATGGAGAATGTGCTTTATAGACACATATAAGGAAGTACTGCCTGGATTGATTGATACACAGCTAACACTTAGCCTCCAAGCAAAGGCTTGCTCCATTGCAGGAGAAACCTCATCACACAATACAGTTTGGGTGGTGTTACTCTGATGTGCCTGAGAGTTTATTTGTTGTGGGTGGAATTATTGCAGCTTTGCACCTCTTAGGTCCCCAAAGGCCCTGTAGAATTCTTATCCAACATGGGGGAAGGGATGGAGAGGGGAAGATGTGAAAAGATTTTTTTTTTGTATGTATATAGTAAAGTGTTTTCCTAAAATGGTTTGCAATAAACCACACTCCCCAGGGAACCAGAGAGCTGGGTCAAGAAGATTTCTCCCTTTGACGTCCTGGTGGGGCTTTTGTTGTTCTCTGCAGAGTTGGAAGGAAGAAGAACATCAAACAGTCTTCTAAATCCTGTTTGAAACCAAAAGGGGCCTAATAAATAAACACATAAAGTAAAAATCTGTATACAAAGTCCTCGAAATTCACTGAATAAATTATCCCTTACAGGTCAGAATTCTGTGTTCTGTGCCAAAAAAGGAGCAGAAAAGATTGATTCAAAGCCACCAAATCAACATTCAAGTTTGGAGCTGACCCCAGCCTGCCTTATGGCCAGAGCCACTTCCAGCAGGGCAAAGACTGCCCAGTGGTCAGAGGACTGAGAAGCAGATGGACCTTTTACCAGGGCAGGTCACTGCACTCGTCGGTTCTGTGTTTTCTGGGCGTTGACATTATCTTACACAGAACATATTTCCAATTGCCTCCTCAGAGGTTCTAAAGGTGACGTACCTGGATAGGAAGTTCTCTAGTGACTGCTTCTTGTCTTCCTTGCAAACAATGCCCTCCTTCTTCTGTTTTTCCATGTCTTTGATTCGGGACTGGAAAGTGTCGATCAAATCAAACACAGACTTCATTGCTATAGGCACCTCATAGTATTGCTGTTTAAGAAAGAATAGAAAGTATGTAATGAATGGGGTGTTTTTTCCCTCTACTCAGAGAGCCCAGGAGAATTCAAGGAAGCTCTGAAACATCAGAGCTTGTAGGGCTCAGTGATTTGTAAACTCTCTTGTAATAGTGTCTCTGCTGATGTTTTGAACTTCAGGATCCATGAAACAATTGCTGTTTGCCTTTTATGAGGATTGCTTCTTAACTGCATTTCTTTATTAGAAAGGGTCCATACTTTCCTCACCACACATATCCTAGGTTCCCTTCCCTACCTCTGGGACTAAGCTACTTCCTGTTCACTACACAACTAGAGAGAAAGTGAGAAATGCTGTATCTAACATGGGAATGGAACAACATGCTAGAGTATCTTACTTGAGCAATAAGGGTAATTTTCCACCAGAATGGGACCTATTCTTTGTTCATCAGGAATCTATATACACTCTTTGTGAGTTGCAGCTATTATTTTATTGAATAAACAGCACTTAATATTAGGTCATGTTTCCTATTGTATTCTCAGAAAAGAATCGGGATCCAACTTAAGGATAATGAAATTTGGTTTCTTGGATCATACTTGTTTGGACCTACAATAGCAACCTCAAATGGATTATGGACCTGGCTGACCGTAATCAGCATAAGCTAAGAAGAAATCTTGGCATGGCATGGAGCTACCCAGGCCCTGCAGTGAGAAATTCTGTAAAAAATAGGATATGAAGGCTGGCAGACACCTAGGGATTATCTAAGGTTAGAGGTGGGACAGCCATTAGAAGTTGGGCAGCATAAGTACAGAATGAATTAATGAAGGGAACATTTTCCAGATTCATGAAAACACTTCAAGTTGAATCAGCTATTCAGATAGGCAGCCATTTTCTTGATTTTCACATACTCTTAGTATACTAGGACGGCTAAGACAGTAGACTCTGGGGCCAGTCTGTGTGGAAATGAAGTCTAATTATAATGAAATGACCCGGGCAAGGTATTTAACTACTCTGGACCTCTGTTCCTCTGTGTTATTTATTTTAGATGTTTGAGATAAGGATTATGAAGAGTTAAGGTGAGTGGCTGGCATAAGGAAAGCACTCAATAAAGTAAGCTATTTTTGTTATTATTCTTTAAAATTATTTTTCATAGCTCAGAACCTTTGTCCCCAAGCATACAAAGAAAGTAGGTATAAAATCCTACTGTGTTGTCCATGTTTGATTAGGAGTTAAATTTCTAGGCCCTTCCAAAGTAGGTTTATGTTAAACCCGGTTTTCCTGAAGGCTGAGGAGAAAAACTCTTGACCTTTTATCTCCAGGACCTGGCACATCGTGGTTATTTAACAAATGTCTAATAAATGCATCATATTGATGTTACAGAAGAATTTAGTCTGAGTCACGTAGCCGGGCCATAAGAGGTCACCCAAACCACTTTTTTTCCAGAGACCACCTTTCAGGACACAAATTCTATAGACCCACATGGAATATTTGGACCATTTCAAAACCTTCCCATTTATAAAATAATTTGTTCACTCATTTATCTAATAGACTTATTTACATACAATTCAGAGTTGCTATTCTAAGGAATAATACCACATTATCCAAAACAGGAACCTTTTTACCTTGACTCTCAGGTCCACGTCTGTGAGCACCATGAAGAAGTCATCATAGGTCATTCCATATTCTCTCCTCAGTTCGCTGATGAGATGCTGGTCTACCAAGTCCTCATTATCCACCACTTGCATGGGTTTCTCATTATCTTAAGGCAAATGAATTGTGAATAAATATGGATGTGACAAGATAAAAATCAGTGGGAACAAATGGGTGGAGGCTTTGGGCCTCCATCCATAGTTAGTTAGAATAGCTTTCATTAGTTGCACATATTTGGCTCATATTTTGTTTAAACAAAAGTTTACAAAGTGAATAAATAAATATAGAAATGAATGAATAAACTCATTTTGAAAGTCATTCTTCTAAAGATGATCAAGCGCTATCTCTGCCCACCCTGGTTGTAGTAAATCATTAGGAGCAAAATGAAAGAGAATACTGCTGAATCACCTGCACAAGGACTACCACATCACCCGGAAATGAGTCATCAGCCTAACTCACCAGGGAACTAGACCATTTACTTTTATGTTTTATTTAATTTTAAAATTAACTTCAGTTTTATTTATTTAGTTAAGTCTAAAATCTGTGTCTGTTCCTCCCTTTGATTATAGAATCACTTTGGGACTCAATGAACCATGTCATTGCGAGAGAGAAAAATAAAAAGTCTATGTTCAAACCCAGTATCAGGTTCATTTTGGCTCAAGAAAAAAGTCAAGCTAATCATAATACAAATGTTGTAAGTAAAAAATAATGGTAAGCAGTGTTACTGAATTTATTTGAATTATAGCCATTACATATTTTTTCAGACATCAAGCTCTAAAAATAAATTATTATAATTCAGAATGGTTCCCAAAAGTGTCACTGGATTAATAGGAAATATGAACATGGCAACTCCTATGTCTGGAAAGCATTTTGGAAATGATAGGACAGCTTTATTTACTTCTTCTCTCCCATACAAGTCACAGTGTTTCCCTCAACTTTACTAGAATTGCTACCTGCAAAGTAATCCCCTGTATTTTTCAGAAATGTGAAAAAATAAAGTGAGTTAATATATGATTAATAGATATATTAGTGAAGGGAACCTATCAGTTATTGTTAATATTGTAACCCAATGAATTGTAGTGTAGTAGGAACAATTACAGTTTTTCAGATACTGAGATTATATAGCTTGAGTATCACTGACCATTATTCTTGTAGTGATTTTTAAAAAAGAGATGACAATTTAACTATTACTTCGGTTTATTTAATTAGGTTCATTGAAAGTATATAAGCAAGAAACTTGATTTTTCTGAAGTAGATTAAAATGAGAGGGGAAAGAATTTAAAACAATCTCTAGATTCATGTTGTTGTTGTTTTTATTATATCTCATTGAGTAAAAAGAAAAAAATAACTAGTTGCGGAATCAAATGCATAGTATGACTTTCTTTTTTAAAAGTAAACAAGATAAAAGACAATACATCTGCATGTGAATATGCATGGGAAGAGGTCCAGCAGGACATAAAGCTGTTAACAATAGCTGTGAGGAGAAGCAGAATTTGTCACCCCAAACTATGCCATTCTTAGGATATTGATTATTTTAAGCTGGTTATTTTTAAGAAACTAGACTCACAAAGAACCTTTCACCTTCTCCCTGGCTGTCTAAAGCATTTAGATAAAAGGCCTGATCCAGGGAGGGAGCTGTCATCATAGATAACTATAGTTTAATATGAACTAGATACGATAGAAATGAAGGAACCTAGTTAGCCCTTTTTGATCCAAGTCTTCTGTGTCCCACTGTTAAATTTGACCCAACAAACATTTGTTTATAAAACATTTGCTTTACCATCTTCATGTGACTTGCCTTCCTGCACTTTGAAGTCTTAAACCACACCTACTCAATTTGTCCCTGGGTCCCTCATTCTTATGGAACCCTCGTATGTACATAAATTGTAAATTTGGTCACTATCTCCTGTTAATAAGTCTCAGGGTACTTTAATTATCAGGCCAGCCAGAAGAACTTAGAAGATAGAAAGAAAATAATTTTTCTGCTCCTACAGTTGTCTCTGGAGAGTGTGGAGAAATGGGGTAGAAACTTTTATTGTTTACTCTATGCATGTCTACATTATTTAAATTTTAACAAGGAGCATATTTTACTTTGTGATTAGTAATAATTAATAATAAGAAAAAAATATCATTTAAAACTGATTTTTAAATGTCCTTAACATCTGATCTGTGGTGGTGTAGTGGATAAAGTATCAGCCTGGAAAGCTGAGATCGCTGGTTTGAAACCCTGAGCTTGCCTGGGCAAGGCACATATAGGAGTTGATGCTTCCTGCTCCTCCTCCCCATTCTCTCTCTCTCTCTCTACTCTACAAAAAAAAAAAAAAAAAGAATAAATAAAAAATCTTAAAATGTCCTTAACAATTAATGTTCTGATTCTAAGACTTTACAAACAAGATTTCATCTTGAACCTAAGAATTACTACTTTTCATTCCCAACATATATTCATTTTTGCTTTTGCTTATAAAGCAAAATATTTGTCTCCAGTGTCCTGAGCTGATTTTCTGACAGAGTTCAAGCTCCTAATTAGAATAAAAATTAGACTATTAGCATCTACCTAAAAGATAAAATCACAAAACCATTGAATGGCTGAAACAGAAGGAAGTTGGAGATTATAGCAAATTTAAAAAATGGTCCCAATTTTTTTACCCTTCCCTATACCTACACTGGCCCAGTAACTGCAGCTTCCAGTTATGGTGAAGGGTTTGAGCTGTCCTGACTTTTGTCAGCGCAGTAATACAAATAGAAGTTAGAAATGAGTTTGTACACTTGGGATTGCTCTTGCCTCTATCACTGCCATGATTCCATATCTATACTAGACTTCTGGAGACTAAATCAAGTTAGGTTACTCTGGTCTCATCCCAGCCAGGGATATTCCAGGTCAGCTGATACACAGTTGACACCTAATTTGTGTGCAAGCTGAGCCAAGATCAGTCAAGCCACCTAATCAACCTGTAGCTGACTGAAAATCCATGAGCAAACCTAGACAAGCCCAGCCCAGATTAGCTGAACACTTCAGATTTGTGACTAAATGAATATTTAGTGTCATATGCCACTGAGGTATGTGGGTCTTTATTAGTTCATCTTATTGTGGCACTAGATAACTGATGCAAACATTATCAGGCCCAACCCAATCACATTATTGAGCCCAACCCAGTCACATTATTGAGGTTGAAACTAAGAAACAGTATGTAGCATATGCTGTGGTGTACAGTCCAGATCCTACTTCAGACCAAGGCTGCTATGAATGTTAATAGTTGAATCCTTCTGAAAATTGTCCTACTTAAAAAAGAGCTGCCTTGTCCCAATTACAGCTTTACTAGGGGACAGCCCACATTGGATGGTTGATGCAGTGTCTGTGTTGGGGTGTGAGGTAAATATAAAAGCTGTTCTCCTTTGCCTCAGAGTGAACAACTCTGAGGGTTCAACTGCATTGCAATTTAAATTCTCTCTTTGTCATCCAGTAACCCTCATCCCTCATTGGTATTGTTCCTGCAGATATTCCTCATTAACTTCCTGCATGCAGATCTCAAAGTCTCAGAGTTTGTTTTCTAGGGAACCGACCTGTCACTAGACCCAGGAAGAGAGCAATTTGCTCAAGTGCACACTGCTAGTTAATAACAGAGCGAGCGTTAGAATTCAAATAAAATTATTTCATTCCTTTCCAGTGCTCTTTCTATTATACTTCACCAAAATATGTCACGCTTAAGGACAGAGAGGGCCCAGGACCAAGATTTAAGGCAAACCTTGTTTTACTAGGATACAGCAAGAAACCAAATTCATGGTCTGGTTTCTCCTTTCAACTAAAATATTTTTGAAATGTTTTGACTGAACACTAGAAATAAAACAGTTTGCACTCCTCGACTACAGAAATATATACATCCCAAATGAATGTTAGTACTGAATATAATACTCTGTAAACAAAAAGATAAATAAAAGAACTGATTGACTCTGGATCCAACTAGCATGGTGGCAACTCTGGCAAGACAGAGTCCACTTCCGGCTGAATTCCGAGGGTGGTACATGAGGCCAGCTCCTGCCTCCAGCTGCCTGCTCCTGATACAGGTCTCTATTACACTCTGCAATCTGTCTAAATCCGGTCTGGGTGAATAAGAGGTTCTCTGGGAAAGCAACATAAATTTGGCAGCTTCTTATTTTGCCAAAGCTCTGTAGTCCTCGTCAAGGGCTGCACAGCTTAGAAGCAAACATTCTTTGGGAAACATCCTATAAAATGTCCATCTGGTTCTGATCCAGCTAAAATGATTCACAGATTCAAGCTCACGAGGGTAGATTTTGGTCATTGCACAGAGCCTGTCCAAGACCTAAGATTACTGAGAAGGGATGGCAGGTGGCTGAACTCTGCTGTGTGCTGCTAAGGACTGGCCCTACATGTGGACATTTGTCTGGTTTTCCAGCTCCAAAAGTCAGTGCTCAAATTCAGGTCATAGTAAATTTCTTCATGCATTTGCTCTTCTATGTCTGACCATAGACAGCAATGACACTGCAGAAAAATTCAGCTTCAGTTACAACTTGTTAAACATCAATTGTTCCAGACATCATGTTTGAAGCTTTCATATGTGACTGCTTCTTCTCTGTAATAGCCATGGCTTCTTCTCCTCCTCCCACCCTGTTATCCCTAAGTCAGACCATGGCACCAATGTCCCTGGACCATTTTAGCTTCTCCCATTGCTTTGGAAGTTCCCTGTCTCCTCTAGTACTTTTTCAAAGTATGACCCACTATCTACCTTCATCACAAGCACCTTGAGTCCATATTAAAATTACAATCCTTGGATCCAGACCAATTAGATCAGAATTATTAGTAGGGAGGCCCAGGAAACTTCATTTTAACAAGTCTCCTTGGTGATTGCTATACACCCTAGTCACAGATAAAAATTTATATCCTTGGCACTGCATACAGGACTCAGCCTGTCATAATTAGCTATCTCTTAACTCTTCTTCCATACGTTATGCTCTAGGTCTCTAATTTCAGTGTCTAAAGACATGCCTTCCCTTTCTGTGTCATGCTATTCATGCCCTTGTGCACATGGGAACTCTTAATTATTTGGGAAACTTGTCTTTCTCATACTGTGCACTCATAACATTTGTACACTCTTCCGTAATAATGCCTGTCACCTTGCATTGCAACCAACTGTTTACATGTTTATCTCCCACTAGACAGGAACAATGGCCATCTTCAAAATTCTTATAGCTTGGCACACACAGGCAGTGGATACAAATTTGGTAATCATAAAAACTCTCCCCTAAGAAAGATATCATTTGAAAAAAGAGGGTGGTGAGGAATAGAGTAAAAAAGGTGAGTGATTCTGGTCTGTGTAGAAAACCCACCATCAAACTCTTGTACTTTTCTTTATCTTGTGAGCCCCAAACACAGCCAATCTAAGTGTGATTTGAGAAAAGATATTTATATATATTTATTTTTTTTAATCTGGGTTTTCATGTATGAGGTTTTCTAATTAAATTAATCATTTAAAATTTTTTCTATGTATTATGATGTTTTTGACATCTTAAAAACCATTTCTAGCTGGGGAACGACTCTCTGCCTCTGGGCTAGCCAGTTCTTTAAGTTAGCAAAGGGCCAAGCAAGGAGCGGTCTAGGAAATGCACACTAGTCAATCCAGAGCCCTAACCTCTCTCTCTGGCCCATGGGTCAGATTCCTTTACCTAATCATTCCAGAGCCAGGTACCAGGCAGCTAGGGACCATCCTTATAGCCCCAATCCTGATGATATTATTCAAATTAGCCAACAGGAAGCTGTTTACCCTGTCCTGCCTAGCCTTTTCCCGTGGAAACTCCAGTATAGACTGTGGCCTGAGCTCTCTACTCACTCTTGCTGCTGCTTCCTCACCAAAACCTGTGTTTCTCCTGCAGCCCGAAGAAGCATGCTACAGCTTCCTCTCTGGGACCTGTGAGCAATACATTATATATCCTTCGACATTCTAGTCTCTTGAATGCCATTCGCTCTGTCGTACCATTCACCATCATACCTCTGTCAATAACTCTGTCTTGGGGTAACACATAACATTGATAAAACACCAATAAACTCTGTCTTGGGGTAACATATAACATAGATAAGACATACTTATATGGCATTTAAAATATAACTATCCTATTCAAGAAGTCAATACAAGCCAAATATCTCTGTTGTACTTTAGATAAATCTGGAGGCAGAGACTCCAGCAGCAGCTGAATTGCTTTTATCTCAAGGATATTTCCAGGATTGCTGTGCAGTCAGGAGTCAGTTATTTCGGTTTGAATAACCTCAGCTTCCAGCTATGAGATTTACTTCATTTTAATTGAAAACAGATCAATTCAAATGATTTTGTAGTTGATCGGCTTGCTCTTAATTTACTCCATGAGTGGGTCCTTTGCCTGCCTACTGTCACCATAAGAGGAGTGACTGCATTCCGCTGACATATAAGACTAGCCTGGCCTTCTCTGATCACAAAGCTGCTGTCCTCTCTTGGTCCTTGGAAAGAGTAACTTGTCTTATACATGAAGAATGTGCTCTGCCAGGTACTTTTATATCTTATAAACTGATACTGACAAATCTTAATAGTTACCTATAATTTATTTTATTGAGTGTGGGGGACAGGCTGTAAGCAGGCAGAGTTCATATAGCCCAAGGCTTAGTTTTTTTTTTTCCCCCAAGGACAGAGAGAGAAATAGATAGGGACAGACAGACAGGAACGAAGAGAGGTGAGAAGCATCAATCATTAGTTTCTCGTTGCCTTTGCGACACCATAGTTTTTCATTGATTGCTTTCTCACATGTGCCTTGACCGCGGGCCTTCAGCAGACTGAGCAACCTCTTGCTGGAGCCACCGACCTTGGGTCCAAGCTGACGAACTTTTGCTCAAGCCAGATGGGCCCGCGCTCAAGCTGGCGGCCTCGGGGTCTTGAACCCAGGTCTTCCACATCCCAGTTCGATGCTCTATCCACTGCGCCACTGCCTGGCCTGGTCAGGCTATAATTTATTTGAAAGATATATTTCACTATCTTTGGCGACTTTCATGTGTTTACCAAATAAAGATTGAATTCTTTGTCCTGGTATTTGAAATCCTCTAAAATGTGGTGCCAACCTACATTTCTAGCCCTCTCTTTCCTTCTATCCTACACTAAATCTTCTGCTCTACACCAAGCCTAGCTGCAAATCAGAATCACTTGAGCAACATTTCTGAAATGACATTTCTGAACCCTATCCCTAAATTGAGTCAGTATATTAAAGTGAGGAAGGGGCCTCAAGGGTTTGAGTTTTCATTTTAATTTATAAAGAGCACCAATCCATAGAAAAATGGACAAAAGACAATAAAAACAAAATATAAATGCTCCTTCATCATATGAAAAGATGTCAGTAATACTCATAAAAAGAGAAATGCAACCCAACACTGCACTAAGACAACATTTTTCACATACCACATTAGCTGAAATCATTCACAAGTTGGGTCACATACTCTATGGAGAGTTTTAGGGAAAGTGACATTTATACATTGCTGGTGAAACTGCAAAGTTATGCAACTTGTATAGAGAGAATTCTGTTGACATTTATCAAAACTAAATATATTTTCCATTTGGTTCAACAATCCTACTGCTAATATATACTGTAATTTGACCAGGTGGTGATGCAGTGGATAGAATGTCAACCTGGAACGCTAAGGATCCAGGTTCAAAACCCTGAGGTTGTTGGTTTGAGACCAGGCTCATCTGACTTTAGCACAGGCTCACTAACTTGAGTACAGGGTTACCGGCTCGAGCATCGGATGATAGATATGACCCCATGGTCGCTGCCTTGAAGCCCAAGGTCACTGGATGGGCTGGAACCCTCCAGTTAAGGCACAAATGAGAAGCAATCAATGAACAACTATGAGAGCCTCCACTACGAGTTGATAGTTTTCACTTCTCTCATTTTCTGTCTGTCTCTATCTCTATATCTGTCTCTGTCTCTCCCATAAAAAAAGAAGACTCTATTGTAAAGATGTACCCATACACATAAAATGACAAATGTATGAGGTTATTAATTGTGAAATTGCTTGTAATAAATACTGGAAACATACAAGTGCTTATCATCAAGGGGTCTAGTTAAATAAACTATGATAGAATCAATCTCACAATGGCTTAATAAAGAAATTTGAAAGATCTTTATAAACTCTTAAGAAAAGGTCTCCAGGAAATATATTTAATCGAAAACAGCAATGTACAGAGCAGCATATATAATATTCTATATTTGGTATAAAAAGAAGGGGAATATAAGTATTTATATTTATTTGTATTTGCACAAAGAAGCACTAAATGAACAAATAAGAAATCATAAAAATACTTATGGGGGCAGAGAGTAACAGGGTGAAGGGGTCAGATATAGGCATGAGACTTGTCTGTGTATACCTTTTAATGCAGCTCTGACTTTGGAAACCCCCCCCCGCCCCCAAATGTATCATTTTAAAAAACTATATAAAAACAAAAAGTACCTTGATAGAAAAAAAGAAAAGTTCCTTGATAGAGTCATCACATACCAAAAAATCTACTCAGTTTCAAGGCAACTTCATTAAATTCACCCACTTTTCAAAATTCTTATATTTACAGTATCTTCTCTGATGACTGCACTGGAAGAGCTGATCCCTCCACCACATTCTTTCAACTCTTCGAACATTTAATTTATTAGGCACTTTATACTCCTTGACTGTCAGGGGCTTATCTTGACATTGATAACCTGATGCAAGAAGCTGCTGAGGGCAGTGAATGGTGGGACAGGATGACTAAACAAGTTAGGGGGCAGAGTGCCCACTTAGCCTCTAGGGCACAGAGTGATTGATAACGGGAGACAGAATAAACAGAGAAGGACACTGCAGCCATTGTCAGGACATCTGATCACTCACCAGCCTTGCCTCAGAGCACAGGGTGGCAGGGTCTAGAGAAGGCAGCTGCAGACAGTGTCACCAGTGATGAACGGAAGAGGTAGGGAAAAGGGTCAATTTTTCATGGGCTCCTGATGGAAAGCAGCTTTTCTGCATTTCTATGGATCCTGATGGCTGTGAATCTTTTCCATAAGTAATATTTCTCTTCAACAGGATCAAAGACAGAGAGTATTCTAATGTACTCACTTATAAAAGTTTTTGCGGAAATTCATCTGTGAATTTCATACTCATGAATAAGGAATTAACACTTTATCTCCTGCTTGCCACATTCCATACCTCCATCAACTTTCACTTTCCTTCTTATTGATTATCTTTAAACTCTTCTACTTGGCTAAGAAAGAAGCTTGCTTGCTTCATTTCCCCCTCATTCTCTTTTCATTCTACAATAAAGTGCCTTTAGCCAGCAACTTCTTCCTATCTGACAAACTCTCTCTATAATCCATCTACTTGACATATACAACAATATTTCTATTCTAAATTGATCTTTAAATACCACTAACAACTAAGAACCCTGTTATGTGTTAGGTCATTCTACATCATCCAGTATAATACACTCTGTCCTGACAAAAACAGATGGGCTTATTCTACACTGGACTTTGCTCAAACCTAAATAACTTTTGTTAAGTTAATCTTCAGGCACGTTTCCTGGTATTTGGAGGTCCATCATCTATAGTTCACATACATTTAACAAAATGGATGGAGCAGGTGGGAGGACAGTTCATACTATAATTGTATGTGGGCCTCTGTTTTTAAGGTCCAGTAAGGGTCTGGAAGAGTACAGAGGGTTTGGTTTATTTTTAAAGAAAGTAAGGCCATCTGATAAATTTCCAGCTGAAAAGCAGTCAAGACTGGAGTCTGGTTCACTGAGACCATGGAGCACACAAATTCTTATTTTCTCATGGCTGACTCACAGTCTTGGCCGGAAGTACTACAGCCTTTCCCATAGGGTAACCTGAGACATGACACAAGGACAGAAAGGCAAATCAGGAGTCAGATGAGGAACAAGATAAAAAGGGTCCGAACCATATCCAAGCTGCCACTCAGTGAGAGGCAAACATCCAAATCACAATACTTGATTTCTAATAGGGCAAGAAAGAAAACCTCAGGCCCTGTATGGTTCATATTCAATCCAGATGTCTAGAAAACAGCAGGATTAATGCTAAAAGTTTGCCAAGGCAGCACCAGATGCTTTTTCCAAACATCCTTGAAATAAGGAATGAGAATTCTTTGTGTGAGAGTTGGTGGTCAACACATTTGACACCGGGAACACCTGGTGAAGGAAAATTTTCATCACCAGCCAGAACCCGTTCCTGCACTGGATTGAATACCCACTTCCTCTCCAGACATCTGGATTATAATTGAGCTCTCTGGCTCATGCCATTATTTGAAAATACAGAAAGCAAATGGTTGAATCCCAGTTAACCACTGAACATGTGGCTTGGTAGTATCACCAGGAGTAGTAATGCAGCCTGACCCTGAAAAGCAGTTGTGAGAGTTCACTGTCAACATTCTGTAATTAGCAAAAAGCAATGACAAATGTTTTTCAATTATAAGTGTTTTAACCCCTATGACAGCTCACTGAGCTCCAGATACCTGCCAGAACCAATGATGGTAATGATGACCATAGTAACAGTGCTCATTACATGATGGTATTTACATACATTACCTTAACCTCACCATAACCCAGAAATGTACCACTCACCAAAATTAGTTGATATTTTATTGCTTCATATTCATTTTGAAATAAATGAAATATTCTCTAATTTTTGTGAGCAGTAAACATATAACTATGTTCTTAGCCGAGACTTAGGAAGTAACTTGGCCAAGGTGACACAATAAAGAAGTTGTTTTTGAAGTGGTCTGTTTGACTCCAGAATGTCTTTTGTGTCTTCTGTTTGTACACTTACTGTTTCAGTGAAGGTAAGGATATTTTGTTGCTGTTATTCCCCATCCCAAACAAACACACAGCACATCCACAGATAACTCACTCATTTACAGTGATTAATGGCAGGACACTGAAAAGAATGCTATTTATTCCCCTTTGGATCTATGTTAGGGGATGGTGGGCTAATAAAAGAGAATTAATAACTGAAACTTCATACCTGAATGAATTCTAGAGACCTGCTATACAGCATGTGCCTAAGGTTAGCAACACTGTACTACGTACTTAAAAATTAGTTAAGAGGGAAGTTTTCACACTGTGTTTTTAACACAATAAAAAATACAATTTAGAAAGCTAGATCATGTTAAAAAACTAATTGACATTATCATGACATTATTACAACTGATATGTGTTCAATTACACTAAGATCACATGACAGAAAAATCTGTGAGAAAATGTGTTATATGTATTGAAGTTAAGTGTTAACTAATGGGAAAAACATGTTTTATATTCTTTTGGATGTTTTCTGGTATCACATATTTTATGAAAAATATGTAGAATATGAAAATAGTAAAATATGAAGAATTTTCATTACAGTTATATAAGAATAAAAAAGTAGAGAATGCATGTAAGAAAAAGTTTAAAAAAATAAAGCTCTAGAGACGTAATGATCATAAAAGAAATGTATCGGGAAGATGTGGGGCTTCTGACTATGAGGCTAACTACTCACAGTAAGCTTTGCAACTCTACCACGAGAACTGCAATGAGGTAGATTTCAGCTGCCCAATGCTGAGCTGTATGCCTCAAGATTCTCACATGCATCATTAATATAAAAAATTGTGAAAACACGACATTCAGCCAAATTCTTCTGCTCTCCCAAAGGACTTGGACATGGTTCAGTCCATATTTTCAGTGACTTTTCATTTATCTTAACAGGGTTTTTTTTCAGTCCAGGTTAACTCCCTTCACAGTCTTGCCAGTGTAAAGCATTTCCAAGGGCCTGGCAGGACACCATCTGTAAGTGAGTTGCCTGTACCATAAAGGCTGCAGGCAGATCAGATGGTGGTGTTTACAGGTAAAGAAGACTCAGAAGCCAGAAAAAAGTGTCTAAACACCTTTCCGGTTCTCCTCCCACTGTATTACTTCTCTCCTTTTTCTCCACTTTACTGACTTTCAAATTGAAGAGTGCTTGCATATTTCATTTAAAAATGCCAAAAACTCAAACCAGAACCATCTGGAACGATTATGTAAATATAACTTTAGGCAAACTAACTTTTGTTGCCACAAAGAAAGAGCCCTCTGGATATCTGAAGTATCCTTGTGATTCCCCATCAACCTCTCTTATAAAGTTTGCCCCACTTTAGCTATGAGAGAAAAAACAGTAATACAATTAAAATGGTTAAGAGAACCTAGCTGGAAGTGGTCGATTTTCATTGTGCTGTTGTTGACAGGGCCAAAGATGGTGATCACAGAGATTTTCCTGGTGGCCATCTTGCAGAAACTTTCCAGATATTCATCTCGCTGTTGCACATACATGTTGTTCTCAACCTTAGGAGCAGTGATCAGCTGGAGGTGGGCAAAGGCAAGTAGATATTAATTCATAGAGATAGTTTCACACTGAGGTAAAAACCAAAGGGGTGATAGGAATAGAGAGCTATAGTGACTGACACCAAAACTAAATTAAACTAAACTAGATGGTTTTGTTGGAGGATTAGCATAATTAGGGTCAAAAGACTCTTTGGATAGGGCTTTTACTTTTAAATGGCTCCAGACAGCTTAGAGTTTTCTACTCATTTCCACTATTTACCTTCCTTAATAGTTTCCCTGTGTCTTGGTTTTCTCATCTGAGAACTCTGCACAGCAGTACTTATTCTGCAAGGGTTGGGGTCACTGCATAAATGCTTGGAATGTACAAATTTTTCAGTAAATGCTATCCTTCTTCCCTCATTTTAATCTTCATTATCTCAATTGGCTGCTCTGATACTCGTGAATTGAGTGGTTACTACTATTATTTCACGTATAGCAGGATGCAAAGAGAGTTTCATAACCAGGTCTTTGGGCACTGTGGAACATTCAATGGCTGATGTCTGTGATGAACATTGTCTATTCATTGTTTGCTGACTCATCACTGGGCTCAGAGACCAGCCTCTACATATTTTCCCATTTGACTACATTCAAATTTATCAGCCACTTCTCTACCTACCCATCTAATTCACTTGGTATTTCTCAGAGGAGAAGTGATCATGTTGTAGTTTCTTTCAAATTCTTTCTCAGAGTAGTTAAAATCTGGTCCCAACTCAATTTCCTCATTTATTTTTCTCTGTCAGAGATTGTTTACTGTTTCCTGCAGCCTTTCCCTTCTGAGAATTCTCTATGCTCGACAAAATGCTATCCCTCATGGAAATCAAGGCGTGCTCAATAGCTTTTGAGTACAACATTAACAAAGGTTTTCTCTGGGATAAAGTTATGTTTTTACTTCAGTTTGTTATTTATTTTAAGTAGACATAATTTTACTTTATTTTTTATTTTGTGTTTGCATGCTTGTTCAGATGAACTTGATAGGTAGAAAATGCTTGTTTTAGAAATGTTATTTCTCAAGAAGAAAAATAATTCAATATCCTCAAATTTATTTGTTGATGGATATTTGGCCTTAAAAAAAAGATTGAAGGCTATAAAAAGAGACAGTAATGATATTTTTGGTTTGTT
The DNA here is from genome assembly GCA_037038555.1 of Rhynchonycteris naso. Taxonomy (NCBI): domain Eukaryota; kingdom Metazoa; phylum Chordata; class Mammalia; order Chiroptera; family Emballonuridae; genus Rhynchonycteris; species Rhynchonycteris naso. The sequence goes on along the minus strand of CM073002.1, from coordinate 68,507,622 downwards.
TGTTCATTTTTAATTAGCTACATGACCTCTGAAAATATTTCCTGAGGTGTTATTGGTAGCCCCAATTATGGAGTTTTATTTTCTGTTGGTATAGTTTATATTTTTCTTTCTGGCTATTCTTTGCTCACAAACATGCTATTTTGAAATAAATAAAATGAATGTTTAAGTGAGAACACAAAATAGTCAAAAGAAAGGTAAGATTTACTGGTAATGATTTTGGACTCCCTACTCTAACTGAAGTATAAGTTCATGTTTAGAATATATGTAGAGGAGTCTCTAGGACACAGCTGCCCAGAAGTAAGTGACTGATAATTACCTGCCTCTGGAACTTCAAATCCATACAAAGGCTCCTTTTTTTTCCATCTCATACTTTGCCACGAATTCATTAAAGTTCATGGACAGACCATGATATAACTAGAATTTCAAGAGTTCTCAAAATTCTCTCTGGTCTTCTTATCCCCCTTGTACATAATTGAGAATTTCAGACAATATATAATCATACAGAACCTCATCCTCCCCCATCTGGAAGTTTCTCCCAAGAATCTCTGAACACAGTAGCATTAGGCCACAGGATACCCAGTGGGAATCATACTGAAATAAATAAAGAGCTCTGATGTTTATTTTCACCTAGGGACTTTTGCTTAAGGGTGCCTTAACCCACCATGAGGTGGCATTCATTTTGCATGACTCATTCCCCAGCTTCTGGCTCTCAATGATCTGACCCAGGCTCTCCCTTGCTAACCTTTCCTCCTACTCTCCCTTATGTGCACTCTTCACCCCACAGTCAGATCATTCTAAATTACGAAATGAAAGAAATCTTGGCAGAGTGGCAGGAGAAATGGTGAATATAAGCAAAGGTTGAGGGCTTGCATTTTAATCTTTATTCAACCTCTGGCTTCCATGTAGTCTTAACAGTGTAATTTAATCTTATGAACCTTAGTTTTCTCATCTTTACAGTGCAACAACTTTCCTGACAACCTCATAATGTAGTGAGAACTGAGAAAAAAATGTGTGTGTGTGTGTGTGTGTAAGGCTATGTGTACCCAAGTACCATACATGGTGTCCCCTCTGAATAGTTCACTCACATTTCTTCCTCTGCCCTGGCCTATATTACCTCTCCCATACAGAAAACCCTCATGTCCCCTTCAATTTATCTGACTCTGAGTCATTCTGCTAATGCAGTATCCTCCCCCAAGTCTTTTCCAGCCTTTTCTAATCACTTTTTTTTTTTTTTTACTGTTCTGATAGTCTGCCTTGTTCACTCAGACGTTATGTATTTCTTTGATTTACTGTTATATTTTCTGTTTATGTCATACCTCCCTAATTACAGTGCAAGTTCTCCAAGGCTCTGGAGTCCCAGCCCCTACCACTGCCATGCCCATAGTAGAAAAACAAACTCTGACCCACATTCCTCAGGTTACATGGATCATCACTCCAGTCTGAAAGGGGAGCCACTCAGAAATACAATGGTCCCTGCCCATGAATGTCTAGCTGCAGCCCCAAACCAGTGGGTTTATTCTCTCCCTCAAGTTCATTCACATCAAGGAAAGTAGAAGAGGCTGAGCATCTGAATATATTCCAAGGATTCTTTCCCTGTGTATTAACAACTTCGCCCCATGAATTTTCCAGTTTGGCAGTATTTCAAACAGTATTTAAAACGGTAACCATTTCCAATCCCCTCTTCCTAAAAAGAGCATCTTAAAACTTTTCAGTAAACCAAACATTATTGTCTGGTACTTGGCCTCTTTCCAGTATAGTGGCAATAAATTGGGAATGCCTCATGAATTTAGAATTGTGTTATGATTCTTTTTTATGTTTATCTTCCAAAAGTTTTTTGGCATAAGGAGTCTCAGCATATAATGAAGACAGTTTTCCTTAATAAAAGGAGCAAACAAGAATAGGAAATACTAGGGGGGAAGTATTTTAAGTCTTATATTATTCTAAATACTATGTTAGGCTCAAAACACTAGATTTTTACAGGATTCTAAAAAATAACATTTAAACTAGTGTTCTGCCTTAGTAAAAGCAGAGCTTTATATCTCCTTTACTAAAATTAAATCAAATAAGTAGATTGTTGTCCTAATATCCAGATTTCCAAAGTAAGGTAGAAAGTATTAAACCACTTAAATTACAGGAGATTGTCTCCAAAGAATGCTTAAACTCGAACTGTAATCTCTGCACTTCAGCGCTATGAAGCCTCTTGTTAATTGACAGGAGGTTGATTGATTGACAGTAGAGCACAAAATGGCGGCTTGTCAGCTATACTCCACATAGTCCAGTGTCTCCATTCTCACACCCAAACTGATACCAGCCCGTCTGAGGGATTGGGTTAATTGGTATTCAAAATATTGTTTTTGACTGACTTGCAGGAAAGCCAAGGAGTTGAGGTACAGAAAACTAGCTGGGTATTCATGGCAGTAACTGTGCACCATCGCTCAGCACAAAATGTTGACAGTTGATATGTCTTACCATTTATCTGAGTAATTCAAGGTTCAAAATGAAATTTTAAATGTCTGTATTAATTACCTAACAGGAAAATTTCTCAGTTTTCCCTTCACATTGTGGCACATTCCCCATATTTATACCCACCGGAAGGCAGGATGGGGGAGCGGCTTGAACAGCGGCTTTAAAATCAAGCATACCCGAGTTCTAATTCTGACTTTGCCGTATGTAAACTATACAGCTAGGGAAAGTTCGTAACCTCTCTAAGCCTCTGTTTCCTTGTCTGTAAAATGGAGTTCAGTCCTTCCTCGTGGGATTGTTGTGAAAATTAAATCACACAGTCTTGAAAAGCCCCAGCAGGAAGTGCTCTTTTTCTCTGACAGACTGAGAGGCAAAAAGGGTTGGCGTAGGGGGTGGTTGGAGGATGGACCTTGGGCCTAAGAAAAAGACACCTGGTTTCTCCTGCAGCTCTTGTGAAAGCTTCTAGAATGCTGTTCACCCAACCACATCTATACCGTTGCTGCCAGTGCTTCCCTTAGTCATTGGTTCAGTAGAGGTCATGTGATACTTTTACATCTAAAAAATGATATTAGTAAATGTAAAGCATCGCAGGTCCACGATAAACCATAACAGGGCACCAGGTTACTGAAAACTGGAAAGATAAGCTGACGGCCTGCACAGTTTCTCGGAATGCAAACCTCATTTAAGCCTGAGCACACTGGGTTAGGCTGTGGCCAGTCAGAGGCATATATTGTCAGCCATACTTGAACAGTTTGGAGAGTGGTAAGCCTTAATGAATATTAACTGAATCACTGAGTTTCCTGAATAACATCAGCCATGTTTGATGGGGAAAATGAGTGGAAAAACAATTAAGGCACCAACCCAATCTTTCAGTCAGAAACACAAGTCTCTTCTCTTTCTGGTCAGTTTCTTCTCTCCATCTTTTGATATTGTATCATGCTCATTTCATCTTGTCTTTTCTAATCCATTCTTATTTTAGATGTCATTAGTTCTTTGGAAAACACATTTCTGATACGATCTTTAGCTGGGCACATGTGGGATTGCAAGACTGAAATGCCTTTTGTTGGGACTTTCTTTGGAAAAACAAACCTGGTTCTCTCACCAGCCACCAAGAGGAACATTGCCATGAGCAAACCCAGCTGGTTTCTGTTTTGCCTCACATGACATCAGCAGAAGCTGACATTTGAGTTTCATTTGCTAGAAATTTATGATCAGGGATACTGTGAAAAGCAGAAAAGATCCAGCTGGGCCTTCAAATCTCTGACTAAGGGAGTGAGAGAAAGGCAGAGAAATAAAAGGCATGACTAATATCAGGAATACGTATTTAAAAAAAAACCTTTCTTTTGACTCACAAATTAGCGGTAATAGAAGTATTTACCGATTGGTAGGCAATTACAATCCTGACAGCTTACTCCTATTTTCCCTTAGTTAAAACCTGAGCATAAGGAACGCTTTGCCCTCCCTGTTGGCTAAATGGCCAGGGTTGGGAAATGTGCTTTAGCAGGCTGGACAAAGTCCCAGGTACTCAGGAGGAGGGCAATAGAGCACACCACTAATGCTTTTCCACAGCCCAAAGACAGCAGTTTCCCCCACGGGTTCCCTAGCAAACAGTCAGGTTCCAGGTAGAGTTCTACTCTGGAACCAGTGATTCTTTTGGTTCTCACTGGAACACCCCCATTTAAATTTATGTACTCTGGGAATAACCAAGTAGCCGTTCAACTACTCTGACAGCCTTTCCTCTGCTAACCTAGGTTTATAAAGTTATTTTAAGGCTCTCATTAAAAACAAGTAACAATATATAAAAAAATAATACACACACACACACACAAAATCTATAGTGTCAACCAAAACTTAATTTTTGTTCTAATATATAAATACATGATTGGTGGAATAGCCAAGAAAAGTTGGGAACATGCCCCAACCCATTATAAGTAACAGGGGACTCTGCTCTGAATAACATTTCAAATGCACATTTAAACTTTTTGAAACCACTAAAGGTAAGTGAGTAGCAGAATCTCTCTGGCTTAGATCACTGATTCAAATTTAAGCCAGATTGGGGGAGAGGGGTAGACTAAACATCCTCTCAGAGATGACTTGAGAGAAGAGTGCCTATCTTCTCTAACTGGGGACATGCAGGGCATGGAGTCACCTTGTGCCTTCAGTAGGAAAAACAGGAGATGGCTCCCTCCCACCCAAGTATCTAAGAATAATTTCTGATTCAGATTACTCAACATTAATTTACTGTTCCTTTTTTCTAAAATAATCATATCATACTCTTTTCTTCCTTGGCAGTTTGGTATAAAATGATAGCATTAGGAAGCTAGGGGTAAAATCTTGAAAGGGGTCTAAGAGTGGGTAAAGAGACTTGGAGAGGAGAAGGAAGCATTTTCACATTGCCGATGAGAACTGCTCTTATATTTAGGATGGGGCTTATTTCTGACCAAAGCCTTTTCTCTGATATTTGACTAGATGCTGTTATTATTCTTTGGATGTTGGCAAGTAATAGTCAAAGAGATAGCTACTGAGATATACCTGCGACTCACTCAATTCTAGTGGCACTCAGAAACAGAGGCAAAGCGGAAGTAAGGGCTGCTTGTCTCAGTTTTCACACACACACACACACACACACACACTCATGCTCATTTCACAGAGTCTCTGGGAAATTGACATCTGGACTCCAAGTTCAGATGTGTCTCTAGGATATTGGAAATGAGAACAATTAATCCAGTTCCCATCCTTTTGCCCTCTTACTGATTGGCCCACTGATGAAAGAGCAGCCTTTAAGGGATGAAAATTTCAGCCAGCTGGTTTAAAAGCATTCATGAAGTTCACACCAAAAAATGCCCCCTCCCCACTCCCAGTCACACCTACTCTCCACCCAGGCAGCCTTACTTTTCCCTCTGAGATTTTCAATTGTTGATGTAGATCCAATAAGGAGGGAGAAGAGAAACCTTGTTATTTCTCCATATACATATTTCTAGTTTCTAAACGCAAGAAGAGAGAAACTCTTTCCCCTCAGTTGTGACCAGAGTTAATGTGTACCATTTTAGGAAATTCATTCTTAGGAACTTCATTCATTTTTTGTTCTTTGAACTCAGTAAAATGGAGCAGTATCCAGAACTCTGCATGGGAAGAGAGGAGTAAGGATGGGGGGTGAGTACTGATAAGTTTGGAAGAAGGAGACTACAGGTGCTTCCCTGGGTTCACATCTAAGGTCCCCTGGCCAATGGCTTGAAGCCTGTGTGGGAAAAGATTCATAGCGCATCTAAACCAAAAGGAGCTGCTGGCTTGCCTGCCCTTCCTTGACACACCACCTGGTCTCCCTGACATGGCCCAGGTCCAACCACGGTCTGCCATCCAGCAACAGTGGTTTTGGAAAAACAACAAACCAACCGTGAACATGCCCTGCCTCAGCCCACAGAACAATGGCAAGGAGAAGCTTACTTACAAGGAGTCTCCGCTTGCCTTCAAAGGAGCCCAGCAGGTCAGTCAGCAGCTTGGTGGGACTCTGGGTGAAGTACTTTCCGGTGGGTTTCAGGTAGCCCTCCTGCTCGGGTTTACCCACTTTCTTCTTCTTGCCCTTGTCCTTCTCCGGTCTGCTTTTTTTCTCAGCCTTGTCCTTCTTCACTTGCTTTTCGCTTTTGAGTAACTTCTCTGCTTTCTCATTCTTCATCTTTTTTTTCTTCTCCTTCTCAGGTTTCTCAAGCTTTTCGTGCTTTTTAGACTCTTTTGCTTTCTTGGGGGGAATATTTGCCACTTGCAGCTCCTCCTCCAGCTGAGAGGCAGTAGGCCGGCTGGGGTCATATTTAGCCTCATACTCATTGCTAAGAATTTTGTCTTGGGCTTTCTTTTTGGGAGGTTTCCCCTTTGTTGGTTTGTGAGGACCTGACACCACATTTGGGTCCCGGTGGCCCTGCTCCCGCCTGTCGGTGCGGTTGTCCCGGAAACGGCTGGAGACAGCCCTGGCGCTGTGCTCCGAGGTGGGGGTGGGAGGGGCTGCCGTGAAGCTCTCGAAGCTGGGGACCTTGCTGGGCCTCCTGGTGGTCTGTGGTCTCTCCCTATGCTGCTCCTTCCTGGGTGGGGGGTAGAGATTCTCTGAGGCTATGGCACTCCTGGTTGTGGTCACCTCAGCCGTCGCTGGGGGCCTATGGGCATCTGAGGAATGAACCCGGGGGGTCCAGGGTCTCTGTGTGGTTGGCAGGGCCGTGGTGGTTGTAAGTCTTGCAGCTACAGTCACCACCCGAGAAGTGGCCTGAGTCACTGTTGTGCCTGGAGCCGGAGGCGCTGTGGTGACTCTTGGCGTCGGTGTGGGCGTGGGAGGCGCTGACACGGTGGTGGTGGCAAGTTTTCTCAGCACCTTCGCCCGACTCTCTCTGGTGGGAGGCACTTGCGCTCTCCTTGGGTCTTCTTTCCTCTTCTCACTGCCCAGACCTGGCTTTCCTGCGCCTCCGCCGTTGTTCCCCTCCTCTACTACCTGTCCCTCTACCCCGGAGGCCTTACACTTCTGCACGAAGCCCTTCTGCCTGATCTTCTCGATCCTGCGGATGGGGCCCTGGTCGATGACCTCGTACATGGCTTCCAGCCTGACCGGATAAGGGTAGCGCTCCTCCACCTGCAGCGTCTTCTTCAACAGCACCATGCCAAACTTCCCCTTCTCCAGCTTCAGGAAGCTCATGAGCTTCGGGATGAGGCTGGGGTCCAGGGACTGCTCCAGGACTCGGCCCTCGCTGGTGACTCTCCGCACCTTGCCCCCTTCCTCGCCGGCCTGGTGGAACAGCACTATTTGCTGGATGTGCCTCTCCGCCAGCTCGCAGTACACGTCGTCCTTCAGCAGGCTCATCATCAGGCGGTAGTAGCCTTCCGAGGCATGAGGGGCCGAGATGACCCACACGCGGCTCTTCCCGGCAAAGCTGGCGAGGATGTTAGGGGAGCTGGACCCCGACGGGAAGCGCAACATTCTTGACTGAGCTGAGGACCCTTCATCTCGGACCATCTCACGGGGAGAATTCCGGACTGTTGACTTCCGCTCGGGTTTCATGAGGGCCCCACTGATTCCCAGCGGGGCCGGAGGGGCCTTTTCGGGAGCTATTCTCAATACCGGCACACTGTCCCTTCTTTGGAGAGGCTGAAGGTTTCGTTCTTCCAGAGTGGTTCTCTCAAGTCCCTGAGACTTTCCCATATGCCTCAATAACCGAGCTGGCCTTCTGTTGCCTCGGGAAGCCAGAGCCGCCTTTTGCCCTCCGTGGCTCCCCCTAGTCATGGCCTGGGGTTGGGGTTCTGATCCACACACCAGCCACAATGCCAACAGCGTGGTAAAACTGGGTCCCATTCTCCATATCATTGTGCAATCCACTTTGGGAGGCAGCAAGGTCAAAAGATGAAAGGGGAAAGGAAAGGAAAAGGAAGGGGAGAAAAGAAAGAAAATTATTTAATTGCAAACAGACCTGGGCACTTTCCCTTTCTCTATTTTGGCTAAAGCCTGGGGGAAGGGGTGGTTATAGAAGAAGGAGGGAATGGAAAATAAGATGAGATCCTGTTACTTATAAGCCCCTGTAATTTGTCAGTGCTTAGCAGAGACAGTTACATTAAGCAGGAAACCCAACTCAGTGCCCCATTCAGCATGCTTGCACCCTTTCAACGGACTCTCTGATGCTTTAGAGAAAATGTGCACTGAGCATATTAATTATGACATTCCCATTTCATCTCTGCAAACAAGCAACAAAGAAACAAACAGCACCAAAAACAGAAAAGAATTACACACTTACATTGTGGCTCATGGAGATGGAATGAAGAGGGTTTAAAAAGCAACCTGAAGTGTGGTCCCAGGATAGTTCCCTAGATGAAATACTTGTCCTCCCAAACCTCTGTCTCCTCTGCGAGGCTGGGGTGTGCTGCAGCTCCAGTTCCCAAAGTCGCCTGTCCTGATGAGGGCTCAGCTGCTTTCTTCTGTTTTTTGTGTTTTTTTTTTTTCTGGCTGTCTTTTTACCTTCTTGACAAGTAGGATGAGGTGACAGGACTTGTCCCTTTAAGTCTTTGCATCTTCATTTTTCTGTAGTTTCTGCTCAGTCTTGTGCCTGAGTATGCCAATCCCAGTGCCGACACACAGGACGCCCCTTGAAGTGGAGCCCAGCGACTTCTGAATCTCACTTTTTTTTCTTTTTAGAGTTCCAGGAACCTTCTTATCACCCTACACCCCCCACCCCCAGTCTGGCTTAGTTTCTTTGTTTCCGAGCGTAAAAAGCACTGGGATTAATATGTTTTCCAGGCTGAGGGAAAACACAGGAATGTGATGTTGAAAATAGGCTTTTTCTCTTTTCCTATGCCTCTCTCCTCCCTTTATTTCTCCCCACCTTTTTTTCTCCTCTTTTCCTTCTCCTTTTTCTTCTTCTTCTTGCCTGGATTCAGTCCCAGGAATGCCAGGACAACCTCAATTTTGATCCAAACCAAACTCAAACAACAGCAGCCACTGGAAATCAAGGAAACTTCACTAAGAATTTAACAGATCAGCAAAACACCGCCTCCTTCCCATTTCAGCATGTTGAGAGTGGACTCAGTGGGGTGAGGAGGGAGAGGGCTGTTCTTTGGGTGGGGGCAAGTTTTGAAATACTACCCATCATCATAAATCACTTTAGAATAGGATGGCTGAGGACTTAACCCCTTCCATACTGAGTAATCAGAATACTTTCCCTTCCTGTCTGTACTCACACTATATTCTGGAAAGGGAAAATTCTCAGATTTCTATATCTGACTGCTTGGTTTTCCTAAAGACAGATAATCATTTGGGTCAGGGTGCTTGGCTGTGCACACACAGACAGTATATATATTTTTAGTTACATGTATATATTTTTATCTTTTTTTCCCTGCTTCATGAATTTAGTTTGAGGTTGGAAAAGTCCATGGAAAACATGACTAGGTTGTTTTTATTTTATGCTAATTGGAGATCATATTACTTATTCTTGTTCCTAGTTTTCTCCTTGGCATGGAAGGAAACTGGTAAAAGGTTAGAAATGCAGGCAATAGCCGTTGTTTCCCAGAGACTGTGGTCAGCCATTACATCAGGGAAGGGGCATTATGATCTCCAATTCTGGGTTCTGGCTAGAGATGGCATGCTAAGACCTTCTTCAGTGGCATGGGTGTGTATGTGTGTGCATGCGTGTGTGCATGTATGCGTAGTGCAACATTTTGTTCTCCAAAAGGCTTCAGTTATATAGAGGGCTTTAAGCAATCCTTAGAAGTAGCCCTATCAAGTTCCAAAAGAGAGACTGAGGCAGCCCTCTGTGTCCACCTTCTGGGTCTGTCATGAGGATTCAGCTTTTAGGTGGGTAGAAAGTTGCCTCAGATTATACCACTATATCTTTCAGCTTTTCCAAGAGAATTGGTGTGAATTGCCACAGACAGTAGCAAGCCAGGTTCTCAAAAGGTCCTTTGCCAACTAGGCCATGCTAATGGAGACTCTCACTGAATAAAATGTGGTCTTTAGTTGCTACTCCTTGATCACCCATCTCTAATTGGTCATATGCCTTGTTTTCACATAAGCTCCCAGCACTGAGGACCTGTAGGGGGTTGAGTCTAAGGCTCTCAGCCCACAGCTTGAAGACCAAGAGGTGGCAAGAGGAAAGGCCCTCTTGTGGATTCCTCATAAACACTTGTGACAACAGTAACAAAGACAGACACCCCTGACCACCAGAGTCAAAGGAGATGTTTCCTTTCATGAATTTTACCTCTTAAGTTGATCAAATGCCTGTGCTAAGTTGTACAGTCCTAGATGTTATTTCCTTTCTCTAAGCATACTGTGTTCCATGCTATCCTTTTCAAGGTTTTCCCCGTTTTTTCTTTTCCTTTTGTCTTTTCCCTACTAGTAACAACTACCACTTATAGAGCATTTTTATGTGAGGCTCTAGGCTTGACACTTTCATACATTGTTTTATCTAACCCTCACAACATCCACAGGAGATAGGTAGAATTATTCTCATTTTACAGATGGACAAACTGAGGCTTAGTATGCTTAAATAAATTGCTTACTGTCTTACAAATTGTAGTCACAGTGCTGAAATGGAAACCAGGGCTAGAACTGGCTACAAAGCACATATTCTTTTGCCTCTCTCTGTTATTTTCTTACCACACCTTTTCTTTTCTTTATTCTTCCTTTAATACCTTTTTCTGTTTCCCATAGTCATAAAAGAGTCCCATTCATTCTCTCAACTAGAGCACTTATACTTTAGAGTATTACTTTCTGAAGTACTTTTGTAGTAGTACTTATTACCTCCCTTAATGGGTCCTCAGTGTGGTCTTTTATCTTTTTCCTTGAACATCACATGGTTTCCACCAAACGCCAATGATGTGCACAACATTTATCACTTATGCACTAATATAGTTGAAATGCACATATTTTAGAGACCAGCCTTTGACTAAGAGGGGAAGCCAGCCCAACCATGAGCTGTGTTCCTTTTCCTGGGGGCCTCAGGTTTTCTTCCCGTCTGTGAACTTCAGCCACTAGATGGCGAGCTCAACACATGTGTGGGAGAGGACCTAACAATACCGCCTGGGTGTCTCCCCAACTCTTCCCCACCCCCACCACAAACACACTGGCAAAGTCGGGTGTCTTGTACCTACTCAGGATTTTTCAACCTCAGTGTCTAAAACCTTCCCTGGGACCTCAGAAAAGCTCCCCAGGGAAGTCCAAGGATTAGAGAAATTAGTAAATTAGCATCTACTTTCTGGAGAAGGACATGATGATATATGGTTAATGATTCTTAATTTCTAGTCCATGATTAAAAAGTCTCCCATTTAGCTTTTTCCATCTTTTCTGTAACCTAAGAAAGAAATATTAACTAATTATCAGGGACACGCAAAAGAGGTGAGAAAGATTTATATTGAATCAAATAAAGATAAAGTAAATACAATTAAAAGTAGATTTTAGAAATGCTAATTTTGGAACTCACCGACAAGAAACCTGACATGGGTTGCATAGTAATTTGGAAGGAAGAAAGAACAGAATGTGCAAAACAAGATTGCTTTAGAGACACTGGGGTAGGGGGTAGTTATTTGATGAAAATCAGAATAAATGTAAGGAATCATCCACAAGGAGGTGTGCTAACTGATCACACCCACACTGACCTAAGCCTTCAGCAACCTGGGACTGAGATTCAGGCAAACATGCTATCCCAGGCATCCTAGAGAAACCATGGTTTCTGTCACATGTAGTTTGTTCCTTTGCACAAAGAAATACTTGGTGGATGTTACTGACTTGAATTCAAAACATCGTTCTGTTGCCTGAAGAAAAACAATTTGCTTAAGAGAAAATGAAGAAAAATAAAAAAAGGCAAAAGACAAGATCTTCAGTGTGGTCTTGGAGGGTAACCACATCTCTTTCTCTGTGATAACCTGTTTCCCCAGCAAGAAAAAAAGTAGAGCCATTTTATCACAGCTTTATGGCAGAGACACAAACAATATTCACATTGATGATCATGCTACATGCTTTTTATTTCTGTGTGTAGGCTATAATTAATGTTCAGTCTTAAGCCACTCTTTTGTCCTTCAAAATAAAATAGAATTCTTTCTTAATATTCATAGAGTAGGACACACTAAAGAAGTAAACAGCAAAGTCAAATGGAAAGCTCGCGATGACTGTTAAATCAGGACGCTGCTGCAGACCATACAGGCTCTGAGAAAGGGTAACCCCCCAAAAAGAAACCCTCTGAAAGTATTCTGAAATGTCAACAAGGTCACATGTTTCCAGAATTGAAAGATATGTATACTTTGAAAATAAATTAATAAATCATAAAAATAAAAGTTACCTGACAGAATAGTGGCCAAAATTATTTGGAAGAATGTTTTAATATTCTTTTTTATTCATTTATTTTTAATTACTTTAGAATTTATTGGAGGAATCTTGAAGGCACTTCTTTTGTAGGTAGAAAGTTGTTTAAGAACTTATCAAATTCTTAATTAGACCAAATAGAAGGATCTTGCCATAGCAGACATTAAAGATCTATATAAATGGCTTATTGGCTCATTTAAAACTTTTGACATCATTGATTTAAAGTTCATGTTTTTATTGGTTGCCATTTTGTATTAGTAGTGTAAACTTGAGGGCATATCAATTTTCTGCTTGGGTGGCTTAATTTTAGGCTGGGAAAGGTGAACAGTACTGGGTTCAAAGTCTTAACCATTGGCCATTTACTGCATACAAAAGATTTATATGAATCAAATTTGAAGGGGAAAATTCTGATTATGCTGCTCTCTATGCTCTTAGGTGTAGCCAAAAAGGGAGTCATGACTTTCTTTCTTTCTCTTTCTTTCTTTCTTTCTTTCTTTCTTTCTTTCTTTCTTTCTTTCTTTCTTTCTTTCTTTCTTTTTCTTTCAGCCCATAACTCTCAAAAGCTCTCCAAGAGTGCAAACTTTGTACCAGGAACAATAGAGAAACAGGCAGTCTCTTCCCTTTAGAAGCTTGCAGTCCACTGAGAAAGAAAAACAAATACTAGTTGATAGTACTCTCTGCAGTAGCACTGCTGACTTTCTCTTTATGTAAAAAGTCAGTGCTGACTATGGCTGCAGCCAGTGCGCACAGAGCTGATTCCTGTCCAAGATGTTGTTTCTTTGTTGGAGCAGGTTTTACCCAGAAAGAGGCTTCCCATGGCATCCACTGTGTGGCACCTGGAAAATCTTGCTTGGTACGTTCTTCTGGCTTTAGAGTCTACTAGTATACAAGGTTCCAAGATAATCTGGCTGACAGGAGGTGCTACATTGCCTGACATTCCTTTCATTCTCATTTTCCAGTTCTCATCTTGGCTCTGTCTCTTGTACCTGTCCTTCTGTTATAAAGTAGCATACCCTAATTTCGCAGGTTTATGTAGAGACACCAAGGCAGGATACAGAAGAGTTTTTAGGAGGAGATTTATTAATAAACTGGCTACATCTGACTTACACGGGGGATAGCTAACCCAAATTGTGTGTGTGCAAAATAGCCCGGAAGCTAGTTAGTTATATAGACTTGATCACATACAGGTTGGGGGAAAAGGAAGGGGAGCATGACACAATAATAAATCATTAACAAGCTTACAATATTCGTCTATAGGATCTATAAAAAAATTTCTACATATTAAAACTTACAAGGTAACACAATAGTGATGTCATTTTACATATTAAAGACATTCACAAATCTTTTAGTGTCTACCTCCTGTCCCTTTGTCTAGAGCAGGGGTGCCCACACTTTTCCAGCTTGTGAGCTACTTATAAGATGACCAAGTCAAAATGATCTACCTACAATAAAAATGCAAAACATAAATTTATTTCTTCTATATTGTCATTATTTAAGTTACTATTATTACTATTTAATATTGTGTATTCTTCTTTCACCTTTCTCCTTCTCAGCTCTCTTTTCGGAGGAAAGTCAATGTCATAGTTTTTATGAACAGTCCAAAAAAGCCGCTCCACATTTCCCTTCTTTGGAATAGCAATGGCACACAGACAGATGAGGCAAACGCACTTAGAATATAATATAGTGGAAAAAAAAATCCCCTTTCATTCTGTATGAAAGTGGTAGGTTTTAGGCTTCTTACTCGGACCAGCTATGGCACTCATTTTTATACCCTTTGTTGTATTTAGTTTAAATAAATTGAAGGCTAACTACGCAGCAATGTAACTGAACAAGTTAGCATGGTTTAATGCCCATCCATAGGGTGTCAAAAGTTCAGATGTCAGATTGGCTACCCTGTATGCCAATCAAAAGACAAATATTTTTTTAATGTCATGCGATCTACCCACACTTCCTTTGCAATCGACCAGTAGATTGCGATCAACGTATTGAGCACCCCTGGTCTAGAGCAGTGGTTCTTAACCTGGGTTTTATCGAACCCTAGGGGTTTGATGAGTCAGTCTCAGAGGTTCAGAGAAGCCTCTGCCACAGAGGCCAAAAGAAAGTAATACCGTAATGTGTTGTGAGTTCATGCACTTTGTTGGTTTTGTTCTTTGAGCAAGGTGATGTTCATGCACGGCTCATTTTGTGCACCAGTAAAAAAACGTATACCTATGTCTTGAATTTGGAAAAAACAATCATATTTTATTTATCACTAAAGAAGGGTTCGGTGAATGCGCATATGAAACTGGTGGGTTCGGTACCTCAAAAAAGGTTAAGAACCACTGGTCTAGAGGTATATGTTACTCTCAGGACTCCAGGAAGGGAGGAAGAGTTAAAATCAGTGTAGGATATGTAAATATTGTCTCTTATTGAAAGAGAAAGGAAGTTTTTAGATAACCTTTATCTGCTTTGTTGTCTAGCAAGTAGTGACCTCAGTCCTTCCAGAGAACTACAGTTAAATTATGACTAGATGACCCATTTGTCCTTGTAAGCCAGAAAGCTTCTGCATTCTTCTTCCTCCATTTCCCACAGAATAGAGGAGGCAAGAAGCCTGACTTTTCCTCTTTAAAATGGCATTGCCAATACCAAGTTTTACAGTTCTTTGGCACCTTATCACACTTCTAGGATTGCCCTGTCTTTCATTTCTTGTTTTTCTGTATTGATCCTTCGCTCCAGGTTTTAATTGTGTCACTAAGAACATCACCTGATGTAAGAAGCAGTTAACTAACAGGGTGCCAATACATTCATTAAACAAATATTTATTCAATGCCAGGCATTGTCATAATTACTAGGGCTATAACAATGAATGAGTTCCTGACCTCATGGAGTTTATATTCCAGGGGTAGAAAATAGGCAACAGCATTTATATATATACTTATACCTAGATACAAGCTTGGAAGAAAACTTTTAATTGAGAAGGGAGTAAAAGGTAATGAAAGCAGGGAATAACAGTCCAAAGTGAAGCGGGGGAAGCAAGTCACTCAAGTAGTGGCAGAGAGGGTGAACCTTCTAAGTAGAGGGAACAGAAATACATAGGCATTGAATCAGGAGTTGTTCTACAAGTGTATCCCAGAAGAGGGATGTTAAAGGACTTTAAGCAAGGATGTGGCAAGACAGTATGCGTTAAGGAGATCGTTATGGGTGCTACATAGAAAGTAGAGTTTGGAAGCAAGAATGGCTGTGGCAAGACCAGTTAGGAAGATAATGTACTAGTCAAGTGAAAGGTATTGTAGCTTAAATTAGGGTCCCAATAGCAGTGTAGGTGAAAAAAACGCATCCTTTTGGGTATATATTTTGAAGCCAGAGCTGCTAGGAGTAATTTGGGGCAGAGATAATCTGATATGTGTGGTTTTTGCTGGTTTTTTTTTTTTTTTTTTTTTTAATCTTGTTAGATATTCTGGTACAGAGCTTCAGCAAGCAGTTGGTACATGAGTCTGGACTTCAAGGGCAACTGGTCCTGTAATTAGAAATTTGAAAGCCTATTTAAAAGATGAAGCTGGAAGAAATAAACTTAAGTAGTGAGTATAGGTGAAGATGAAGAATCTTCCGGCCTAGCATGCAACATTTAGAAGATGAGAAGAAGAGGAACAGATGTGGAGAAGCAGCAGCTGGTATGATGGGAGAAAGGAAGGAGCATATGGTTGTTTTCATTCACTCACAGCTTGAATGACATGTCACCTCTGACCTTTTCTCCACGGGTTCTTACTGAACGTATTCACATTCAGTTCATTCTTCAGTGTCCAGGCCCTGTACCATACTTTTCTCAGGATTATGCCATAAGCTCCAACGTGAACCACGTTCCTTTATCTGAGAAGATATTCTGTACAACATCACTCTTCTGAGAATTTTGTATTTCAAGAATGAGTTCTTATTCTTCTAAGATCTCTGAGCTGATGAGAACATCAAGCAACCTTAGATTTAGTTTGTTTTCTTCTATGCACCTTGCATAGAGTAAAAGTACAAAAATTGTAAGTCTGTACCAATCAAATATAGTTTGAAGGAGAGCTAGCAAAACCACAGAAGGAAACCCATCTATGACTTACCACTTGAAGGAAGGAAGGAAGGGAGGAAAGAAGGAAGGAAAGAAGGAAAGAAGGGGGAAGCTACCAAGGGCTAGCCTTGTCAAAGTAGTTATATGTTGCATTTAAGGAACTTTTGGCATATCTTACACTTTGTCAATTTTTCAACCTTTGAAGTTAGAGTTCTGTTTTAGTCATAGTCTGAGGTCTCTAGGAGCCAAGCCTATTGAATGAGTTAGATGATCAAATTGTATAATTCTTTTATTTTTATTTTATTCATTTTAGAGAGGAGACACAGAGTGAGAGAGACACACAGAGAGAGAAAGAGAGAAAGGGGGGAGGAGCTGGAAGCATCAACTCCCATATGTGCCTTGACCAGACCAGTGCAGGGTTTTGAACTGGCGACCTCAGTGTTCCCAGGTCGTCGCTTTATCCACTGCGCCACCACAGGTCAGGCCAAATTGTATAATTCTGTTTGAGCCCAAAATAATACATGACTACAAAGTTCATTAACTAGCTTTGGAGGAGATATAAAAAAGGAATTTTTAAAGTTCTCTGAGTGTCTGGCATAGAATAAGTACTTATTATGTGTTTGAATAGTCAAACCATCACTATCTAGTTTCCCAAGATGACTGCTTTAAAGTCAATGATATTAATTTGAACTTCACTTTTTTTTCAAAGTCACATTAGTTTGTAATCATATCTTAGAAAGTTCTGTTTAAAAACTGTATTGCTATAACTTATGTGTTTTTAACCAAAGTTTGTTGCAAACATTATAGAATAAAGATCAAATACAATGTGGATTTCAAAGTGAGTTAAAATTTCATTCTGAATTCATTCTGACTATGTCAATAGGTAACATTCCAAAATTAAAAATGTTACTTTTTTAATTTAAAAGTTAATTATGAAAAATAAAGGCAAAGAATTTACAAATACTTTGTGATGGTGGATTTTGGCAAAAGCCTGGGCATTAACTTTTAGGAAAATCCAGAAGCAGTAAAAATAAACGTTAGTAACTGCATCAAAAGTAGAAAAACAACTTACACTAGAAAAAAAATTGTGGTTAGAGAACAGTTCCATATTTGGAGATTTCATTCATTCACTGAATAAGACATGATTTGCTTATGAGAAGGCAGCACAAAATTTGCAGCCAAATAAAACTTGGACTGAAATCCCAAGTCTTTTGCTCACTAGTTGTGTGACTTGGGCAAGCTGTTAACTTCCCTGAACCTCATTTCTTTCATCCATAAAAATGTAAATGGTTTATCTTTTATATAAATAATAGGCTTAGTTTATTTTTCTAATAATTTTATTAGCGTGCTTCAAGGTGCAAATAATGGAAAATCTACAAGTAACTACTATATGTAAACAACAGACAATTTGTCAGCTCACACAAGTAAAATGTTTCAAACTAGAGCAAGTTTCTGGGCTGATTTTGTCCGGAAATTCTCAATTTTTTTTATTGTTGTCGTTCATTGTGGTAAAATATATCAGCATAACATTTAGCATTTTAATGACTTTTAAATCTACACTTCAACAGCATTAAGTGCATTCACATTGTTGTGCAACCATCACTGCTATCTATTTTCATAATATTTTTGTCTTCTCAAATTGAAACTCTATACCTATGAAACAGTAACTCCTTGTTCCCCCCTCTCCTCAGTTCCTGGTAATTACTATTCTACATTGTGTTTCTATAAATTGGAGTGTGAATGATTATTTTCAAGGTGTGAAATTTGCAAACCACAGAGCTAATACTCGGAGAGTGGTGGAGGAAACAGTGCCTGTCTGCCCAAGAGCAGTCATAAACTAAGATTTCTAGCCTAAGTATAGTGAAACAACATGGCAAGGAGCTAAAGGGTCAGATAGGGGGGCTGAACACCAAATACAAAGTTAAATGATTAAACATTGGAAGGAGATTCACCTATTAAGTATTTAATGCCTATATATCATGAAAGAAGACACCAGAATAGTGTTTACACTTTGTGTCTCCCTTTGGCTCTCACTTCTATAGCTGTAAAAGTCTTCCAATTGGTCATCTCAACACCAGACTCATCTTCTCCAATCTGTCCCCCAAATGGTCATTACTATAATTTTCTTAAACCATTGCTGTTTCATTCCTCAACAGTAAACAGAGAACTTCCAAGAGAAAACTCAAGGCTCCCTTGGCCTAGAAGTGAGCTGGGAAATAGATACTGACGCCAGTGGTAACCGTGGAAACCTGGTGATGGTGTGGAATTAGATCAAGCTAAAAGGAATAATGAGAATGTATGTCTGCAATATAATACCTGAGTGGAGCTTAGCACTCTGATATTTCCTCCTGCAAAGGTTTTGAACTTTAACCAACAGAGATGACTGTGATGTAGAATAGTGGTTTTTAACCGCCAGTCTGTGCAGGTCTGTGGACCGGCTGTTCAAAACCACTGATGTAGAAGATGCCCTATACAAGAGCAAGAAGAATGCATGTTCTCACGGCCATGGTTTCCAAGAGAAAACCGCTTGATGCTTTGAGTTTGAGCTGCATAAAATGCACTGGAACTATGAAACACCCTAGATACATCTCATAGTCTACATGGAATAGTGAACATCGCCAGATATGAGGGGAAAGCAAAGCTTAGGAGCCTCTGCTTCCAATTAATGAGCAGCACAATTACATGAGTTAGAAATTAAGGAGCAGTGATTCCATTAAGGGTTTTAACAACTTGCTTATAAAAATGTTTTCCTGAGTATAAATTTGGAATGAGATGGAAAGAATTTGTTTTTACCATGTTGGACCTAAATTACCTGGCTATACTTCTTAACGAGTGAGTGATTATAGATAGAAATATAGCATGAAACAATATTTTAAATCCAGAGTTTATTTTTAACGTATTTTTGAAAAACAAATACTTTATCATGTGTAATGAATAATATCCACCTAGTTTACTGAAATATCAGAAGTGTTTAGAGAGAGATTTGAAACTATTTTTTTCTTTTTATTATTTTTATTCAGTGAGAGGAAAGAAAGCAGAAACAGACTTCCACATGCCCCCCAACCAGGATCCAGTAGACAAGCTCACTGGGTTCAATGCTCTGCCCATTGGGGCATTGCTTCATTGCTCAGCAACCTAGCTCTTCTTAGCACCTGAGGTAAAGGCCATGGAGCCATCCTCAGCACCGGGGCCAACTCGCTCCAATTGAGCCATGGCTGCAGGAGGGGAAGAGAAAGAGAGAGAGAGAGAGAGAGAGAGAGAGAAGCAAGAAGGGGAGAGGTGGAGAAGCAGATGAGCACTTTTCTTGTGTGTTCTGACTGGGAATCAAACCCAGGACATCCACACTCTACCACTGAGTCAATTGGCCAGGGCCTGAAACAACTTATTCTATAAATTCTCAAAGTGTGACAATCTGACATGTTTAAAATAGTCAATTTCTTTGCTGTGTTTTAACTATAATAGAACTAGTTAAATATTCTCCCAACTACTTAAACTCAATTAACCTTAATGGGAAAAGCAACCCAGCTGATTTTCTTCCCTTTTCCTCACTATGTTTTTCTAGCACCCTTACAACTATGGTATTCTTTCATATGCCCTAGATAACAGTTCAGCATACCAACAAAGAAAATGTTATGAATATAAGAGCTGTTCAAAGACGAAGATAGATGTCTGGGGAGGTAGTAAACTCCTTGTTGGATTAAATATCAAAATAGGGGTTCCTAATCAGAGAATTTAAGCATTAGGTGAGTGGCTAACCCAGGTGAAAGTTTAGCCTTGACAGTTCTGGGTGTCTATGGTTTCTATAATTACAATGTACAAGTTGATACAATAAAGCTTTCTTCCCTCTGAGCAAAGAAAAATGTATGTGAAATACTAGAGTTGTTAGAGCAGGGGTCGGGAACCTATGGCTCCGAGCCAGATATGGCTCTTTTGATGGCTACATCTGGCTCACAGACAAATCTTTAATAAAAAAATAATGTTAAAAATATAAAACATTCTCATATATTACAATCCATTCATTTCCTACCGCTCATGTTCATGGTTGCCGGTGGCTGGAGCCAATCACAGCTGTCCTCCGGGACAACACCAAATTTTTATTGGATAATGCGTAACGTACATGGGTCATTGTATGGCTCTCACGGAATTACATTTTAAAATATGTGGCGTTCATGGCTCTCTCAGCCCAAAAGGTTCCCGACCTCTGTGTCAGAGTGTCATCTAAAGGCACAAGGTAGGAAGCACATGTCATTATAACAAAAAAATAGTGGACTGTCCACTAACAAAGTTAGTTCTCAAACATTCTTCTCTAACAACTTTGTCTATCAGCTAGCACCCTTAACAAGAAATGGTGAAGAACTACTGAAATTACATGCAAAGATATTTAAAAATAAGCTGGCAGAAGAGAAATTCAACAAGAATAAAATATTATTGGTACTTCAAATGAAAATTATTTGGATATCAACAGATTAAAATAAGTCTCTCAGAAAATCAATTAAGCCATTGAAAAGCCATTGAATAAGCTTAAAAATGTGGTCCTTATTGAAACCGTGCTGTAAAAGTCCGACTGTAAAGTGATGGGTACTAGATCACGTTATGCAGTTTTCTTGGGAAAATTTTATTCTCTCCCAAATGGACAGCTGAGTCTCTTTCATCATTCTAAAAATTTAGTGCACATTTGCAATTACAACTTAATCTATTAAATCTAAACTAAAATAAACTTTACATTTTTCTCTTAGATTTTAAGATAAGGTTGCAAATAAACTTTAAATTATTTGCTATAACTTTTAGGACCTGTTGAAATAGATTAATTTTAGTGGACTTCTCTCAGGATTAAATTTTTATTAACTAACAAAAACCTTCAAGAGGAGCTCCTTAAAACAATCTGAAAACAGACATGTTAAATTATTGTATTATTCATTTTTAAAAATTATTTAATCTTTTCCACCCTACATGAATCTGCAGCAGAAATAACAGATATATGTCAGCCTCAAAGGGAAGTCTAAGCCCTTTTGTCCAGAAGCATCTTTGAAATTTAAGATAATTCCATTAGTTAATTATAATGAAAACAGTTTATGCAAGGTGGGAAGCATTTCTTGCAATGTCAGTCACTGGAAACAATTAAGGGTGACCATGGGTCATAATTTTAAGTGATTCAATATACCTAGACTCAAGTATTTCTTACAGACCTAGGTCTGTCCTAGCTCTGCCTCGGACCCTGGTTTATGAACCCTGGTTTGGCTTCTTGACCTACCGTTAGTATTTTGGAGTCTAGCACATCAGTCTGAGTGCTTATTGGTATCCATTAGTACTCCTATAATTCTCACAGTTATCACCAAAGATTCTCTTTTTTTTTCACATTTTTAAAATTAATTTTAATGGGGTGACATTAATAAATCAGGGTACATATGTTCAAAGAAAACATCTCCAGGTTATCTTCTCATTCAATTATGTTGCATACCCATCACTCAAAGTCAAATTGTCCTCTATCACCTTCTATCTGGTGCCCCTCCCCTCCCCCGACTCCCTTCTTTTCCTCCCTCCCCCCACCCCGTAACCACCACACTCCTGTCCATGTCTCATTGTCTCGTTTTTATGTCCCACCAATGTATGAAATCATGCTGTTCTCAGTTTTTTTCTGTTTTACTTATTTCATTCTGTATAATGTTATCAAGGTCCATCCATTTGGTTCTAAAAAATCCGATGTCATCATTTCTTATGGCTGAGTAGTAGTATTCCACAGTATATATGTACCAAAGCTTTTAATCCACTCATCCTCTGATGGACACTTGGGCTGTTTCAAGTTCTTCGCTATTGTGAACATTGCTGCCACAAACATGGGGGCGCATTTTTTCTTTTCGAACAGTGCTATGGTGTCTTAGGGTATATTCCTAAAAGTGAGATAGCAGGGTCAAAAGCCAGTTCGATTTTTATTTTTTAAAGGAATCTCCATACTGTTTTCCACAGTGGCTGCACCAGTCTGCATTCCCAGCAGCAGTGCAGGAGGGTTCCCTTTTCTTCACATCCTCGCCAGCACTTATTCTGTGTTATTTTGCTGGTGAGTGCCATTCTGACTGGTGTGAGGTGGTATCTCATTGTGGTTTTAATCTGCATTTCTCTAATGATTAGTGATGTTGAGCATTTTTTCATATGCCTATTGGCCATCCGTATGTCCTCATTGGAGAAATTTCTATTCATTTCTTTTGCACATTTTTGATTGGATTGTTTGTCTTCCTGGTGTTGAGTTTTACAAGTTCTTTATAAATTTTATCAGACGTATTGTCGAACATGTTCTCCCATTGTGTGGTTTGTCTTTTTATTCTGTTCTTATTGTCTTTAGCGGTGCAAAAACTTTTTAGTTTGATATAGTCCCATTTGTTTATCCTGCCTTTTATTTCATTTGCCTGTGGAGATAAATTGGCAAATATATTGCTGCGACAGATGTCAGAGAGCTTACTGCTCATGTTTTCTTCTAAGATGCTTATAGTTTCACGGCTTACGTTTAAGTCTTTTATCCATTTTTGGTTTGTTTTTGTGAATGGTGTAAGTTGATGGTCTAATTTCAGTTTTTTGCAGGTAGATGTCCAATTTTCCCAACACCATTTGTTAAAGATGCTGTCTTTACTCCATTGTATGTTCTTTCCTTCTTTGTCAAATATCAGTTGTCCATAAAGCTGTGGGTTTATTTCTGGGTTCTCTGTTCTGTTCCATTAATCTATATACCTGTTCTTATGCCAGTAACAGGCTGATTTGATTACAATGGCCTTGATATCTGGAAGAGTGATGCCTCCTGCTTTGTTTTTTCTTTTTAAGATTGCTGAGGCTATTCGTGTTCTTTTTTGGTTCCATATAAATTTTTGGAATATGTGTTCTTTATCTTTGAAGTATGTCATTGGTATTGCATTGAATTTTTAAACTGCTTTGGGTAATATAGACATTTTAATGATGCTTATTTTTCCTAACCATGAGCACGGTATATGCTTCCACTTGTTTGTATCTTCCTTGATTTCTTTTATCAATGTTTTATAATTTTCCGAGTACAAGTCCTTAACCTCCTTGGTTAAATTTACTCCTAGGTACTTTATTTTTTGTTTTTGCAATAGTGAAGGGGATTGTTTCCTTAATGTCTTTTGCTGACAGTTCATTGTTGGTATATAAAAATGCCTCTGATTTCTGAGTATTAATTTTATATCCTGCCACATTGCTGAATTCATTTATCAGGTCCAGTAATTATTTGACTGAGACTTTAGGGTTTTCTATATACAATATCATATCATCTGCAAATAATGACAGTTTTACTTCTTTATTTCCAATTTGGATGCCTTTTATTTCTTCTTCTTGTCTGATTGCTGTAGCTAAGACTTCCAGGACTATGTTGAATAAGAGTAGTGAAAGGGGTACCCCTGCCTGGTTCCTGATCTTAAGGGGATTGCTTTTAATTTTTTGCCCACTTAATATGATGCTTGCTGTGGGTTTGTCATAGATAGCCTTTATCATGTTAAGGAATGTTCCCTGTATTCCCATTTTACTGAGAGTTTTGATAATGAATGAGTGCTGGATTTTATCAAATACTTTTTCTGCATCTATTGAAATTATCATGTGATTTTTGTCCTTCTTTTGTTTATGTGGTGAATCACATTGATTGATTTGCAAATATTGAACCAGCCTTGCCTCTTCAGAATAAATCCCACTTGATCATGTTGTATGACTTTTTTCATATATTGCTGGATCTGGTTGGTTAATTAATATTTTGTTGAGAATTTTAGCATCTAAATTCATCAGGGATATTGGCCTATA
The DNA here is from genome assembly GCA_037038555.1 of Rhynchonycteris naso. Classification (NCBI taxonomy): domain Eukaryota; kingdom Metazoa; phylum Chordata; class Mammalia; order Chiroptera; family Emballonuridae; genus Rhynchonycteris; species Rhynchonycteris naso. The sequence continues at coordinate 68,483,515 of CM073002.1, read as the reverse complement.
ATTTTCTTTCTTTGTATTGTCTTTGCCTGGTTTTGGGATCAGAATTATGCTCGCCTCAAAAGGAGTTTGGAAGTCTTTCTTCCTCTTGAATTTTTTGAAATAGCTTGAGGAGGGTAGAATTTAATTCTTCTTTGAAGTTTTGGTAGAATTCATTTGTGAAGCCATCAGGCCCAGGACTTTTCTTTGTTGGGAGTTTTTTGATAACTGTTTCAATCTCATTTGTTGTAATTGGTCTGTTTAGGTGTTCTGATTCTTCCAGATTGATTTTTGGAAGAGTATATGATTCAAGAAATTTGTCCATTTCACCAGGTTTAATTTTTTGTCATAGAGTTCTTCATAGTATTTTCTTACAATACTTTGTATTTCTGTTGTATCAGTTGTTATTTCTCCACTGTCCTTTTTAATTTTATTTATTTGAAACCTCTCTCTTTTTTTCTTGGTGAGTCTAGTTAAAGCTTCATCAATCTTGTTTACCTTTTCAAAGAACCAGCTCCTGGTTTCATTGATCCTCTGTATTGTTTCCTTAGCCTCTATGTCATTTATTTCTGCTCTGATCTTTATTATTTCCTTCCTGCTACTAGTCCTGGGCTTTATTTGTTGTTGTTTTTCTAGTTCTTTCAGATGCAGGGTCAGGTTGCTTATTTGAGCTTTTTTCTAGCTTCTAATGGTATGCCTGTAGTGCTATGAACTTTCCTCTCAGTACTGCTTTTGCTGGGTCCCATAAATTTTGAGTTGATGTATGGTCATTATCATTCGTTTCTAGAAACTTTTGTATATCTTCTTTGATCTCATTGCTAATCCATTTGTTATTTAATAACATCCTATTTAGTTTCCAAGTGTTTGAATATTTTTCCGTTTTTCTTTTGTGGTTAATTTCTAGTTTCATGCCAAGCATCAGAAATCATATCAAGCATCAGAGAAAATGCTTGATATGATTTCAATCTTCTTAAATTTGTTGAGACCACTTTTGTGTCCTAACATGTGGGCTATCCTAGAGAATGTACCATAAGCACTTGCAAAGAATATATATTCTACTTTTTTAGGATGAAAAGTTCTGAAGATATCTATTAAATTGAGTTGATCTCGTGTGTCCTTTAAGTCTGCTGTTTTTTTATTAATTTTCTTTCTTGAGGATCTATTTAGTCATGTCAGTAGGGTATTGAAATCCTCTACTATTATAGTATTGCTGTTAATTTGCCCTTTATATCCATCAAAGTCTGCTTTATTTATGTTGGGGCTCCTATTTTTGGTGTGGAGATATTTATAATGGTTATATCTTCCTGTTGACTTATTCCCTTTATCATTATGTAGTGTCCTTCTTTATCTCTTACTACAGCCTTTGTTTTAAAGTCCATTTTGTCAGATATAAGTATTGCTACCCTGGCTTTATTTTAATTTCCATTTGCATGATATATTTATTTCCATCCTTTTACCTTCAGTCTATGTGCATCTTTTGTTTTAAGTTGTGTCTCTTGTAGACAGCATATGTATGGGTCCTGTTTCTTTATTCATGCAGCTACCTTATGTCTTTTGATTGGATCATTTAATCCATTTACATTTCAGGTTATTATTGATATGTAGTTGTTTATTGCCATTTTATTTTTTAAAGCTTTATTCTTCTTTTGCCCCTTTGAACTGTTCCCAATAGGTCCCTTAGCATGTCTTGCAGAATTGGTTTTGTTTTAATGAATTTCTTGAGTATTTTTTGTCTGGGGAGCTCTTTATTTCTCCTTCAATTTTAAATGTTAGCCTTGCTGGATAGAGTAGTCTTGGTTGTAGGTTCTTGTTCTGCATTACTTTGAATATATCTTGCCATTCCCTTTGGCCTCCAGTATTTCTGTTGAGAAGTCAGATGTCATCCTTATGGGGGCTCCTTTGTAGGTGATAGCCTTTTTTTCTCTAGCAGCTTTTAAAATTTTCTCTTTATCACTTAGCTTTGGTATTTTAACTATGATGTGTCTTGGTGTAGATTTCTTTGGGTTTCTCTTTAATGGAGTTCTCTGTGCTTCTTGAACATGTGAAACATTTTTCAGCCTTAATTTGGGGAAGTTTTCATCTATGATTTGATTGAACGAAGTTTCTATCCCTTGTTCTTTCTCTTCATCTTTGGGTACCCCAATGATGCAGTTATTATTTCACTTCATGTTGTCACAGAGCTCTCTTAGAGTTTTCTCACATTTTTTGAGTCTCTTTTCTTTTTTCTGCTCTGCTTCTGTGCCTTTGTTTATTTTGTTCTCTAACTTGCTGATTCAATCCTCAGCTTCATCCATCCTGTTTTTAATTCCTTCCATTGTGGTCTTCAGTTCTGAAACTGTATTTGTCATTTCTGTCTGATTCTTTTTTATTATTTCAATTTCCTTTTTTATACTTGTTATCTCTTTATTTAGGTGTTCGTAATGACTATCCCTTGCTGCTCTAAGTGCTTTGAACATTCTAACTATCATTATTTTAAACTCTGCATCTGGTAATTTGGTTATATCTGGTTCATTCAGGACCTTCTCTGGGGATTTCTCTTGATTCATTTGAGTTGCATTTCTCTGCCCATTTTGTCTGTGTATAAGAAGAGTGTGGCCACTGGAGTCCAATGGGTGTTGCCTCTGTGTTCCCTAGGTGTGGTCTGTCTGCAGGCCCACCACCCCCTCTGCTGAAGCTTACGGCAGTTGGGATGGGCGTTGCCGGCACTGGGCCACTGTGGCTGTTGCTGTGATTTCTGCCTCTCCTCTGCTGGAGGGGCCATGTTCTGGTGCCTGACGCTACAAGCCTCAGCCTGTCTGAGCCTTAGCCTTGCCCCCACAGGTGGGGTTGCATACCGCACTCAAGCCACAAGCCTCGGCACCAAGATTAGGGGTGAACACCTTTGCTCAGCTGTGGACCCCACCTGTTCCCGAGCTTCCGCCCAGCCCCAACAGTCAGAGACGGCTCGTGCAGGATCACAAACCGTGAATCTCGGCCCAGTGGGGCTGCTGGCGTGCGCTCAGCTGCAAGCCTCTGCCTGTCATGGACTTTAGCCCCACCCCTGCAGTCAGGGCCAGCTCGCACAGGGTCACAAACCTCAGAGGCCAGGTTTTGTTGTGCGCCCGTGGGCCCCTGCTCAGCAGCAGATCTCTGCCCGTTTTGGCCTCCCGCTTTTCCCCCACAGGTGGGGCTGCAGGCAGGCCCGCTGCTGCTGGGCCACTTTCATGCGTCCCCTCCGCCCCTGCTTGGCTAGACCGAGCTCACGCCAGCTGGGCCTCCGCCTCCGCCAACAGAACCGCATTTCCACGTCCTGCCTCCACTGTCCCTCCAGCAAGCCCTCAGCAGTGTGGGTAGAGGCACTGCAGCTCAGACCCTAACACTCCATACTGTAGTCCTGGAAGCTCCCTCCATCTAAGCAGCTCTGCTCTAAGTGCCATAGGAGAGCTTGTTTGGCTGGTGTCCTGTCTTCCTTTGCAGGTATTGCTAGTTCCAGGGGAAATATTCATTTTTGATTTGGGAAGTGACTCAGCCCAGGGGTTAGAGTTGTTGTCCCTCAGAGTGTTTCTCCCTGTGCCTTCCAGTCCACACTCTCTTCCCGCTGCTCTGGTCCTTTCCTTTGTCCCCATTCCCCAGAGCCCCGGGTGAGTGGTTGTGAGAATGGTTATTGTGCTGTCCCTTTAAGAAGAATCCTGGGTCTGAGAAAACTGTCTCCTTCTTACAAACAGTATCCTCACTTGTTTCACGGCTCAATACTGTCCAAATGCCTCTTCTAGGCTCTGGGACTGCAGGCTGAGGCTTTATTCCTGGGACCCAGGTCCCTCCCTCTCCACTAAACTCTCTTCCCACCACGAGAGTCTGCTGTTCGCTCCAGGGAGCTGGGCAGCTCTTTCCACATTTTTGCTTTTCCTACCAGTCTTAATATGGCTTCTTCAGTGTTCCCCGGTTGAAGAGTCACTTAGTTTAGTTCAAAGTTGGTTTATCCAGCTGATGGTTCTTAAAATTAAGTTATAATCCACTTTGGTTTCAGGAGTTTGAAGTTGGTACGTCCGTCTGCCTATTCCATCGCCATCTTGCCGTCCCTCACCAAAGATTCTTAATGTAAATTTTTCTCTACTCCAAGATTCTAGCTTACCAGTGAATTATCTAGAAAAACTGCCTGGACAGATACAACTTCCAGTTTAACCTGTAACCCGGTTTGGTCCTTCCTTAATTACAGAGTAGTGCCCAGATGAGACTTGGGTGGTCAGGAAATCCTGGTACTGAGGTGGGAGTTTAGATCTACTCAAAATTTAACTAGAAATACTTTGGACGTAGTTTCAGATAAGTCAGAGCCACAATATGTAGACAAGAGCCCAAAGCCTTTCAAGACCTTTCTGGCATCTTCCTTGCTCTTTTACAAAGCTCATGTCACACCTTGGCCATAGTCACTCCAACATTGGGCCAAGGCTGCAAGGTGAAGTTTTTGAATAACAGGCCCTGCAATAGCATTCTCCTCTGTGGAAGTTTTTCACTTACTTGCTTATTATTAGAAGAAAGGACTTGACCTCTGACTGCCTCTCTTTCTTACATAATTTGTCCATGACTGAGGGCCCAGCCTTAGTGGCTGGTTGCTTATTTGGATGAAGATAATTTTAAATTCTGGACTTTGAGTTCTTTAAAAGCTTATCTAGATGGCTTACTGTCATTTTCCTCTCTGTTGGTAAATTCATGCCAAATGTTTTTATTTAATGATATCTTTTTTATAAAGTAATGTTGACAAAGTCTTCAGCTACCTATCTTGCTCTTACATAGTTAGTTCTTCCTGTCTTGGGAATAGGAAATCCAGTTTCAATTTGCCCCTGGCTCTAAACAAACCCAGCACAGGCCTTGAAGTTCCTCTGTTGATCATACCAAGACAGTGTCTCACACTCTCTGGAGTTCACCATGGAAATATGACGGAGATGAGAAATATGCAGGCCCTCTTCTCTGTCTCCTAGATACCCTGTGAGAGCTGGCAAAAAAAAAGTTCTTATTCTTCAAATATTCACTGGCATGTATTTGTGTAGTAAAATTAGGTTTTGGGTTTGTATTTTTTTTTCTTCCTTAAATGAACATCTGTTATTCTCTTTCAGTCAAGAGTTTTTGAACCTAACTGGGCAGGGCAACTTGGTTTCCTCCATAGCTCTGTAGAATCACAAATGGAGCCTGTCTTCTGTCAGCTGCTTATTTATTAGCTGACCAGCCACCACTCACCTCTCACAGCTGTTCTGGCTCTGAGAGGCTCATGGGTGTGGAGGGAGGGGGCCAGGATCAGCTTGTTCGGTGTACATGGTCTTATGGGAGTTCCAGAAGCAGGGATATTTCACTAAACTGCTCTGATCAGCTATTACTGAATGCTAGTTACAGCTCTGAGTGGGTGTGAGGAAGGCAGGGCATCTCGTGTGTACCTTTGAAAATTGTGAATCATAGCAGCTTAGTTTTCCAAACAGTTGTTTTTTATTTCCTGGTGTCTCTCTTCCCTATTTCTATAATAGGAGATAATAGAAAATGTGACCCCTGCTAAGGCAAATGAAAGAGGTGTTTATAAAGAGCGCTTCACTTTCACCAAAGAAATGTGTTTTCTTTGGATTTATATTATATGAGTTTCATAGTATTCAAAGAAGGGGGTTTATTTTCTACCTCAGTATCACCAAATATAAAAATACTTCAAGTCTCTAAGACCACTTCAATTCTTTTGGCTTCAGGACCCTGGATTTCAAGATGATCAAAATATAAAACTTCAAAAGCTCTCTCTCTCTACCCTTCAGCAAAATGTTATCAATAATTGTAATAATCCATTGTAGGATGAGTACTCCTCCTGACTCACAGCTATTATTGTCTTGCTCAAATTGCTTAAATGGGTTTTCAGCTGTCAAAAATACAGATCACATTCTTTAACTTGGCACTCAAAGTCCTGTATGATCTGATCTCAAACTACTTGTCAAAACTCTCATTGCCAATTAGTGTCTCCTTCAATTTAACCAAAATGCACCACATACTGTTTCTTTGTTGCCCCTGGTCCCCAAACTTCTGTGCTTTTTCTTATTCTGTTTCTTGATCACTTCAAGTACAAAATCCCCTTATCTGTCAAGGCCAGGTCTAACGTACCTGTTCCATAAAGTCTTCCCTGAGCACTCCCAACTAAGCCTGTCTCTGCCTCCTCCAAATACCCACTTACTTTCCCTGACTTCTCTCAAAGCACCTCTCAGTACTTTCTACCTGGAACTATAGCTTACACTGCCCAGTTGGTCTACCTTTCCCCAGTTGGGGCAGGCAGAACCTTTGTTCAATTTTAATCATTGTACTTTCCTTATGGAATTGTAATTAGCATATGCTTCATAAATTTGTGTTATAGATACAGCAATGAACATTTGTAAAGAGAGTTAGAATTTCCAAAGTGGATTTACATATTTATTAAATTCTCATAAGTGAAAGTAGAAGAAACAGGTGTTCTCTTTATTACAAATGAGGAATTAACTTTCACCTATTTAATAAACTATTATTTGTGTCATTCGTAATATCTGTCTCTTCTGCCATATTGTTTTTTTATTTGATTGACTTTAGAGAGACAGAGAGAGGAGGGGGAGAGAGAGAGAGAAAGAAAGAAGCGTCCATCTTGTTGTTCCACTCTGTTGTGAATTTATTGGTCACTTCTGTATCTGCCCTGACTGGGAATCAAACCAGCAACCTTGGTTTTTGTAATGACACTCTAACTGACTGAGCTAACCCTCCAGGGCCTCATCTGCCATATTGTTAAGCTGAAAATGAGGAATCATATCTACTTTTTCACTGTTGTCTCCATTGCCTAACATATTGTGTGACAGTGCAAAATCTCATTAAATATTAGCTAAATGAAGGTATTAGTCACTATTTCCAAGTCTAATAGTGTCACTGTGTGAGAGTAGATAGGAATGCATTCTTGGAAGGCAAGAAATAATTTTCTAAAGATTTCTCTATTTCTATTGCAGTTCTCTGCTTTTGATCTAAGAATGAAAAATAATTATATTCCCATCATAATTTATTTTTCCCTAAATAATCAGGAGAAATATAGTTACATTTTGGTCATTATCTTTGAAGAGAAGAAACAAACAAACATATATTGAGCAATCTTCTCATGCCAGGACTTTATTTAGGCGACTCTCCTGATAATGTAGGTATTATTATCAACTATATTTTACAAGGGAAGATGTTATTGCTTTCATTTCTAAGCATAATTTATTTTGATAACTACTAAAATTAAAAAAAGAATTTTAATTTATTATTAAATTGTACAAATTTGCTTTTTCTTTCTTTGAGATTTGGGGGAGAATTTTCTTCTGATTTAACATTTTTTTATCTCCAATTCAAAAGGAGAGACTTTAAATTTGTATTTTTCTCAGTCTTCTTTCACAGTGGTGTTACATTGTGCTCAAATGATTAGGCTTGAAATTTTGTGTTCAGTTAACACAAGCTTGCAAAAATGAGAGTTAAATAGTGTCTGAATGTTATTATTATTATTATTTAAGGCTTTCCTTTTGTCATAAGATTAATATATTTCCTTTACTTCTTCCCATCATACATTTGGGAAGCCAAGTCTGAAACCATTTTTTTTTGAAAGGTAGTATGTTCCAACATTATTTCTAAGAGGAAGTCCAGTTTATTTATATTTTACAAATCTCCATTAATCTACCTTTACTACCCATTATTTAATTTCATCTTTAATATTTATTGTGCCTTTAGTTACAAAATGGTTTTCTTTGTTTTTGTGCCTACCTTGATTACTAAATTACTGGCAAGCAGTTAGTCATTCACATAGTGTACTATTTTAAAACCAAAGTCCTATAAGCCAAAACTCTTTGTTCTAATACCATTCTCATGAGTCCTGCTTGGTAGCTACAACATGTTCCTATCATTGTGATAATGTATTTAAAGAAAATGCCTAAAAACATGGCAAATGAACAATATCTAATCATCCTTGGATGGAACTATTACTCTTAAAATTCTATCCAAACTAGATATCACACAGAATCTTTTGTAGAAATTTCTGTTCCTCTGGTTATTTTTGGAATGCAAAATATTTCTGTGAACCTCAATTAAAAAAATAAATGAATCACAATTGAAAGGATATCATTTTGTGTTTTCTATTACTATCTTCATAATGTCTCTTCAGATTTGTTTCCAGGCACTTTCACAGCAAGGGCCCCCTTGAGAGAGATGTCTACAATGGGAATTTGGGACATTGAAATGACAACTGTAAAAAAAAAAAAAGGACTCTTGAAATAAAGTTTTCTAAATAATTGCATCGGTTTAAATAGGAACAGAAGTTTATTTTCTGAAGATGGGGAACTAGCCTTTTCTTTGTTAAGTCCCTGTATCCCCCACACATAGTACAGGGCTCTAGGTCACTTCTGCAGAGTTCCCAGATCCAGAGATATCAGCATTCTTTAAGAAACACAAGGCAAGAAAAGGGGTCCTTATAAGTACCTCTAAAACTCTGTCCACCTCACCTGCCCCATCTGCCTGCATATGATAAGCACAATTTTCTTTCTTTACCATAGTCCTTCGTCTTGACCCCTGGGGATTTACTGTCACACACTTTGGTTTTAACTGTCTTTTCTTGGTCATCAGGTTTTACATCACTCCACTTCAGTTGTTTTGTTCAGGTCATGGTAGAGCTTTGACCTATTTCCAATAATTATTACCCAACT